>JALMQS010000150.1:1140035-1274249 GCA_024734495.1 Forficula auricularia
AATTATTAGTACCATACGCGCTTCATCAGGTTTTCAATTTGTTCGTACGTTTCTTCTATAACTTGGTTATCCTTATATGATGTAGTAGGCATGTATACCTGGATTATCACAGTATCTTTCGGTTTCGAATCCACTGTGATCATAACAATCCTTTTGCTTACCTGAAGATAATTCTTTACCCTTTGCCCTATTTTTTTATTCATAATAATGCCCACTCCTGCCTGCCCCTTCTGCCCCCCCGTATGAATGATTCTATGGCTGTTTTCAAACCAAAAATCTCCCTCTACTGGGTATCTCATTTCACTAATCCCAATAATGTCCAATTTGTGTCTATCCATTTCCCGCTTTAAATTCATTAGTTTATCTATTCCCTTTAGCGTCCTAACATTCCACGCTCCGACTCGTAGAAAGTCATTATTTATTTTTCCCTTTATGATGGTCTCTCCTCGGGTAGCCCCTTCCCGGAGATCCGAACGAGGGGCTAGTTTACCTCCGGAATTCTTTACTCGAAGAGAAATCGTCATATTGCATATTCTCGGGATTTGTAATGTGGTGGTTTCCCGTTGCCTTCCACATGTTGAAGAGAAGAAAAATGAAAAAGGAAATCAACTCCTAGCCCTCGAAAACCTAATAGCGTCGGAGTCGGTAAAAAAAAAAAAAAAAAAAAAAAAAAAAAAAAAAAAAAAAAAAAAAACAAAAAACGAGAGTTGGCCAAGGGAGGCCGTATAGGAGAGAGAAAAAGAGAAGCCTGACACAAGTAAGTGGAAGCAATGTCGAACTTAGCTCGGATAACCCCGTGGTCGCAATCCACGTACTCATCAGAAATGAGTTCCTGTGACATCTAAAATATGAAAACAATTACACAGGCAATACTTGTAAGCAATAAATACAAGAGATTATCTAGTTTGGCATAATTGATGAGTGATGGGAAAATTGTTTTGCGAAGCTTTCAGATTCAGGAATCTGCGATTTTTGGAAAAAGAACGGTTTTCTCGATAGAATCATAATTTTATACGATTGAAAGCAACCGGCTAAGGAAGCAAACATAATCGTGTCTAGACTTATTAAGAATATGTAAAGAATTTCTTTAATAAACTTGACCCCGATTTTTCCCCTTCATGAAATTATAAATTCCAAAAGTGAAATGAGAAAAATGGGAAGGTCGTCGTCGCTTTGGCCAGGTCAATGCATTCCAACAGGCAGATTCCACGTTCCCATACTCTTCAGGTCGCCTTGATTGGTCCAAATATGCCGAGACGACTCGGACTCTACAACAGGACATTGAATCCATCTTGTTTTCGATTTTCTTTCCTTCTTTATTTTTTATTTTTTATATTTTTTTATAGATCGACGGCGAAATAACGAGATAGCTCTCATCGATAGAGCAGGCCACTAAGTTTAATGAACAACACGGCTCAGTATTTGCACAATGCCCTTTTAAAGAAAAAATATATTGCACACACTACTCGATTTTCACTTATACTGGGTTAATAACAAATCAACAGTAAAATTACGTAATTAGAACCTATATACTTTTATTATATTAAATTTTATTTAAATAAAAGTAAATTTCATTAAAAAGAAATCAATGAGGTTGTCCTTTGCTTGATGCAAATAAACATAATAAAGTCCTAGAGTTGTACCAAATTTTATTTAGTTCTCACAAGCAGAGATTACCTGAGGTAGAGAGAGGTCATACCATCCTTGTTAAGGTTTCCTTAACAACTTATTGCTAATGCGTCGCTTGCTCCTGGTATCGGGTTTTTGAGCGTAATGTGTAAATTACTTTTTGTCTTTTGATGGAAATCTATGGTCATGTTATTTATTAATGAGCATACATTTCAATTTTTTTTACTTGTTTATTATTTAAATTGTTGTAGTTAATTTGTATTGATGTTTGTTAATGTATTATAGGTAGATTGTATTGATGTTTGGAAGACCTAGCTAACCGAGGACTCTAAGCAGGTCGAGGAATAAAGATTTATTTATTTATAA
This sequence comes from Forficula auricularia, assembly GCA_024734495.1. NCBI lineage: Eukaryota > Metazoa > Arthropoda > Insecta > Dermaptera > Forficulidae > Forficula > Forficula auricularia. The sequence goes on from JALMQS010000150.1 coordinate 1,142,031, forward strand.
TATATCTACTCTTATTAAACGTGCAAAAATTTTGAAAATTTTCAAAGATCGAAATTCAAAAAACATTATAATCAAAATATATGGTCTGGCTGTATGTTAAGATTTAGAATCAAGTGACTGCGAAATTTTTTAATGATTAGATTGATTCTTTTGGTCAAAGCGTTAGCTAAAGAATAGATTATATTTTATTATGAATGCAAATAAAAATAAATCATTTTACCTGAATTTAAAATTAAAAATAATTTTAATATATCGCTTTTAATTTAAATAAAAACTGAGCAACGCTGTTGTTTTCAAGGCAAGTATACATATTATATAACGAATAATATATACAGGGTGTTTCAGGAGGAATAGTAAATATGTTAGGAGATGGTAGTATAGACGTATTGCAATAAAAAATGCCATATAACATGTGTCCAATTTTTATTGAGTACAGAGATACAGCTGAGTTCAATGCATTTTCGTTTCTGTGTGTTGGTACAGCGGTTGCTATGGGCGTTTTTCATCGAATGTCAGCAGTAGAGTGTTGATGTTTTAAGTTGTAAAGTTGTGCTTTAGTTTACATTGTGATTTGTTGGCCAAGTCTACTGTACTGTAGTGTGTAAACATGCCGCACGTATTTACACATACTGAGTATGCCGATATGGTATTTGTGTATGGGTTTTGTAATGGAAACGCTGCTGCTGCTTATTGAAAATACGGCATACGATTTCCTAACCGCAGACTACCAGATTCAAGAGTGTTTACTCGTGTGTTCAATACACTGCGTGACACTGGTACAGTCCACACCAGTCATTGCACCTGAACGGTGTATCTCTGTACTCAATAAAAATTGGACACATGTTATATGGCATTTTTTATTTCAATTCGTCTATACTACCACCTCCCTAAAAAATTTACTATTCCTCCTGAAACACCCTATATATATATGTAATTTATTTATTTGAGACTATAGTTTCTAAGGTTTACCTTTCATCATCAGTCTTTGAATCAGAAATATTTTATCTGATATTTCACATGGGTTCTATTTACCTGATTGAATATAGATAAAATCGTTTTGTTGTTTTAACAAGCTAGACACCTAACAGATGATTGACGAGGTCAATATTTCTAATTATGGTAAAAGATTGATGAAGAAAGTCAAGCCTTTGAAACTATAGTCTCTAACAAATAAATTGTATATAAAATTTATATTCGTTATATATACCTAAATAGGTATAAATGTATATGTTTATTTGCATCAAGCAGAGGACAACCTCATTGATTTATCTTTGAGAATTAACAACTCCTGCTCCTCTAGGCCAACAAATTATCTTCAATTAAAAGTAAATTTAGCTGTTAAAATTTTATTCTAAAAAGATGCAGAGTTAAAAAAAAACTTGGCCTCAAGCATGTTTGACGTTACCTGAACTCATGACCTTTCTTATTCTTTTCAAACAAACTTATATAAATTTTCTCACAAACATATGGTAAGAATTTCAAATACATTATAGAAAAAATTCCGCCAAGAGCGGGTATCATTGAGCGTCCCGTACCCAATATACCATATAAAAGTAACTAAGCTGGATGCAATTCAGAAGCGAGCAATTAAACTAATAGGAGAACCGGCTCTAACCAACTCACTCGACTCCCTGGCTCACCGAAGAACCGTTTCTGCCCTTTCCCTGTACTACAGATACTATCACGGTGTCTGTTCAGTCGAGCTGAAATCGATTATCCCCCCTAATGCCCTATTTACGCGAAACACGCGGTTTTCTAACGCTCAGCACCCCTTCGCTGTCAAATTAGATAAAAGTCGAACAAGCGCTTTCGCCAACTCTTTTATCCCTATGACCTCCAGAGACTGGAACTCGCTCCCTGCCACCATCTTTCCCGCGACTTATAACCTTCAGCTATTTAAGACCCGTATCCACAGATACCTTCGACCCCCGCCCAACCCATAAAATTCATTCTTCTTCTTTTCACGATGGAGGGGCCAACCCAGGCCTTTAGGGGTTGCCACCTTTTGTGGTGTAACTCCTTCTCTCATCATTATCATAAAAAAAAAAAAAAGCTGAATGACCGGTCCCTCCGTGAACTGAAGGGTAGGCAGACAGCAGAAAATGATTATATTATCCAAAATACTTAAGATATCAAATTTGTTCTTATTCGTTGTTCTTAAAGTAGTTCTTTTACAAATGCAAAAATTCAAGAAGTCTTCGAAACTTGGAATATAAGTCATTAAAAGTATAATAAACACAGTTAAAATTTGAAGACGATTTACCACACCAAACATGAAATAATTGCAATTAAAAATGAAATTTTTATATATGGTAGATTGCGAAAGGGTGGAAAAATGATCATTATTTTATTTCTTTTTTATTGAAGGACTTTCACCATCTTGATGAAAAACTAATATTTGTTAGAATAATATATTCGGAGCAGCTTAAAAAAATTGAAATGATTTACCACGTAATTTTGATAAAAAATAATAATAAAAAACATATTTGGGCGATTATTTTTAGTGAAGGGGATATAAGATCAATGGCTTGGAAACGATCCATTCATAAAGAGGATATAGTAGTAGTGTGAGAAGTACAGTCACGTTAATAATACATAGCCTAAAATTTTAGTACCGATCATATGTATAGAGTAGTTACGAGGCTAAAACTTTTTGTGTGGATTGTCGCGAAAGAACTAACTACCTTAAGTAGAGAATGAACTAATTTTTTGAATTTTTATGAGCTAGTAAAAGATTCCTTAATAAAAATGACCAGATTGGTTGGGGCCCTCACACACGGTGATTTTAATGAAAAATATTCTATTTTATAATATTCTTCTTAATAAGATATTTAAAGGGATAACTCAAGATAAAAAAAAATGTTTTATTCTAGACTCTACGAAAAATTTGTCTCAAGCCAAATTAAATTCTGATTAAAATTTTAATACAATTTTTATTTCTGGGAATATAGATAAAAAGTATAAATTTCATGTTGGTATCTGATTTTATATACGAGCTCAAGGCTCTTACAGACAGACATTGTTTTGTTTTACGTTTGTATGGAACACGAAAAAACAAGGAGTATGGTACTATATATAATTATGTGATTCCAGATATTCGATATGAAACTAAACATAAGTAAGATATTCCGAACTGAGAACTAGCTCATGTTTTAAATTTCATATATTTGGAATTTTCCTTTTAGTTATCAGTGAACATAGAGAAGTATAGAACATTGCATTTTGCGGCATTTTTTGGGGACTCTGGAGGTCAAAAACGTGAATTTTTGTTTTAAACTTATACTCTAACTATAAAAGTCATCTTATTCTTACAACTAAAAATTAAAAATTGAAATTGAAATTATAATAATTGATAGAGAAAACATTCAAAAAGTCCATGTCAAATGATGCCATTTCAATGCATACTTCACTTATTCTATATAATTAAAAGGAAAAAAATAATTTAAAAATATATATAATAAATAACATAATAAATAATGAGAAATATATGTATTACATAAGTTGAAATATAGTGTTTTGATAAAAACTAGAAACATTCTACCTAATGTTGTAAAAATGTTGTAATATATAAATGTTAGAATAAATTAATAATGACTTATTTGATAAGTAAATAGTTGGAAATTTATTTATTTGTCCTCTTGTGTTATTGTTAATATGCCAACGGGTTTAAGACTTGTTGATTTTTACTTTCACTTATATCATTAAATGGTATTAGATATATGTGGCAGTATTTTTTTACTTTATAACTATTAGAAAAAATAATTGTTTAATTTTTGAGTTTTTGAATTTATTCTATATTATTCCTATAGAAACATATCATTAAATTTGATGCAGTTTTTAATTCTGAACATCTTTTGTATTTACACACTTGATTTAAAATTAAAGAGGACAAATCTATCCCCAAACGAAAATTTTACCATTATATTATATTAATGAACTAGTAGAATTAAATCTTATTATATTAAATGAGCAATGTTTATATATATGTGGGATTTTATTCTCCGCTCCTTTCAATGTAAAATGCTTTTGAAAATAAAGATTCATTTTCGCCTTGAGAAAGACGTTTGCCCGTCAGAATCTTTCGATAAACTGGCGGGCGAGCAGCAGGGACACGCCCCTTTTATAAAGAAGCCAGCGCGCGGAAAATTATGCATACGTCACCTAAAACGCGGGGATAATTAACCAATCAGCTTAATTGCTAATTAGAGCAAGGGTTATAAAAGAAGCCAGCTACTCGAACCGAATGCAGTTGTTGTCATTCAGTTGTCATGTGTGAGTTGTCACTTGTTGAAACTCAATGATTGAATGAAACAATTCACCTGGGAACGAAACGACTTGTGTCGAAGAAGTAATTTGTATACACGTTCTGTAACGAAGAAGCAATAAATGCGGGCCTTGTGCCATTATTTCATTAAAAGCATGTTTCCAATTGCCTCTGGCAAGTTCGTATTTTTAAAAAGCATAGTTTTAACTGCCTAGTGCAAATTCTTATTTAAAAAGCATTTTTCTGGCTTTAACGCCACCAATAGAGATTATAATCTCTGAAGATTATCTCCCATCCAAGCCCGGCTCATATCTTTTCAACTAACCCTTCGAGCCAAACATAATAAAAATCATCCATCATCTTAATCATTTCCTATATATCCGGTCGGTTTCTCGAAAACGGCTCTAACGATCTGGATGAAATTCACTGGTTAGGAGGGTTTTGTGTTGGACATTCGATCTGTCACGGTCTCATCTTCGGCTAAGTTGTTTTTGATGGGTTTTATGTTAATTGAAACAATTATTCACAGGTGGTTGTCTCGATAAAAATGTATTTTTACATTTTTATTCAATTTCCTTTTAATAAATAATTGGTTTTTTAATTTGATATCCCACAATAAGATCATTATAATTATTATTATAAATATTAAAAGTTTGAAAATTTAATTGATTAAAAATCGAATTTTAAATCCCACAAGCGTATTTTTCTGTATTAGAATTTGGCAATTTGATTGATGAACTCAAAAATTGTTATTTAATTAAAAAAAAATACGCTATTTATTTATATACCTATACATATATACATATACAGACATAATCTGTGGGCCATTACAAGACTTGAAATGCAAAAACTGGGTGAGGGGGCGGGGGCGAGGGTGGAGGTGACGGTGGGGGAGATGTGGGGGTGCGGTGTTGGAGGGGTATTGGGGGAAGTGGTTTCGGGGGGGGATTAATATCTAGCTTTTAACTGAAGCAAAATTTACCGAGCATCGCTCGGTGGCTCCAGGTACTGCTTAATTATAATGCAAAGGCAGCTACCTCAAGGGTAATGAAAACCAGAAATTCTGAATAAAATAATTTATTAGAACGTCGAAAATACCGTAGATACCGAAAATACGTAGAAAATACCTTTTTACTTGAATTTAAAATTAAAAATATTAATTTATCGCTTTTAACTAAAGCAAACAATTACCGAGTAACGCTCGGTCGCCCAGCTTAATATAGATAGCAACCGTTACAGAGAGTGCATCTAAATGATTTGCCCTACGGAAAACTATTAGATTTAGCTAATCCAAGCTAGATTATTGCCATGAACGTTGGCAGAAAATGGGATTTATTCATTCATTTAGATGAGCATTTAATTTTAATTTTCCTTCGTGTGCATCGGGAATCCAGAGAGAGTCATCTTTATTTATTCAGGCATGACTTGTTCCGCAATTTCCAAACAACAACAACACCTAAATACATGAATGGAAATTTTAAATATGTGAGAATTGTTAAAAGCAAAAAATATCGTGGCGGGCGTGTTGTTTAATTCACACCTCTTCTAGCTAAAATCACTTAGGGCCAGTTGTATGTCGGTTTGTAAAGTCTTTGTTAAAGTTAACAAAGGGTAAAACCTTAGAATTCACCTTGTGCCAGGCGGGATGGTCAATCAGATGACCATCCCGACGGGCACAATATGAATTCTAAGGTTTAACCCTTTGTTAGCTTTAACAAAAACTTTACAAATCGACATACAACTGGCCTTGGAATGAATGATGTTTCGACAACTATTTCTGAAGCCTTTGACACGCGTTGTGATGAAGTTTTATGGTATTAAAGATTGAGTAAGTCTCTCATAGAACTTCCCCACATACAAATCAAATATAACTCCAGAAATAGATGTCGAAACGTCGTGCATTCAGATACGACTTTTTCATTAAAAATGCGCCATCTAAGTGGTTTAGCTTGAAACTTCTTTAGATGAAAAATGAATTACGAGGTATGCTTGAAAGCCTGCCATCCAGGCGGTCCAGGATTAGGTTTACATACAAAATAAATAAATTAAGACGTTCTGATGTGGCCATCCACTTGACTTTACCATACACTTCTGGTTGAGTTTGGTACAAGGGCCTAGATTTTCATTTTTACCCCCCCCCCCCCGCCCCTCCATTTTGGGCGATTTGTTTTTACATTTTTAATGTTCTGGGGGCCCACTGATTATGTATACAAAATTAATTTGGTTGAGTTTGTTCAAATGGCCTATATTTTTATTTTTTGACCCCCCCCCCCCTTAATCTTGGCACCAGACAAAAAAATATTTTCGTGTTTATAGGTTCATTTTATATTATATTTCATTTTTCAAGTTTTTTTAGTTTGAAAATATTATAATTTTAAATCCCCCCCCCCTTAATTTTGGGTCAATAGGCACCAAAATCTAATCAGTTCTTAATCTCAATGCACCAAAACTACGTGCGAAATTTGGTTTTGATATTCACTCTAGTTTTTTAGTTAGTTCCTCCACAATATTTGGTAGAGCACAGACTAACAGACATTTTGACAAAACAGTTATTATCTCGAAAAATATAATTTTTTCGATGTTCACTTATTGGAGCTTTTTTGTAGACCGAAATGCCATGGTTTTGCCATTTTTTTTTTATCAAAATAGTTTCAGCCTTTTTTGAGATATTTCAAAAAAAGAAGCAAAAAAACCACTTTTTTCATGCACGATTTCAATACTTGACCATACCCTCTATGGTAAAGTAAAAATTTCTCATTGTATTTATAAATGTCTGAAACATAAGAAGAAAAAACATGTCCAACTATGATTTGTTTCATGTCTTACTGTGTGTCTCTCTGGATACTCACGATAAGTCAAGAAAAGAAAGTCGTAGAAAGTTTGTTTTTGTACCAAATGTTTGTATTTTCAATGTCGAGAAATGATTATATTTTGGGATTTCTAGCTTCACAACATGCGTTTCAAAAATGCAGAAAACTTTTATCCCCAGGGTAATTAAAATATAAAATGAATTTCTAATAGTTTATTATAAATATTTAAGTTTATTTTCAGAGTTGCTCTTACGTAGCGAGTTTTAAAAAAGTTTTAACTTTAATATTGGAATCAAAGACAATGAAAAATCTATATTCAATGCTTTACTTATTCTATATATAAATGGAAGTAAAAAAATGACTAATTGGAAAATAGTAACATTTAGTTGAAATGCTCGTCGTTCACGGTAATTTGGCTGACTCGAGAACGCCATTACAAGTCGTAATGCAAATTAAGTAGACGATTCTCTCTCCATCACGCTTTTGAGTAAGGTTTCTTGAACATATAGGTCAAACTTCTAATTTAGGTCAATAGCCCTCATCCACCAGGATCCTGCCAAGAGGAAAAAACGTCTGCATTCCAACGTGCAAATAATTAGCATTAGATTTAAATCAAGAATAAAAAATATTTACTTGACAAATGCATCGTCATTGAATATAATTATTAGATCTAAATAATTGATATTATATATAATTTCACTGTTTTTAGGGTCCGTACCAAAAAATGTAAAAAAAATACCGTAAGAGGTTTAGGGCGACCCAGGTCTCAAGACCCCCCAGGATGCCAAACCAACTTTTTAAAAGAAATAATAATATTAAAAACATTATTCAAGGCAATTCAAAAGTCTTAAACTTAAGTTTCTGGCTTCGGTTTCATGATCACTAAAAAGACAGAAAGGAAAAGAATCGCTTAGCTATTAGCAATGTGTATACATTAAGTACCGGTGTTTTACACTTTACCTTAAAAATTGGTTTTAATATTAAATAAATTTTTATAATTTTTCTAACTAATATAAGAAAGAATAATTCCTATATCAATGAGAATTGTTTTTGACCGCGCTTATTTGAAAAAGATATTTATCGCGAGACTACTGCGGATTACGCTATTGAAGTCTGCGGGGTCTTAAGTCTGGACCAAGAGAGAAAAAGATGTGATCCACTTAGCTACAATCCAACGTCATTTCGCGTATAGCCCGCTAGACATTCGGATGGATCACCAAGTGAATTTGAAATCTCAGATGTTATATATTTAATCTCCCAGTCAAGAGCGCTCGGTCTATTAGCATGTATGTTAGATGCTTGCCATAAATTAATCGAATGTTTTCTACATTTGATTCAATCGCGAATCAAATGTAGGGAATTTTTGTCAAATATTGAGTGAAAATAATATTTGAACTTATATATTTCTAACTTGAAATAATGATCTTAAATAAATTTTTATAATTTTTCTAACTAATATAACAAAGAATAATTGCTATATCAATGAGAATTGTTTTTGAGCGCGCTTATTTGAAAAATATATTTATCGCGAGACTACTGCGGATTACGCTATTGAAGTCTGCGGAGTCTTAAGTCTGGACCAAAAAAAAAAAAAATTATTTAAGATCATTATTTCAAGTTAGAAATATATAAGTTCAAATATTATTTTCACTCAATATTTGACAAAAATTCCCTAAAGTTGATTCGCGAATGAATCAAATGTAGAAAACATTCGATTGGTTTTAATATTAGTTTAAGGTTTAATTTTGATTAGTGAAATAAGACGGCAGTGTTTTAGACACTTAGTAATTTAAAACTAAACACGGCTAAGATTTAGATGCTTTCAACATACCTACTGGCTGAAATTTATAATATTTATATAAGATTAATGTTTTAAAAATAATTATATCTACGAGAATCTATCTAGCCCCGCTAAATTACATCTTTTAAGATTTGTTTCAAGGGGTACTTTTATTTCAAACTAGGAAGTTAGGTGTTATGCTTCGGTTCTTTAATGAAAAATAACAAATAAATTAATAAATTGTTTATCGGAAGAAAAATTTAGGCTAAAACTATATATATATATATAATTTTTAATGAAAAAACTAATTAGAATGTACGATGTATCGACATCTGGAATAGTATTCAAGTACTGGGGGGGGTCTTTTAAAAGGGGAAAAAACATGGTTTTTAGCATAGTTATAGAATATAATAGCTTTTAGAAATTAAAATAGATACATATTCTTTATCTAGAAGCTGTGAACCAAATCTAAAAATAATTAAAATGTAAGCCGTCAAGGGTTTATATCTTTTTAATTTGAAGGCAACCCCTGCTGCGATTGTGACAACTAATCCATAGGGGATGTCGACCATGTGTTCCTGAGTCGCCAGAAAAACAAAAAGCCCAACGATCTTCTATACCTGAATATATGAATAAATCAAGACCTTTTCATTAAAGGATCCAAACTCTTTTAGTACTCCAAGTACTTTAATATAAAGTGTCATGAAACTAAAGTCGTCAAAAACTTAAATTTAAGATTTTTAATTGTCTATAATTTAATATTTAATTATATATTTGATAGAATTTTTTTATAAATAAAAAAAAAATGATAATAATAAATTATATGTAGTGGCGCCAAATTAGCCTTAAAGCCTAAATTAAGGGAAAAAATAATTATTTTTTTTATAACTTTTGAGAATTTTAGTTCTAGCGGGAAATAGTTAAAAAGAAAACTGAGGTGTTTATCAACCCTCTATAACTATATCATGGGTGTAAAACTCGCGGTCCGCAACAGACATTTTTGTGGCCGGCCAATATATCGGCACACAATAATATATAATAAAATAACAAACCGACACAGAATAAAAATAAGATAGGTAGAATTCGCTAAACGTCTTTTTAATTATACTCTTTTTTTTGCTATTATTAAAAAAAGTGCTTACATTTATTTTGAATATACCACAATTAGGTAAATACGGTATTTAAGCATAAATAATATCTAAAAATATATCAAAAGTTAGGTTACTGACTTTTTGAAAGATGAAAAATGTTGAAATAATTTTTAAAAATATAAACAAAATGCTTTAAGGTAGTTGTTTCGCGACAATACTAGCAAAAAGTTAATGCTAGAGTATATAGAACAGACAATAAGGATTCATAGTTCATAAGCCCAAAACTTTTTGCTGTTTATGTACCGATTCTAGCCAATCCCGTGCTCGCTTGACAAATTTGGCACCATTGTAAGAGATTGAATATTTTAATATTAAAATGACAGATAAAATACATTTTAAAAGTTAAAAATTTCTATAAAAATCGTTTTGTTATTTTTTAACAAATGTAATCAACGCCTACGTTACACCTTATGAAAATTATAATTTTGAAAAAATCTAGCGCATGCGCGTTTTATACATCTTTCGCTGGTTAAATAAATGCGCTGTTGCCAAATTGTTTTTAGTGTAATTTTTTTATACATTTTTCATTATTTATTCATTATTATCTCAGAAACTGTGTTGTAGCTATGAATCAAAATTCTCTTAAAATATGTAGTGGTTATTGTTTAATGTTGGTTTAGTTTTTTATAAAAATGGTAAGAAGGGTTTCTTAAATATAATTAAATATGTATGTTAATTTTCCGATATCCCCGTATAGTGCAATGTATAAGAGTCTGATAAACTCTATTTTTGACATTTAATATCTCCGGAACTGTATGGTTGATAAATTTCGTTTTGCCAACAATCGATGCAGAAGGATTTAAATAATAATCTGTCTAAATTTCAAATAAATCCTAAGAAAACCCATTTGGCGGAACAACTACCTTAAGAAAAGGGGGCGTCCCTGAATTACGTGAGGCCATTTTGGCGATTTTTCAACCCCCCCCCACTTGGTGAGATATCGTGAGATTTGGCTCGACCCCCTCCACCCCCTAATCTCACGTGAGATTTTTAAATCTGTGACAATTCACTGCCCTCTTGAGTGAGTTAGTTAGATAGTGCATATTCAGGTTTGTCCTACTATACCAGGTACGTTGGTGTTATCTTGCTCCAAGATTCTCAAACAATTCTGGGATTTGAAAAAAGGAGTATATCAGTTTTTAAAAACTAAAAAATCAAGACACAAGCTTGTTTTCAGATCCAATATATGGTTGCAAGATTTATCTTTCACTTTGGGAAAAGCAACTGAAAAATGAAGATTTAACGCACTTCCCGACGTTCAACATGAACAAATCAAGTTTAGATGATACTGCATCGTATCAGAAATAGCCGGAAAAAATTTCAAATCCGAGAACTGAATTTGAAACAAGATTTAAAGATTTTAATTCTTTGGAAGACAAATTTTGTTTGTATTCTTCGATTTTCTCAATAAATATAGACTCAGTACCCAGCCATATGCAAATGGGGGTAATCGAGATTCAGTGCGACTCAAATTTAAAGGCAAAATTCATTGAAGTGGGTGTGCCTGAATTTTAAAAATATTTACCAGCCAGGTTTGAAAATACTCGAAAATTCCCATTTGAAATTATTTCCATGTTTGGAAGTATTTTGAAAGTAATCACTGCGAGAAGAGATTTCAAGTTTCAGGACGAAAACATTACATTTTTCTTGTTCTTTTATATATATTTTTTATAATGTATTATTCGAAATAAACCTACGTTTCTATGAATATTGATTTTTTGCGGCCCACCTAAAGTTAAACCTTGTTTGTTTGGCCCTAGTTAGCCTTTGAGTTTGACACCCTTGCTCTATATTATAATAATAAATAATAATTAAAATAGGAAATAAAACGGTCATCAAGATGTTGAAACTCTTCAGAAAGTGGTTCTCTTAATAGAGATAAATATGTTTAAAAATGTTTAATAATATAATTTGAATCAAAAGAGACCATATGAATATAATAAATTTTTTGATTCATTTTTTCCCCCACCCTCATAATAAAAAGTAAGATAGCTACTGATTGAAAATCAGAAAGTTATCATCTGGACGCGTTTCGGACCTGGAAGGCAAACAAGGACATAAATATAATGATATATTAAGTTGTCGGATGACTACTTGTTGATCCAACAAGTAAACAAATGAGACCTCCCACGGTCTATTAATTTTATATAATTTGGAACGTTTGGAATTAATTAAAAATCATTGGAATTTGGAATTTTAATTAATATTATGAAACGTAAACTGAGGGAGTTTTGATTAAATATTTTGTCAATTAATAGCTAATAAACAAAATGAACATGTTGGCAAATTATTATTTTATTTGAAAATGATTGAATATAAAGCTAATCTACTTTTAATAGTCGATGCAGATAGAGGAGAGCGAATCTCTATCTGATAAATTTATAAAAATATTTCCTAAAAGACTGGTTGGAAATAAAATCAGCTAAATAAGTCAATTTTATTGACAATATTATTTTCCTAAGAGTTATATATATATATATATAGTCTAGAGATTAATTAACGGGTAGGAAATTTTAGTATCTCCTTTTATTTATTATTAAATTTCACTAGGGATGGAATCATTATAACTAGAATTACAACAGGTGAACAACATGCATCGAACCCAAGACCCAGATCGCAGTATTTTTCCCAGATAATAAAATATTGGAGATGTAGGATTTTTAACTAAGTGAAAGAGTTGCCATAGAATAGAGTTGTGTAGATGCAGGTGGTTGTGTCAAACCAGTCTTAGGATCCTCGATGATGATTAATAATACTTTAAAAGTGGTGATTTGCAGTGCTTTATAAACAACTATTTGTCATTATTATTATCTAGCAGATTCAAAAAAAAGGGGATCAAAAATGAAAACTTAAATGAAGCATTAAAAATAATTAACAGGAATGATTAGGACAACCAAAAATCTATATTATATAGAATTTCCGAATTCCTTCAGATATAGCCCCTTTAAGATAGTCAACTACGATAAAAAAAGTTAACACATTTATTCTACATCAAAGGATTCTTTTTAGTAATAATTTAACCATTTATATTTTTCAAATTTTCAAAATTCCAAAAATGTTTGTTGAGAGCATTTCGGAATATTATAATTATTAATCAAGTACGTTGGCAGTGTTTGGACAGGAAGGTAGCAAATCAAAAAATGGTCATTGATTTACGCGACGTTTCGCCAACTTTATTTTGGCTTCATCAGGCATCTCAATGATTATGATTAATATTAAAATAAAGCAGATGTGCACATATTTATGAATAAAATCAATTGTAATTAATTATTTTTATGGTCTGAACAATGATCCAATTTATATAAAAAAGAAAGATTCATAAAAATAATCTTTCTTTTTTTATATAAATTGGATCATTGTTCAGACCATAAAAAGAATTAATTACAATTGATTTTATCTATAAATATGTACACTATCTGTTTTATTTTAATATTAATCATAATCATTGAGATGCCTGATGAAGCCAAAATAAAGTTGGAGAAACGTCGCGTAAATCAATGACCATTTTTTGATTTGCTACCTTCCTGTTCAAATACCTAACATCGCTAGTTGATTAATTAAATAATATGGATGGTATGGACTTTAATTATAATTATTCTTAATGGTCTAAAAATATATATATATATTTAATTGAAATCGATGAATAATACAATTTATTAATATTAGCAGCTCTAGGCAAGAATCGAAATGACTTTTAAATAAGATAAGAAAATTTTAATAAACAAGTATTTTCGAAAATGTCAAAATGTTCTGAAACAATAAGCTCTTTATACCATATATATAATAGATATATATATTTTTAAAATCTAAATTTTTCCTATAGTAGGTATGCTCTTCTTTTGAACGATTAAGGATAATTAATAAGTTTTAATACTTGATTAAAAGAAATCAAAATTACTTAAGAAATATATAAAAGATTTAACCAAAAATCAACAATAGAAGTGTCTTCAAAAACCAATCAAAATAACATTAATATAAAAAATCTATACCATATTTTAGACAAATTATTTAAGGTAGTTGTTTCGCGACTAAGTACCAAAAGTTAATGCTAGAATTAGTAGTAGAACAGACAATAAGGATTCATAATTCATAAGCCCAAAACTTTTTGCTGTTTATGTACCACTAACTAGCCAATCCCGTGCTCGTTTGACAAATCTGACAACATTGTCCGAGCTTGAATATATTTTATCATAGAAATGTCAGATAAAATACATTATAAAGGATCGATTTATAAAACAAAAGTTCTTAAAATAAGCGATTGAAAGCTGTTGCTACAATGGCTGAAGCAAAAAAACGTCAAAAAAGTTCTAAAGTTAACACACTTTTTAGGTTAAATACATGCGTTGTTGCCAGGTTGTTTTTAGTGTAAATTTTTCATTATTTATTCATTATTATCTCAGTAACTGTGTTGTAACTATGAATTAAAATTTTCTTAAAAAATGTATTAGTTATTCTTTAATGTTGGTTTAGTTTTTTATAACAATGGTAAGAAGAGTTTCTTAATTATAATTAAATATGTATGTAAACTTTCCGATATCCCGTATAGTGCAATGTATAAGAGTCTGAAAAACTCTATCTTTGGAATTTAATATCTCCGGAACTATATTGTTCATAAATTTCGTTTTGCCACCAATCTATGCAAAAGTATTTAACTAATAATCTATTTAAATTTCAAAAAAAAGTCCTAAGAAAACACATGGTGAAACAACTACCTTAAAAGAAATTGTCTTAAAATTGTAGTAAAAATTAAATTTCAAAAGAAGTATTCAAAATAAAATAATATAAAATAAAATAATAATATTTTTTTTATATATAGGTATGGAACGGTTTTTACCTTTCTCTTGAACCAACTGTTCATGTTCGAAAGTCGGCAGTGTTAATCAAAAAATCACGAGATGAGAATGTTTTCGAATTATTTCAAATGAAAAGCAGAATTCCATTAACTTGATGTGGAGATTGATTATACTACAACCGGCTGATTTGACGCCTATTAAAATATTTTCGAATCTTTTTCAGTGAACGAACGAACGGCATTTCCTGGCTACACGTTCGTCCGATTAAAGAGCGTTTTTTTTTTCTTTGGCTTCTTCTCCGCCTGCCTCGCAGCTTTCGTCTTTGAAAAAAGTAAACAAGTGTAAAAATACGATATAAAGATTGTATTTTTGTTTTGTTGTTTAATTTTAAGTTTAGATCTCTCATAAGAAAAAATGTATATTATTAAAAAAATTATATCGACGATAGAAAGCAATTTTATATCTCGAAAATATACCAATATAACTTTTATATATCATTTGAATCTGAAAAACAAAACTGCGTCGAGAGTTTTGGGTCTGGATTGAATTTTTATTTAGATACGAAGTTCAAAATTTCTAAATTGATTCTACTAAACAACTATAAATGTTGAAAAAAGATCAAAATCCGCTACTTTTCAGAATTAAATAGATATTTCAAAAATATGAGTTTTACACAGGAGTTTTTAAAGGGTTATTATAGTGGTGTTTCACAAGTAAAATTAAAAAAATTAATTTTTTTTAATTATATTTCTGTAGGTTTACAAAAATCTTTTAAACACAAACTCCTGATGATGGGCTAAATACCCTAAATATGTATAGAAGTATTAAAAATAAAACTCCAAAAATATAATTAAAAATAAAAATTTTATTTTTTATTTTTACTTTGTGAAACACCATTATAACCCTTTAAAAACTCGTGTGTTTAATATGTTTCACACCGCTTTCCCTAAATGTTATATGAGTTTTATTTTAAAACTGACGGAGTTCTAAAAATTAGGGCGCTACTTCTTTTAGTTGAAAAATTATACAATTTTAAATTCCTTTTTACTCCCTTGTAAAGTTTTATTTATTTATTTATTTTGATACAGTAAGATTGCTTTCTAGCGTCGATATAAATAAATGAAATGGTGTATTTTCAAATTGCTATTTGTTTTGCTGATTTTAGGAATTATTTGGTCAGCTAACGGTGAGCTATATAATATAAAAGATTTCAATTTGTCGATGGTAATAGATTCAAATTTTCTTAGAAAATCATAAGTTGGTGTCATCTATTAAATCCGATGGAATGGATTATTTTTAATTATATGTCTATTTAATGGCTAAAACTTGATAAAAAGATACAAATTATAAGATGGTTCCTTCGTTGACCCTTTGAAACTCTGAATTTGGTTTTTGGATAGATTAGAAATGGCATTACAATAAATTATTTTATTCGTAATTCGTTTTTTCATTAATATTGGGCTGCGACTCCATCAGGTCTCCATTGATATAAACATTTCACTCTTACGCTCAAGAGAAAAAAACAAAGAAAATATTTATATTAGAAAAAAAAGAAAAAAAACAGAATGATGAGTGCCAAACCTTCGAAAGTATAGATTAGTTCTGTATTAGATGAAGGAGAAGGTATCAGAAAAAGTTGGATGCGCTAGGTTCAATAAAGCACTCTGAATAAAACGTTTCGGCCTGAATTTATTTGCTCATCTTCAGTTAATTGAGAGTTATACACAAGATGCAGTACACATATGTGATCGAACCAAGCCTTGTAAAAAATAAAAATTGTAGCTTCATGCAAATTTATAACGTGCCTGTGCTCCATAAATTTGCATGAAGCTACAATTTTTATTTTTGACCAAATAAATTCAGGCCGAAACGTTTTATTCAGGGTGTTTTATTGAACCCAGCGCATCCAACTTTGGCTGATACCTCCTCCTTCATCTAATAGTTTCATCACAGCCACGAACTCTAACAACAAATATACATGAGGTTCTTCGTTTTGGAAATATAAGCATTTTGCGACAAGAACGAAATGTCTACGTCCTCTTTCCTCGTTTATCGTGGGTGTTGGAATACAGAGACAGAAAAATATTCATTTTCAAACATTATTTTTCTGGTTGTCTGGACCAGTATAACCTCGATAAGTCAAAAACAGAAGATTGTGGAGGTGCAATTGGAAGAACTAATTCAGATCTTCCGGTTGAAAATGAAAAAAAAATCGAATCGCCAAATGGGAACCTCTTGAACAGTTTTCGCTAATGCAGTGGAATTTGGCACACATTTTTGTAATAATAAGGTATACCACTGTATTTTTAAGAGTTTCAGCTTTCTAGACCAAACCGATCAATGACGAAAAAATAATGTCAAAATTTAACATATCATCTTTGAAAAAGTTCTCGCTTTTGCCTCTTAGTTAGCAGTTGGCTTTATTCTAATTGTTCAGCCCATTTCTCAAAAAAAATTTTATTTAAAAAAAAATTATCAAAAATTCATTTTTCTACTATGAGAAGTTTGTTAAAGCCGAGGGGTGAACCGCGACCTAAAATCGTGTACACCTACTTCCACTTCCACTTTCATTTCCAAGTAGAAGACAATAGATTATCTAATTAATTCCAAAGTAATTCCAAATAATTCCTAAGACAGTGTACACCTAATTCCAATCGCGGTTCACCCCTAGGTTAAAGCATTGGCACAATATTAAATCAAGCTTAGACAAAATATTTATTAAAGCATAGTAAAAGACTCAGGACTAAATGGGGGGGGGGGGGGTAGAGTTTCGGCACTTTATAAAATATTTGAAAAATATTAGATTTTTTTAAATACCATATATACCTACATAAACAAATAAAATTTTATAACCTATATTTAGATTAATTATTTTAAAATTATTATCATTAAAAGTTATGAATCATTTTTGAAATATTAATTAAAATGTATTTGAATATGTTAAGTGAAATTGAAACAATTTATTTCAATCTCTGTCAATAAATATTAATTATCAGCTAGATGAAAAATTTTCATGAAAAAATTTATAAACTTATAGATATGCATTTGGTATGAAAGATGGTTTTAACATAGAAGAAACCTACCATAAATATAAAGTGTGTGTAAAATCGATTATTCATAATTAAAAATTATAACTTAATCAGTTTTTGTTTTTTTTACAAATATTAGAAAGTCATTTGATGGGCCATTTTTGAGCACTCGAAAGGAAGCCAAATTGGAGAAGGTGCAAAGGGATTGAACGGCGTCATCAAATAATACTCTTTTGATTGGCTAAATCAATTTGTCCATAAGATCTATGCTTAACATAATGCCTGAAATTAAAACAAAATATTTAATTAGAAATTATAAAATATTTTAATCATTTAAAATTAAAATAAACTTTAGTAATATTTTTTAAGAAAAATAAAAAAAATTTCTGATTATTGATTTTAAATTTAAATTTTAACAATTAAATTAAATAATATTACAAAAAATTATAAATATTAAAATAAAATAAAAAAATAAATAATTAAATAATCAGATTATTTAAAGAGTATTCGGTAATATATATCTAAGCCAAAACATTGTGTGAAAAAACTGGCCAAGTTCGAAAAAGTAGTGAAATCTAGTGTGCAGCCAAGTTAAATTCGCCAAGAATAAGAAAGAGATCTACTACTTCTCAAATTAAATATTCTTGGCGAATTTAACTTGGCTGCACACTAGATTTCATTACTTTTTCGAACTTGGCCAGTTTTTTCACAGAATGTTTTGGTTGGGATTTCTCTGCTTTTTGTAAGCTATGAAGAAGTCGGTTGGTCCAAAAGGGCTAGAATATTTTTGCCCCCCATTTTGGGAGGTTAGCTTTTGAATTTCTAGCCTTCAGGGGGCCCACAGAATTTGTATACAAAATTTGGTTGAGTTTGGTCCAACGGCAAAATAAATATCTAAAATGAGGCGGAAGGTCAAAAATGAAGATTCTAGACCTTCGAACCAAACCCAACCAACATCAGTAAACTCTAGTTGCCACAAAAGTATTCAGTGAAACGCGTTTTAACTAACAAAACCCTGTTCTTACTAAAAACGAGTTTTTACTGCAACATAATATATATCATTCAATTTATAAAAAAAATAATAAATATTAATCTTGACTACCTAGATAATTAGAATTAAAAATTTAGATTTGATATTTAAAAAAAAATAATATTAGACTTGTTTATTTTGTAAGATAGAAGATGAGTTTAAAATTTAGTTTAGGTTTTCTAGATAGATAGATATTGTAGGGTTCAAAAGTTGAAGGATTTCAAGACTTTTTCCAAATACAAGTTGTTGAACGTCTAAGTTTTGAAAAGAGGAAAAATGAGTTTTTAGGAAGAAGAGATAGAGATCAAGGTGTTCGTGCACTAGAGTTCAGTTCTTGAAGATTGCAAGATATGTGGGAAGAGGGAGAGGAGAGTTTTCCAGTCATTAGAAGAATTATTGACTTTATTTCATCGGGTCATATGACATAATAGTAACTATAAAAAGGAATAGAGTGGAGGGGCTCTTAGGCGAGAGCAAGAGAGACAAGTTATTAAGGGTTGATTGTTATTCTAATAGATAGTTTTTGAAATGTATGAGGGTGACAAGAAGAAGAAACCCTTAAGTGTCAGCAATATTCGTTACAGGGGAAGATTTGGGTCTTGTAGATCAGTGTTCCGCAAAGGTGTGTGGCGCGGCACACTGGTGTACCGTGACTCAATAGTTGGTGTGCCGCGGAAAAATTTCAACTTTTGTGAAGATAATGCTTAGAGTTATTATACGAGCAGCCTTATCAACGATTGCTCCAAATTTTGATCGCCTGTGCTCAGTTAAGCAGGCTCACGTTTCTCATTAAAAATCTTTTCATATTATATCGATTTTAATAAAATAAATATTAAATAAACATTGGTTTTTTCTTTGGTGTTCCTCTAAAGTTTCTTGATTTGGTAGGTGTACCTTGAACACAAAAAGTTTGCGGAACACTGTTGTAGATAGTGATAAAGGGTAATTTTTAAGACGCAAAAAAATAATTAGCTTCAGTTGTATATATTGTAAAAAGAAAAATAATTCAGGATTTAATTGAACACTTAACAAATTATATGATATTTTTAACCAGTAAAATTGTATCAACCTTTCGAATTTCAGCAGATTCTCAGACAAGCCCTTCAATATAGCCAACCATAGAAACACATGCACATTGCTACACATTTTATTATTTATTCCCATGAGTTATTGAAGATACTCTCATCAGAGATTCTTTTTAAGTGTGTTGGAAACAAATTCATTATCCATTTAAATCCATTGAGTTTTGAAAATCAGAAAATATGTATTAAATATTTTCAAAAAATATGTATTAAATATTTTTTAAGAGAAGTTTCGACTAAAACTATAGATAGATAGATACTATAGATTTTAAGATGAAAATTAAATTGATAAAATTCTCTCGAAACCATGAAGAAAATTCAATTTTCAAATAAAAATTGGAGGAAAAAGTGAAAAATTTTCAAGACTCGTTATGCTGTTTGGAGTTTCGGTGAATTAAAAATAATCAATTTACTAAATAGTAATAGAAAACCCACTTGTTCGATTGATTATAATTTCTTACTATAGTAACGGATTAAATCCCATTAAAATTATTCAAAAATGTTATTTGTGTGAATAATTGTGCATTTTTTAACTGGAAGATCTAGAGCTAGAAAGCCCAAAATCTAATCAGTTTTCCCGCATTGGAAATACAAACATTTTAGGACAAGAACGAACTTTCTACGACATTAATCTTAAGTTTCCTGTATTTAATTCGATCGCGAATCGAATGCAGATGATTTTTGTCAAATATTAAGTGAAAATAATATCCGAATTTATATATTTCTAACTTGAAATAGTGAAGTTAATTTTCTCATTAATATATCAAAGAATAATTAACACATTAACGAGAATTGTTTTGATCGCGCTTTTTAAACCAGATATATATCGCGAGACTACTGCTGGTTGAGGCTATTAGAGTCTGCTGAGTCTTAAGTCTGGACCAAGAGAGAATGAAAAAGTTGTGATACATTATATGATATATATCTTGTTTAAAAAGAGCGATCAAAAACAATGCTCGTTAATGTGTTAATTATTCTTTGATATATTAATGAGAAAATTAACTTCACTATTTCTACATTTTCGTTCTTAACTTATCGTGGGTATCTGAATCCAAACAGACAGACAGAAAAAAATCATGTTTGAAATGATTTTTCTCCACGTTCAGACAATTTTCAACATAATGAGCAAAGACAAATTTGAGAATTTTTAAGTTAATTCTCAATAGTAGGCTCTCCCTGGAGGCGAGACTTAGGCTGCCACCCGGGCGTACCGAGTAAAAGACGCTTTTGAATATTCGTGTATATTTATAGTAGAGAGCTTTGAAAACCAATATATATATATATATATGTTTTATTTACATCAATCAGAATAGCCCAAGAGCCCACGACGGCCAGACCTTCGTTATTTTATAAAAGCTGAAAGTTTTTCTGTGCATGTCCCCTATACAGGTAAGAACGACCAGCGACTATAGAGTTTGGGTTGTGGTTACTTTGGCAGGTAACAGGTAATAAAGGCGTATAAAATAGTACTTTAAATTCGTTAAAGTATAAAGCTCAATTTTTTTATATTTTCTTCGGAATAACTTTAGAAATCTTGTCATCCATTGCCGGACACTTATGACAGTTGCTACCCCCTGCCAGACACCCTAAACTTTAATAAATTATAATTATACCTTCGTTATAATATAAAAGCTAAATTTTATATATGTTACTTAAACAACTCAAGCTTGAGTGGTTTGCCATAAAAAGTTTAGTCTTTTTGATTTTATGTCGATTCTTCCACGTTTTCAGTAGAGGTTGCCATTAATAGTCAAAACAACAAAAATGGAATGCAATAAGGTTATTCCTCTAGTATTAGATAAGAATCGATGGTTATTTTTTATTTTAAGTCGATTCCTCCATGTCTTCACCAATGGTTATCAATAATAACCGAATTGTCAAAAATCTATGTAAAAACCATTAAAACTGTCCTCCTATTGAGGTAACATTTTTTTATAGGTCGCCAAGTAACATATATAAAATTTAGCTTTTATATTATAACGAGTATAATTATAATTTATTAAAGTTTAGGAGTGTCTGGCTGAAGGTAGCTTCTGTCATAAAGTAGTCCGGCATGGATGACGAGATTTCTAAAAGTTATCCGAAAGAATATATAAAAAAATTGAGCTTTTATGCTTTGGACGAATTTAAGTACTATTTTATACACCTTTATTACCTGTTACGCAAGTAACTACAACCTAAACTCTATAGTCGCTGGTCGTTCTTACTGTACAGGGGACATGCACAGAAAAACTTTCAGCTTTTATAAAATAACGAAGGCCTGGCCGTCAGTGAGCTCTTGATCTAGAATATTCTGTGATATATTCCCTAGCATATTAAGCAAATCTGTTTTTCCCGGCGTAAAACATCGTTCAGTATTTCAAGTTTTTATTAATATTTTTTTTTGTCACTATAGAGAGATAGAGTGAAAAGAATATCCCAGTACCAAAAAAGCATTTCCGTTTCATTGGTGGTCTTAGTTAAAAAAATTGCAAAATGATTAAACATTTTTTTAACCGTTGAATTCTTTTAAGTCAACAAACATTCGGAACACAGAGGGAAAATAATGTCACCAAGTGAATTACTCGAAAATTTTCATGTATTATATATACATAAGAAGAAAGAAAAAATTAAAAGATGTTCCGGGATTTGATTTCCAAGTTTCAGTTGTTGTTTATCAGTTGAAGAGTTTCAGCTGAAACCTGTTCACTTTAATACGTATTTGTGAATAGAATAATTAAAACACAATTTATTATAAAGAGAATTAATTCCTTATCAAATACTTGATTAAAAGGTGGTTTAATAGTTTTCACTATAGCATAATAATTAAGTATAGTTTGGAGAAGTAATCGTGGGGGAAAAAAGATCAGTATTTTTGTTTAGATTTTTTTCGAAATATCTCAAATACTCTTTTAATTTTTAGAAGACATAATAAGAGCTCTCATTTTTTAGGGACCGACTCCTTAATTAGAATCCCGATTGCTTTTTCTGCGTTTTTTTTCTCAGAAAAATTTCTTCAAAATTAACACAAACAGGACAATTACTTGAATTTCTTTTTAGATGTCTAATCTGAAATAAGGAAAGGTTATTTGAAATAAATTCGATGCCAAAAATGCAAATACAACCCTTTTTGACATGTATAACCGAAAAATATCTCTGTCACACCGGATTTACTAGTTGAAAACTTCTTGGGAATTTTTAAAATTTAATTCTTATTACGGTTATATTACTCAGAAGAAGTAATCTTATTCTTATAAATAAAATAAACTGACACGTTTTGAATTGACCATCCACTTGACTTTACCATACAACCTGGCCCCTCACTTATATTTAATCAAATTATTTATAATCATGTAGGGGGGTTAGCTTTTGCATTTTTAGACTTCTGGGGGCCCACTGATTATGTATACAAAATTTTGTTGAGTTTGGTAAGAGGGTAGATTTTCATTTCCTGACCCTGACATTTTCTGCCCCTCCCCATTGTGGGCGGTTATTTTTTGCATTTTTAGACTTCTGGGGGTCCACAGATTATGTATACAAAATTTGGTTGAGTTAGGGAAGAGGGCCTAGATTTTTATTTTGTGCCCCCCCCCCGCCTCTACCCCCATTAATTTAGGGTCGATATGCACCAAAATCTAATAAGCTCTTAATCTTAATGCACTAAAACTACGCGTTATATTTGGTTTTGATATTCACACTAGTTTTTGATCTAGCTCGTCCACAAAAATTTGGTAACGCACAGACTAACAGACATTTTGACAAAACAGTTATGATTTCGAAAAATATAATTTTTTCGATGTTCACTTATTAGGACTTTTTTTTAGCCCGAAATGCCATGGTTGCGCTCAATTTTTTTAATCAAAATAGTTTCAGCCGTTTTTGAAATATATCGAAAAAAGAAGCAAAAAAACACTTTTTTCATGCACGATTACAATACTTGACCATACCCTGTATGGTAAAGTAAAAAATCTAATATTCTCAGCTAACTATTCTTTTACTTTTGAGAAGACATAATATAAGGACCCCTATTTTTAGAGAGCCCTTACTTAAATCTCGCATACTTTTTCTGCGATTTTTTTCTCATTTCCCTAGCCTAATCCGAAAATATTCTTCAAAATTAACAAGGTCATGACAACTAATTAACTTTCTTTTAATTATCTAATCTGAAATAAGAAATAGGAAAGGTTATTTGAAATCATTTCAGCCACATGCCTTGTTACCTTGGGATTCCAACCTCGTTTTTCGGCAGTGAGTCAATAGAAATAGTATTCGGGAGGCTCCACATGGGAAACGCAAATTAAGCTCTATGAAGAATTACAAGATCCAAAATCTCTGCTAATTCATTTTATGAAAATTATTATTCCTTTGATACCCCCATTTGCGATAGATTAAATGTCAAGGGCATTTTCTTATTTTTCACAAAACATATCAAAGGATATTAGAAAAATAAAACTATTAACCTTTCAATTTGCTTATCTAAGAAAATAGTGAACTTGGACGTCATTTCAACATACACAATACAGTAAATCAATTTAAATTTCTAAAAAAGATTATGCACACACATTTTTGTTTATTTATAATAAAATAAAAAAAATAAATAAAAAATTATTGAAAATCATTTAATTTTTCATTTGATGATCTGTATTGGAATTGTTTTATTTTGTCTGAAGGAATTTGATCTCTGCGACGTCACTTCCAATCAAGTCCTTCTTAGTGAATAAATTATTCGAAATTTAATCCAAGGTTAGTGTAGTTCGAAGCCGGGATTTTGCATCGTAGAAATAGAGAGAGAAATGTTTTTGAGTTTTACATCTCGGCTTGGCTTCAATTAAGGTGTTAAGTTGTTTCGTGACAATACTAGCAAAAAGTTAATGTTAGAAGTATATAGAACAGACAATAAGGATTCATAGTTCATAAGCCCAAAACTTTTTGCAGTTTATGTACCGATTCTAGCCAATCCCGTGCTCGTTTGACAAATCTGGCACCATTATAAGAGATTGAATATTTTTATATTAAAATGACAGATAAAATACATTTTAAAAGTTAAAAAATTTCTATAAAAAACGTTTTGTTATTTTTTAACAAATGTGATCAACGCCTACGTTACACCTTATGAAAATTATAATTTTGAAAAAATCTAGCGCATGCGCGCTTTATACATCTTTCGCTGGTTAAATAAATGCGCTGAAATTTTTTTTATACATTTATTCATTTTTATCTCAGAAACTGTGTTGTAAGTATCAATCAAAATTGTCTTAAAATATGTATTGGTTATTGTTTAATGTTGGTTTAGTTTTTTATACAAATTGTAAGAAGGGTTTCTTAATTATAATTAAATATGTATGTAAATTTTCCGATATCCTGTATAGTGCAATGTATAAGAGTAAAAAAACTCTATTTTTGAAATTTAATATCTTCGGAACTATATTGTTCATAAATTTCGTTTTGCCTCCAATCGATGCAGAAGTATTTAAATAATAATTTGTCTAAATTTCAAAAAAATCCTAAGAAAACCCATTTTGCCGAACAACTACCTTAAGGGCTGTCTATGTTTTTTATCATTTTGATGTCGCTGCCATAAAAAGAAAGTAAAAATCTTAAGATTTTTCTATTTGTTTAAAAATATTTTAATTTTTTTGCTTGATTAAAAAAATAATCTACTTGTTTTTATCGTCATCATAAGATCACGCCGTGATTTGACTTATCTACTGTTTTTACCCTCGCTAAAAGTTCCGCATCGAATATCCTTCATTAATCCTTCATTATAATATAATAATCTGGGTCTTACGCTTCTCTTTCTTTAAAAATATCTAACAACAATATCCCAACTCTGAAGCTGAGCTCTTAGCCTACCTCTTCTATTTTCGCTTAGTCTTGATTATTTTAGTAATCCTATCATCCCATTTTAAAAAGAAATCAATGAGTCCTCTGCTTGATGCAAATAACTAAATGCAAATAATAATATGCGAGGATAAGTGAAAAATTACTTACACTTTTCGTTCAAAAACTTTATTAAACTAAGATAGGTGTACAACAGATACATTATTTTTTCGATATAGTCTCCACCTTTAGCAATTCAGTTGGTCCAGCGAGCCACAAGCTTCCGGGTGCCTTCCTGGTAGAAGGTTTTCGGTTGGTCATGAAGCCACTTTTGCACCGCATCCCGAACGTCCATGTCTGAGGGCAAATGGAGGACCTCTCAAAGCTTCTTTGAGTGGTCCAAAGAGATGAAGGTCTGAGGGAGCGAGATCTGGGCTGTAGGGAGGGTGTTCCAGGGTCTCAAAGCGTCTCAAAGTTGACTGTCGCCCAGCTCCCTCTTTTTGTGTTACTCTCGTTCGGCCACTGTTAAGCATTTCGATCCATAAAAAACGCTTTTACGAGATAAAGCACTTTCCCCGTATTGTGACAAAAGTCTCCGGTGAATTTCAGCACCTTTCACACCCTCTGACCACTCCTCCTTCCTCCTCTTTGGTGCAATCTGATAGCGGAGCTGACATGCTTATGCTGTTGTAGCTAGACGACAAATGACACGATCGTGATTAAATTCCGCACACGTGACCACAGACGCGTCAACTCAACGCGCATGCTACCGCCTCCTATCTTAGTTTAATAGAGTTGTAGAACGAAAAGTGTAGGTAATTTTTGACTTATCCTCGTATATAATTTATTTGTTTGTGACTGTTTCGAAAGTTCGACCTTCATTATCAGTATTAAAAAAAATATTTTATCTGTTAATTGTCATGGGTCCAATTACCTGATTGGATATGAAATGGTTTTGTTGTTATAGCAAGCTAGTCACAAAACAAAAAGGTAGTCGGTTTACAGGGGCTGACAGCTGCAGCAGAATCACAAGAAAAAGTTGAAGAATAAAAAAAGAAAAAAACAATTTGGGGACTATTTTTTCGAATACTTATTTGTAGCACAAAAATTTTGTAAACATAATAGAATAATGGGGGGTCGGGTAGGCTAGGCGGTAGCATGTCGGCCAGCTAACCAAGAGGACCCGAGTTCGAATCCGGCTCGAGGCATCCGGCTAAAATCTGACCCCCGAGGTAGAGACAAATTTAAAAATAAAAATAAATAGTATCGTAAATGGCTTATGGCTACCATGGCCGAAAAGCCAAAAAAAAAAAAAAAAAAAAAAAAAAATAATAGAATAATATTATAAAAATGTTCTTTTGTAAGAAGTGGTATTAATGTGAATTTATTACAAAAACCAACTGAGCTCTTGGATGAATTTCGAGAATGACCCATCTCGGAAAACTGTAGCAGCTGTTTTCATACACAATTTCATTCAAGGGAACTATTTCAGTATGTTATGAACTAATGAAGTTATGATGTAGCACAAGAGTTAGGAGTACCAGAAAAAACTACGATCTTTCTTCAAATTTCTTCAAATTGTTTAACAGAAATTCAGTTTTTACATTACCATACAGGGTATGGTCAAGTATTGTAATCGTGCATGAAAAAAGTGTTTTTTTTGCTTCCTTTTTTGAAAAAATCTCAAAAACGGCGTGAAGTATTTTGATTAAAAAATTGGGCGTAACCATGGCATTTGGGTCTACAAAAAAGCTCTAATAAGTGAACATCAAAAAATTATATTTTTCGAGATAATAATTGTTTTGTCAAAATGTCTGTTGAGTTAGTCTGTTATTCTGTTATTCTGTGCGTTACCAAATTTTTTGTGGACGAGTTAGCTCAAAAATTAGTGTGAATATCGAAACCAAATTTCACATGTAGTTTTGGGGCATTGAGATTAAGAGCTGATTAGATTTTGGTGCATATCGACCTAAAATTAAGGGGGAAGTGGAGGTTAAAATTTAAAATTTAAATATTTTCAAACTAAAACTAGGGTGGCGGGGTCAAAAAATAAAAATCTAGGCCATTTGAGCAAACTCAGCCAAATTTTGTATACATAATCAGTGGGACCCCAGAACAGTAAAAATGCAAAAACAAACGCGCTCAAAATGGCGAGTAGGGGAGGGGGGTCAAAAAACGAAAAATTTAGGCCCTTGTACCAAACTCAACCAAATTTTGTATACATAATCAGTGGACTATCAGAAGACTAAAAATACAAAAACTAACCGCCCAAAATGTGTGTGTGTGGGGGGAGGATGAAAATCTAGGTCCTTG
Organism: Forficula auricularia; assembly: GCA_024734495.1. Classification (NCBI taxonomy): domain Eukaryota; kingdom Metazoa; phylum Arthropoda; class Insecta; order Dermaptera; family Forficulidae; genus Forficula; species Forficula auricularia. The sequence continues at coordinate 1,170,082 of JALMQS010000150.1, forward strand.
TACCAAACTCAACCAGAAGTCTATGGTAAAGTAAAGTGGATGGCCCCATCAGAACGTGTCAATTTATTTTGTCTCCTGATAATTTTCAAAGATCCGGCATTGGCCTATATCGGAATTTGTTATTCAATTATTTTAATCGATTTTATAGAACAAGTATTTTAGTTATAGAGCTGATTAAACATATATGACAAAACGTCAAACTTTTAGCGGTTTGTGTAATAGCGAAGTTATCGTATTTATCTCCGATTCTAACAAAATTTAATAAAAATTAAAAAAATAAAATTTGTGGTACCTATAAAACAAAATTCTTATTTAAAATGTAGGGATATATATAAAAAGATAAATAAAAATAGAAATAAACGTGCATTGATTTTGGTATGGTGTTGGTTGAATTTTCTGTTCGTTCATGAATACAAATTTTGTTCTTGTTCTCTTTCCCCGTCACTCTCATTCCGAGTCCACCAACTAAAACTGACTAGACAAAAGTTAAGAGATAACTCAATACAACAAGAAATATAGCCTATTCTATTTTCAGAATAAATTTTCATAAATGAATTCGTAACGAAAAAGAAAAAAAATGAATAAAAAGAAAAAGAAGAGCTCGTCAAAAAGTACTAGAAATTGTTAAACAAGATTATGTTTTCCCAAGGGCACCAGAAAAGAGGGCGAGAGTTGGCTAATAAAATATATTTTTTAATAATTTAATGCTAAATAAATAGGAGTAAATATATTAGGTTGTTATACACATGAGAAGAGAAAAATATGCATAGGCAATTAGGGGAAAATAAAAAATAACAAGTGGATCTAGAGGCAGCCTCACGGAAAAAGTAGATGGATAATTTAATGAGGTAATTAATGTCTTATTCGGGGAGGGGAGTGTTCAAAGAGTTGGGTAAAACTTAAATGTAATTATAGTATATTTAAGCATTAAAGATTAAAACAAAGTGAGTTTTCAAAATTTAAATTTATTCACCAATTCTACTCTATACTAGGTGTTTGCTTGATGAGCGTTTTCGGCCCTTGGGTTTGTCTCCTGATGAGAATGGCAATCCTTCTTACATGTCATTTAAAAATGTAATATAAGATCTTTGATAATGTAAGTAAGTGAACCGCGAAAGTTAAATAATTTATTTCAATAATTTCTGAATGTTATTCTACAGATCTAGAAATTATTTATTATTTCTGAAAAAAGGGAAAATGATAGATAGGGAGCACCCGACAGAATTCGAACCTATATCTTGAATTTATCAACTACAGCATGGAATATCCCTGTCAAGATGGCTCTAAGATGGATATTTTAATAACCTTTGTAAATTCTAATTTTGAATTTTATCTATCTATCTACTCTTATTAAACGAGCAAAAATTGTATATTTATATATTTGTATATTTTTTATTTTGAAAACGGCTTCAACGATTTTTATTGAAATTCACGGGTTAGAGGGTTTTTGGGTTGACAATTCGATCTGTCACGGTCTCATCTTGAGCTAAATTATTTCTCAGGTTCGACTCTTGGGGGGATGAATCCCCTCTGATTTCGTAATTAAAAGAATATTTCTACTAAAATGCGAGAATTTGTCCTAAAAAATTAAATTCTTTCTATTTTAAATATAGATTGGTTTTTTAACCAGAGCTGATTTTTGAAAAGCATTCCAACTATTTTCGAAAAAAAGATGCTCAAATCTTTTGATTTATGTTTTAAAAAAGGTCGTTTATGAAAAACTTTTTTTCATTTTAAGCTGAATTTTTTAATTTCCGTTATTGAAGGATGGAGTGAAAAATTTCTTTGCTTATAACATATATTGCGATTCAGAGAGCGGTTTTTGTCTCGAGGGTGTGAGCTGACTGCCCGGATAGCATGTTAGTTCTCAGGTTCGACTCCTGGGGGGATGAATCCCCTCTGATTTCGCAATTAAAGAATATTTCTACTAAACTCAGAGAATTTGTCCTAAAAAATTAAATTCTTTCTAAATTATTTTTGATGGGTTTTTTGTTAATTGAAATAATTATTCACAGTTGTCTTGATAAAAATGTATAATTAAATTTTTATTTAATTTCCTTTTAATAAATAATTGGTTTTTCAATATTAAATCCCACAAAGATTTTAAACCAAATAAAATTATATATTAAAAGTAAGCAATTTAATTGATTATAAAGCGAGTTTTAAATCCCACAAACAGTTCATAAGAAATATTTTTATATATTAGAATTTGCGAATTTAATTAATTATAAAACTCGATAAATTGTTTTTTAATTAAAAAAATAATTATACGGAATTTATTTATATACCTATATTTACATAATCTGTGGGCCACTAGAAGGATAGAAATGCAAAAACTGCGTGCGGAGGTGGGGGTAGATGTGGGGAGTGCAGGGGGTGGGGTGCAGTGGGAGTCCGGGGTGGGGCGAAGAGCGGGGTTTCAGAAGCGGGGGGAGGGGCTTCGAGGGGTCCAGGGGCCGTGAACTATATATTTGTATTTTTATCAGAATTTTAAATTAAAAATAATATTATTATATAGCTTTTAACTGAAGCAAAAAGTTACCGAGCATCACTCGGTGGCTCCAGGTACTAGTAAATTAAAATAACAAGAAAATAAATTTATATTTTAGGGATATATTTATGTCAGTGTGTCTTCCGAGTGGTAAGGATTCATCAGGATAATTTTTCGAAACTATACGCTCGAATTAATTAATAAAATATAAGGGTGGGGGTGGTGAAATTTTTTTAGGACACTATACGCTTTCTGCAAATTTTGGTGATTTGGTAATTTGTGTCAGTGAACAGGTTTAAATTAGAAAAAGTTGAAACTTGATCCAGAAGTTCAGTTTTCTTAATAAAAACTTAGGTACCTACTTTATTTCATTAGCTACAACCGTCCAAGAGCTACTCATAAAAGGATTTTTTTTTTGGGGGTGGGGATTTTAAACATTTTTCATTTCCATTAGTAAGTTCTTAAGCTAGAAAGCACAATATCTAATCAGTTCTTACTCTATTCTACAGACACACACAGATAAAATTATGTATGGAAATGATTTTCTCGATATTTCAGAAATTTCGAAATGTGATTAATGAAGGTTCTTTCGCGGCAATCCACACAAAAAAGTTTTGGCCTCGTAACCACTCTATAAATATGAACGAAACTAAATTTTTTTTAACGTGACTGTACCACTAACACTACGAAATCTCTTTATGGATACACACATACTTGCCGTATCGTTTCCAAGTCATTGATCTTATATCCCATCCACCAAAAATATTCGTCTAAATATGTTTTTTTTTTTTTTTGTTTTTTATCAAAACTAAGAGGTAAATAATTTCAATTTGTTTTTAAGTTACTCCGAATATATTATTCTAACAAATATTAGTTTTTCATCAAGATGGTCAAAGTCCTTCAATGATAAAAAATAAAATAATGATCATTTTCCCACCCTTTCCCAATCTACCATATGTAAAAAATGTCATTTTTAATTGCAATTATTTCATGTTTGGTGTGGTAAATCGTCTTCAAATGTTAACAGTGTGTATTATGCTTTTAATGACTTATATTCCAAGTTTCGAAGACTTCTTGAATTTTTGCATTTGTGAAAGAACTAGCTTAAGCAAAAAAAAATTTGTTTTTTTCATTTTTTATTTTAGAGCGAATTTAAACGGATGTCGAAAGAATTTCGAGATGTATATTTAGATATAGTGTAAGTTAGATTATTTAAGCAGGGGTGAACCCTCTGGGTAGTCCATGGAATCATTAAACATGATTTTAATGTTTGTTGTTATTTTTTAAGGTTGACAAGGAGAAGATACAAATAAATTAATTTTAATAACTTTTTGTTGAGCAAAAGATTTAAATTTAATAATAATAATTTCTAAATAGATTATTTAGAAGTTGTTTTTATTTTAGACTAAGATTAAATGGATTTGGTTGAATATAAAAAAATATCGTAAAATATTTTACGTACTACTACTTACTCCCTAAACTGGTCGTTTCGACAGAATTAGATAGAAAAAGTAATAAAAATGAAAGTTTCCACATTAAAATTAATAAGCATTAAGAGAAAAAAATAATAATATCGATTTTATACCAAAAATAAGAAGAAATCCGTTATTCTCTGGATTGTAGATGTGGAATCAGTAAATATTATTGTAGATCGATAATTAATATGTACCTAAAACAAAAAGAAAGAGAAAAATTATTTAAAATTTATTTATTTTATTTTTATATTATTTTATTTTTGGACTTATAAAAAATTAGACGCTCCACAAAATAATCATCAGATAACAATTTTAATTCGATTTTAACTTCGGTTAAAAATTAATACACATAACTTGTAAATTTGAAATCTGCATCTTATTTAGTCTACTGTATATAGTAACAGGCAGACAGATAAAAAATTAGTCGCTCCACAAAAAAATCATCAGATAACAATTTTTAATTCGATTTTAACTTCGGGTTAAAATTAATACACAAATAACTTGTAAGTCTCAGCTTAGAAAAACAGGAGGTTGCTATTGAAGACATATGTATGGAGCATAGCCATGTACGGGTGTGAAACCTGGACAATTAGAAAAGCGGAGAGAAAGAGATTAGAGGCTTTCGAAATGTGGTGCTACAGAAGAATGAGTGAATATCAAATGGATGGATAAAATTACAAATGAAGAAGTTCTTGGAAGAATCGGAGAAAGAAGAACCTTTGTGGAAGAGTCTGAAGAAGAGAAGAGGTCAGGATGATGGGGCACACACTGACACATGGGGGACTGCTTAGGGATATCTTGGAGGGGGAGGTGGGAAAGAAAAGGGGAAGGGAAGACCCAGATTAGAATATTTCAACCAAATAATTGGGGATATGGGGTGCCAGACATTTAGAGAGGTCAAACAGCTGGCGGGGGACAGAGTCGAGTGGAGACGGATTGTTGCATCAAACCAGTCTTAGGACTGTATACTCAATGATGATGATGATGTAAATTTGAAATCTGCATCTTATTTATTCTACTGTCACAGTCTCGTCTTCGGATAAGTTGTTTTTGATGTTTTTTTTTGTTAATTGAAATAATTATTCACAGGTGGTTGTCTCGATAAAAATGTATATTTATATTTTTATTCAATTTCCATTTAATAAATAATTGTTTTTTTTTTTAATTTTAAATCCCACAAAAAGATCATTACAAATATATTTATATATTAAAAGTTAGGCAATTTAATTGATTTTAAATATAGTTTTAAATCACAAAAAGTCGATAAATTGTTATTTAAAAAAAAAAAAATTGTACGGTATTTATTTATATACCTATACATATAAACATATTCTGTGGGCCACTAGAAGGCTAGAAATGCAAAAACTGGGTACGGGGGTAGGGGGTGACGGTGACGGTGGAAGTGGTGGATGCAGGGGGTGGGAGTTTCGGTGGGGGATTCGGTGGGGGTGCAGTGGGGGGTTCCGGGGTGGGACGAGGTGAGGATATTCGGGGGGGGGGGGGGCGAGGAATTAAAAATAATATTAATATATAGATTTTAACTAAATCAAAAAGTTACCGAGCATCGCTAGGTGGGCAGGTACTACTTAATATATATATTAATTTAGCTTTCAAGAATCATTTATCAAGAAAGACTGAAATATGGAAAAAAATTTTATGGTTCATTTCCTGATATAGAAAATAAATATCATTATTTAGAGATATTTTTTAATAATACAAAAAATTTTAAGCTTTGCGTGTGGTCCAGTGTTTTATTGAGTGCTTTAGAGCTTTGGAGGACTAGAACCCACTCATTATCATCAGGACTGTTTATAGAATCATTAAACTCCTCTACTATAGAAGAAAACTGGGAAGAGACTATAAGAGATTTTACAAGCCTTCCATTTACCATACATTCATAAATTTGTAAAGTATACTTCTTAGGGCCGGTTGTATGTCGCAAAGTAAATGCTTTTTACCACTAACACAGGGTAGATGGTAAATGGAGGGACTGGGATGGCCAATCAGATGCCAGGCACTGACAGTCCCGGTCCTGGGCCCCACAGTTGCACTACATAAAAAACACATACTTATTCCATAATAAGGGGCCTACTTCAGATTTTGGGCCCTTGGCCCGAAATTTCATGCGGGGGCTAAATTTCAGAAAGCATAGCCCCGCACGGGGGATCTTGGTCCACCCGTGGGTCCCGCGCCTGGGCCCCACAGTGGCACTTCATAAAAAACACATACTTATTCCATAATAAGGGGCTCGCTTCAGATTTTGGACCCTGGGCCCGAAATTTCATGCGGGGCTGAATTCCAGAAAGCATAGGGGGAGTCCTGATGCACCCGTGGGTCTCGGGCCTGGCCCCACAGTTGCACTTCATAAAAAACACATATTTATTCCATAATAAGGGGCCCGCTCCAGATTTTGGGCCCCGGGCCCGAAATTTCATGCGGGGGCTATGTCAGCAAGAATCGTTTACAAGTTCTCCATATAACGATTCTAGTGATGTTATTCATTTTTTTAATTGTTAGTTCTGAAGTAAGAACGCTTTTTAAAAATTAATCAGTTCTTGGAGGTGTAAATAGATATATTGTGTCACCAGCCACCAGAAAGAACTTTCATGAGTTATCTGAAGAAAGACTTAAAGATAGACAAATAAATGAAAATCTTTTTACTTTCACAATTCATTTATGTAATTCTCTAGGTACTCTAGGTGAAAATATTAAAAAATGGAAAATGTCATATTTATAAAAAGGGGTTAGATGTTAGAAGAACATAATAAAAAAACTGTTTTGCCTGGGAATATGTTGCACGATATGTATATATTATATATAATTAAGTTTGTTCTTTGAGGTAAATATAATTCGAGTTTCAACTAAAATGGGGATTTTAATTATTTAGAATAATTGACAATATTTACATTAATATTATAATTACCTAAAATGGAGAAATCGAAATTTAAAGTCCTTTATCTTTTCTAATAAACAATATAGGTGCAATTTTTATTTTATTATATAATATAAATTAATATTTCTATTAGTATTAAATTTATAAAGTATGTATCTTGTGGTCTCTTGATATTCCACTATGTTCTTTACGAGTTGAAGGTTGAAGGCGAAGGGAATCATTTCCTAGTCCTCATTCTTATTGGTCTTCCATGTCACCGCGCGGATTTCAAACTTATATACGTACGGTACAACAAAAAAATTGAAAATTATTTTACATGAATATAAATTCATTGGCAAATAAACTGACACGATATGATGTGGCCATCCATTTGACTTTACTCATACAACCTGACCCCTCACTTATATTTAATATTTAATAAAATTATTTATAATCATGTATGTTTTGGATTTTTAGACTTCTGGGGGCCCACTGGTATACAAAATTTGGTTGAGATTGGTACAAAGGCTTATATTTTCATTTTTTGACCCCCCTCCATTTTGGGCTGTTAGTTTTTGCATTTTTAGACTCCTGGGGTCCACTGATTATGTATACAACATTTGGTTGAGTTTGCTCAAATGGCCTAGATTTTTAATTTTTAACCCCCCTCCACCCAGGACCGTCCCGTGACGGGTGCAAGGGGTGGGCACCCGAGCGGAATTCCTACATAGTACGGCAAAAAGAAGTGGGGTTGGCTTTTCGGCCTTTCAAGCCATAAACCAATTTACGATACCAGTTTTTTTTTTTTTATTAAAATTTGTCTCTTAAGGCAGGGGATAGCCATCAGCCAAACGCCTCGGCCCGTACTCGAACCCGGGTCCACTTGGTTAGCAGGTGGAAACACTAACCACTAGACAAGCCCCCCCCCCCCCTTCCACCCAAAAAAAAAAGTTATTTATAAACATCCCCCACAAAGATGCCCATTAAATAGTGCTAATAAAGAATAATAGATTAGTATAATATAAAATTATGTATATAGGTAAGGTACTTTTTTGTTATAACTAAGGATTATATGAAAGTATTATACTATCCTCTTTTATGTTTGTTTCAAATACATTCTTTTTTAAAATTATACAAAGCAATAATGTTTATAAAAAGTTACCTTTATCATTTTTATTTTAATGTTTTATTTTTTAAACAGATTAACAAATATCAAATAATTAAAATCAGAATTTTATATCAACACACTTATTAATATTATTGCCGGAATATAGCAATGATGCTCTGATGAGGAAGGGCGGCAAATTATATATTGCACCCGGGCGGCCATACCCTTGAGACGGCCCTGCCACCACCCCCTTAATTTTGGGGTCGATAGCCACTCAAAATCTAATCAGCTCTTAATCTCAATACACCAAAACTACGCCTGAAATTTGGTTTTAATATTCACACTAGTTTTTGAGCTAGCTCGTCCACAAAAATTTGCTAAGACACAGACTAACAACCAGAATAACTAACTAACAGACATTTTGACAAAACAATTATTATCTCGAAAAATATAATTTTTTCGATGTTTACTTATTAGGGATTTTTTGTAGACCGAAATGCCATGGTTTCGTTCAATTTTTTTAATCAAAATAGTTTCAACCCTTTACCCTGGTTGGTAAAGTAAAAATGTATGGTCGAAAAAAAATTTCAAATTTATTTTAAAGACTTAAATTTTAATAACGTTATTTTAATTATTGTATTTAATATTTTTTTCGTGTGTATATAAGTTTAAAAAAAAAATATTTTCAACTTCCATTTGGATTAAATTTTATCAAAACAAAATAAAATATGTATAAATCTCTACTAAAAAGGAGGATTTAATTTTGAAAATTGAAATGCATTGGGATTTTGCTCCAATGTAATACTCTTGATTAAATATATACATCCTGTATCAACATTTACCCATCTACCCCAAAAAGTGATTAGAGTAAATAAATGGAGGAAAGCGTGAGATTTTTTCAAGACTCGGTACACTGTTTGCAGTTTTAGTGAATAGTGCAAAAAATATCAAGTTCTATTTTTTTTTTTTTTTTTTTTTAATGCAATCGAATGCAAGAAGAGTGCACAGTAAAGATGCAGCCCCTATGGATCTCGAAAGACCCTTGCATTACCGAAGAGAAGAAAGTTGATTAAAGTGAGAGGGTGTAGACGTAGGTGTCTATGCACTCCGGTTTTTGAAGGTTTGAAGATTATAGGTGCTGGGAAAGATAGAGGCTGGAAGAGAGTTCCAGTTCCTTGAAGTCATGGGGATATATGTATTGGCGAATGAAGTGGTCCGGCACTTTTCTAATTTGTTTCTTCTTTTCTAATCTTGTTTATTATATTTACTTTACAATGCAGGGTATGGTCATGTATTGGAAATCGTGCATGAAAAAAGTGTTTTTTTTTCCTTCTTTTTTTCGAAATATCTCAAAAACGGCTAAAACTATTTTGATTAAAAAAATTGAGCAAAACCATGGCATTTCGGTCTACAAAAAAGCTCTAATAGGTGAACATCGAAAGAATTATATTTTTCGAGATAATAATTGTTATGTCAAAATGTCTTTTAGTTAGTTAGTCTGTGCGTTACCAAATTTTTGTGGACGAGCTAGCTCAAAAACTAGTGTGAATATCGAAACCAAATTTCACACGTAGTTTTGGTCCATTGATATTAAGAGCTGATTAGATTTTGGTGCATATCGACCCAAAATTAAGGGGGGTGGAGGGGGGGGGGTTTAAAATTTAAAAATCTAGGCCGTGTGAGCAAAATCAACCAATTTTTGTATACATAATCAGTGGGACCCCAGAAGTCTAAAAATTCCTAAACTAACCCCTCCCTACATGATTATAAATAATTTTATTAAATATAAGTGAGGGGCCAGGTTGTATGGTAAAGTCAAGTGGATGTCCACATTAGAACACGTCAGCTTATTTACTATAGAAACGGATTAAAATCTCAAAAAATGTTATTCTTTGATAATTTTGGATTTTTTTTAACCTGAAGATCTGCAGCTATAAAGTCCAAAATTGGAAATACAAACATTAGCACAAGAACGAACTTTCAATGACTATTTGTTCTTAAGTTATCGTAGATATCTGAAGCCAGACAAATAGAGAGGGGGAAAAAGTGGATAAAAATGATTTTTCTCCAAGTTCCAGACATTTTTCTACAGAATGGGCAAACAAGAATTTGAAAATTTTGGGTTTACCTTCTTCCGGCAGGCAAATTTCGCCTGCGGACGTACCGAGTAATAATAAACTCTAAAGATGCAGGAAATAGATAAACGCCTCCAGGTTGAACGTGAAGAAGGTATCAATAAAGTGGAAAACGTTATGGGGTCTAATTTTAATTAAAATTCTTCATTTAAAAAACAGTTACCGGGTGAGTGATTATACATAATTTATTTAATAGCGTTATTAATGTTTATTAGAAAAATTTAGAGGAAAAAAGACAGGAGAGAAATGCGGGGAATTTATTTTTTCCGAGATTCCTGATGGATCATAATGTTGTTTTCGAAAAAGTTAAGCGGTTCATGAAGAAGTGTGCCGAAGGAAATAGGTGAGGTAGATCGGACACAACAAAAATGTAAACAAAGAATTCCGGTTAGAACAATTTTACATTCTTTTTAGATAGATTAGTAAATAGTTCTCGTTTAAGGGTGAACATTAAAGTACTTAATTAATCGCTACTATAGGTGTGGAAAATGTTCTACTTATATAAGATCTTTTTTAGCTTGATAGAAATTTAAATTGGAATAAAACACACAATTTGACTCAATGGTCGGAATTTGGGCTTTATGCGTATTTAACAGAAAATATTGTGCCATTTAGTCTTTCAGTATTATTTCAGGCGTATGACCCCCGCGGCTGGCCCTAATAAAGCACATCCTAAGGTCCAATTTTCGAGCACTTTTTCAAGCAGTGGCCACCTGATTTCGCCAATAAACATATACATAAATATATCAACTATATATATATATAGGTATATTAGGGTGCTCCTTATTTTGGATATTTTCGAATATTTACGCTGACAGGGGCTCATATGGCTAGAAATGAATAAAAAAATATCCCGCAAGTTTCAAGTCTCTATCTCAATTTTAACTCTAGCGATTAAGTTTCCTTCTGAATAACATGGGGTTTTTGGCATTGAACGATCATTTTTTTATTCTGGCCAAAGTAATGGTTCCAAAAATTTGAAACCCTGTAGACTTTATCCTTATAATAATAGCTATCCTTCAGAATTTTTACAGATTTTTAGGTATTATAGTTTTCGAGTCTATAACTTATTAATACTAAGATTTAGCAATATTTTATCTAGATGTAATTCCAAAATTGTAATAGCTGAAAATCTGTAAAAATTCTGAAGGATAGCTACTATTATAAGGATAAAGTCTACAGAGTTTCGAATTTTTTAAACCATTACTTTGGCCGAAATAAAAAATTGATCATTCAATGCCAAAAACGCCATGTTATTTATATGAGAAACTTAATCGCTGTGTAGCACTAGGTTAACATTGAGATAGAGTCTTGAAACTTGGGGGATATTTTGTTTTATTTATTTAGAACCATATGAGCCTCTGTCAGCATAAATATTCGAAAATATCCAAAATAAGGAGCACCCTAATATATATAGTATATATTTATATAATTTATTACTGTATAAATTTAAGAGAGATGGTCTACTTCTAGATCCGAGAGGTTATGGATTATTTTTACTTTTTATTATGTTAGAAGGGATGAAACAACCATTATGACATAATAAAAAATAATCCATAACATCTCGTATCTGGAAGTAGACCATCTCTTCTATAGTAATTTTTTAAATCTACTAATATCGGTATTTGTCTTTTATATTCAAATCAGAATTACTCGTTCAATTTCCATTCGATTTTTGAAAATTTTCAAAGATCCCAGAACATCCTTTCGCGGTAAAATTGGAAAAGTGCCGGACCACTTCATTCGTCAATATATTTGTCCCCAATGACTTCAAAGAACTGGAATTCTCTTCCGGCCTCTGTCTTTCCCGACACTTATAATCTTCAAACCTTCAAAACCCAGGTGCATAAACACCTAAACCTCCACCCTTTCGATTGATCAATTTCCTCTTCTCCTCGGTAATGTAAGAGTTTTTCCATAGGGGCTGCATCTTCCTGGTGCATTCAATTTCATTAAAAAATAATGTAAAAAAAAATACAGTAGTTGCAAAAAAATATTGCTCCACATAAATAGGTTCAATTAAATTAGTTTTTGAGTTGGGACAAACGAGTCTTAGAATTATGTTTGTCTGTTTTAAACCATGACCAACGAATTGCGTATAGATATTTCCAAAATTTAGTTAAGTTTGGATATTGTTTGAATTATTCATGTTTTTCCTAAAGAAGTAGTTGTGTCATATTTCCGGTATTGGACATATTTAAATTAAGCTGAAGATATAAAAACAACGCATTCGAAAATTTATATACGCTCTATCCAGTCCTAATTTTGTGATTCACAAATAATAACAATATTTATACTATATATTAAGTAAAACGAAACAATCGTTAATTTATGCCTTATTGATTAACGTAATCGATATTTGAAAGAAAAGAAAAATAATGGCATCATTTAGCAATAGCGACGTTGTCTCCAGTCAATGCAGATCTGTCTAGACAACGGACTAAAAAAAAATACATATTTTTTAAGTACAATTTTTTATGCTTTGAACACAGGCACGTAACGAACATCCAAGTATGAAGTAAAGTTTTATTTAAAAACAAGGAAATTTGTCTTTTTATATTAGCTAAATGAGTGACGCTATTTGAATAATTTCAAGTTTAGATTTATTCTAATAGATCTATTTATATGATAAACTTTGCTCTGCCGCCCTTTTGGGTCACCTAATATTAACCTGAAGGGCAAAAACAACAAACAACAAGCATGTTATGTAAGCGTACCCGAGCACAAACCTCGCTAAACTATTTAAATTTAAAATAAATTTCTTATCAAATTTGGTAATCATTACTTAATCTGAATTGCATATGATTCTTCTATACATATATAACTATCCTTATAAATCTATATATAATTTGCCTTTATATTTAAAGAATTTCAATGTAAGGCAGTCAAAATTGTGTATGTTGTTACTTGGAGTGTTTGATATGCGAGCAAAGCTCACCGAGCGACAGGAGTGGTATTAATTCAGAAATTTGTGGAGAATAATCATTTTCAAGCATGATTTTTTTTCTATTTGTCGTTCTGGTTTGCTACTGTAACTTTTAGTTCGGAAAGTCGTAACTTTTAGTTCGGTCTAGAGGCAAACTTGATGTATTTGCAATATATTATTAGTTTTCTAGCGTCATAAAACATTCAAATGGAATTCTGGAAATCAGAAAAAAATTAATCCTTAAGGGGTTCGGGACATCAGCTCTATCTGGTTGATCTACGAAAAAATCTTTTGTATTTCTGCAGAGTGACAACTTCTGCCTATTAAATTTTTTAATAAAAAAAAATGTTAATAATGAGGTTAATTTCGAATAAAAATCTTTGTTTTGATAATATTAATAAAAAGAATATAGAGATAAATTTTTTCTCATTATAAAAACATTTATTTAACACAAAAACGATTTCAACAAATAGAGTTACTAGTACTTTTGTCATATTCTGTTGGCTGCAAACTACTTTTTATTTTTACATTTATGAATAACTAATTAACTAGACTGTTAAATCTATTGAAAAATGTATCATTCGATTCATAAAAGTTAAATTATTGATCTGAATAAATTTGTTGAAAATGGTATACTTTATATAGAAGTTATAGCCTTTTTAAAAGCTCGGTCCATTTACTTCCATGTTAAAAGGAAAATTTTCAATAATTTATTTCTCGGTATTGATAGAGACGATCAATTTCAAATTTCGGGAATAAATATTTAATACATCACATGATTCGATGGTAAAAAATTTTCTTATAAGAATGATAAACAGTCCCGAATCCCCTTAAATGTAGAACTCTAAAACTAAAATTTGGTAGATCATTTTGTATTATTACGCTACTTAAGCTATTAAGCCATTTTTTCAACTTTCTAAATCAAAATGTTCTTTAACAAAAAATTGCCAAATCGTGCAATTTTTAGAGCATATCGAATATTGGCAAAAGTTTCCAGATTTTCCTCCAATTTGTATTATAAAAAAAAAAAAAAAAAACTAATGATATTTGTGTAAATTATTTTTAGGAGGGTTAAGTAAATTCATGGAAATTTTATAGACTCAAATTAATTAAATAGGAATTCCTAATGACGTAGAACAAGCTAACTACAGTATTACGTGTGTATATTTTTTAAATATATTTACACTTATTAAGCAGAAGATGCAATTTGATTAATTCCCTCCCACATCAGAAAAAAAACTTATGTGATATTTTAATAATATTCAGCCATTGTAAGTCCCCAGAGTAATGTAAGGACCATAAAGAATTAAAGTAAACTTTGCCCTTTGTGATCTCATGGTTGATGAAACCTGCGAAGTTATTTAACTATAGGTATATATTATATATGTAGTTATTCAGCTGTCTTGTTGAACTAACAGGTCTCTGAATTAAAGCGATTTCTAATTATCTGAGTAATAAACCCTTGAAGCAGTTAAGTTAATTGTATGCCAGAAAATTATAGGTCAAATAATGTTGTAGAATACTCTCTTCCATCCCTATCTCGATAGATATGCCAAGAATGTACTGAACTGCCAAGATAACAGGCCCGTACATAAAATAATCATCGTATCGCGGTTTTAGAGTGAAATCCTCATTAATAATAAATCAGAATGGAAGTAAGATGATACGCCATGACATTATTGAAATTAATGAAATGGAATAGTTGAGATGGAAAAAAATAACTTAACATATCTGATTAAGGTGAAGTGCGTGTTTTTATCTTTTTTAAATAATTTTATCAAAAATAATATTTGTATATCATAAAATAATATGATTAATTAACGAAAAGAATTTGGATAGAACCTGTTTGAGCTTTAGCTACACGGAAAGAAGTGCCGAAAAATACAAGACGAATACATTAATTAACACCTTAGTTAACCGTATTTTTTATATTTATTTAGGATCCCGTACCATTTAGGTAAAAAACAGAACACTTATAAGATAAATCTCGTGTCCTTCTTGGGACTAGGAAACTACCAGTTTGATTTAGCTAAAATTAAGACGTAGTTTGCATTTACTTCAAAACAGAGTTAAATTAAATTTTGGAAAAAAAAAAAAAAAATTCTAAGGTGAACTTGATTGCTACTATGGATAGATACTAAGTACTGCGCACTAAGAATAGAAGTACCGACATTTATCGATATATTTAATTTGATTGCAATTTAACAAAAAGAAACTATTTTTTTTACTTAGAGAAAGTGGCGTAGGTTTTAGGTGAAACATGATATTAATTAATAAAGTAAAGGGTGTGTAGTTTCACATTGAATGAAATAAAACTCAAAGAGGTTTATTTCATTCACTGTGAAACTACACACCCTTTACTTTATTAATTAAAAAGAAACTAGTAAAAAAAATTGAAAAAATTATCAATAATTAACTATCGATCAGTGGAGTGCGGTCCGTAAAATCTCAGAACGTTAAGAGAATCTTCATACCGTCTCATATATGAATCTCGTTTACTTTATTTCGCTTATAGCTTAAATTTAAAATTTATAGAACTTTTTAACGTTAGAATATGAATAGAATTTTCCAGATTTCATATTTTGAACCATTTTCGCTATCTAATGGAAAATACTTTGATTTTGAGGTTATTAGGTTGAAAGTAAATTAGTTTACATGTAGGTACTAGACGTCTGACTATCATTTAAAATCTTTAAATTGAATAAAAAATTAATTGTGTATGATGAACTAAAATATGTTTTGGCTCGCTGTTTGCCAGTAGCAGTATCAGCCCGGTCATTTAAAAGCCACACTTCGATCCTGGCAGCCCCTGATATTTAGACAACTGAATTGGCATATCAGTAAAGGGTATGTTTACCGCACGACCGGACGGCGCCCGTACCTGCCTAGCATCTAGTTGTACACTCAACATCAAAAAAACTAGATACTCGAAAATTTAAAAAAATAAAAAATAAACGAATAAATTCATTTTTTTTTTAATACATTATTATGAAAACGTCAAAAACAATTTTATAATTAGGTAGACAAAATATTACTAAAAACAAATAGGCTAAGTGCAAGCCTTACACGCAAACCATAGGTATCGTAATTTTTAACCGACTTTATTTATATCTAAATATTTTATAGGAACTAAAAAATATTTATTGAAAGTACACAGACAGAGCCTCTAAGATAGTATGATGGATTATTTTTACTTGCTCCTGGAACTAGCTCAAAGTGAAGATAGACTGTCCGCTCTGTCTTTAATATCAAATGAAAAAATCTAATGTGATAATTTGAAAAATTATTATACGAATACCAGCTGCGAAGCCCGCCTTTGTGGGCATCTTCCTGTTCAGGAGGTTTCTTGATTTTTTGACCCTGAACATTCGTGGGTTTTAAAATAATAATTTAAATTTTCTAATTTTAATAAATTTGACACAAACTATTGTGGGTTTTAAATGAGCGGCTCGCGATAGACAGTATAAGCGCTTTATAATAAAAAGATTAAGCGGTTGTCGATCAATTTTGCGAATAATAAAATATAATTTTCAAAAATGAAGGTCCTTTTTTGGACATCATCCTCTGGCTGAAAAATCACCGCCCGGTCCTGCTATCGATATATTTTTTAGTCAATAATCTAGGAATAAATTTTCATCGAAAGGAAGTTAGTGTTTAAACAAACAATTAATGTTTGAAAGATTTTTATTGACAAGATAAACACTTCCTGTGACAACTTAAAAACTTCATGAAAAAAGGTAAACAAGCTAATCTACATAAATTCCTTCATCTATAAATATAATAACAGTCTTGAGAAGATAATGATCTTGTCATTACGAGAATTCAAGATTTTCAAAATTACTTCATGAAAAACATTTTTTTTTATTTATAATATATTTAATAAATAAAAGTGATTTACTCTATTATTATTTTTTTTTTTTTGATTCAATCCTAAGAAATTTAAATAAATAAAATTCAATTGAAGTGTATAATTAACTCTTACTCGAAGTGTGATTTAAGTGGAAGCAAGATGGTTTTCTTGTAGTATTAATAGTTTGTTGTTTGAATGAAATGCTCCTTATTTGGACAGGTTATACAATACACTTTACCAGAATAGTGTAGAGGAGTATTTTTAGGGGGGACTTTATAGTTTCTCAAAAAGAGGATATAGAAGACTTTTTCTCTTATTAAAGAACAAATATTGGGTGATTACTTAAGTAAAATGTAATTTTTTAAAGTTTGTTAGAGAAAATTTTAAAATAAAATAATTTGCAAAATTGTGTATGGTTCCTGAAAAAAGGGCTTAAAGACTACGGTTTCTTTTATAAAAGATCAAATTTTGGGTGGTTAATTAAGTAAAAGGTTTTTTTTTTTTTTGGATTGTTAAAAAAAGATTTAAAATCAAATCAACTTTCAAAATTTTGTATCGTTTCTGGAAAAAAAGGGGCTATTATGCTTTTTTTCTTTTACAAAAGACCAAATTAATATTGGGTTATTTAAACAAAACTTATTTTTTTAAGTTTGCTAGAAAAAATTTAAAATCAAATCAATTTTCAAAATTTTGAACGGTTTCTGAAAGTTTTTTTTCTGTTTTTGTTTACAAAGGTCCATGGGTAATTAAGTATATATATGTAATTTTCTCTTAAGTTTTTTTTTTGACATTTTGGCCTTTCTAGCCTTAAGCCAATTTACGATACTACTTATTATTATTTTTTTTTTAAATTTATCTCTACCCTGGGGTCAGATTTTAGCCTGATGCCTCGAGTCGGATTCGAACCCGGGTCCACTTGGTTAGGAGTATGGTACGCTACCCCTAGCCTAACCCGAAATCCCTAATTTTTCTTAAGTTGGTTAGAAAAAAGAGATGAGGTTAATAAAAGAAAAGTGGGATAAAGATTGGAAGGAGAATATAATATCCAAGTTAAAAACTGTAAGAGTCAACATATCAAACATCACCAAGTTCTAAGGGTCGAAAAGTACAAGTAATTATTGACAGACTAAGGGTCGGTTGTATGTCGCAAAGTAAATGCTTTTTACCACTAACAAATGGTAGATGGTAAATGGAGGGGCTGGGATGGCCAATCAGATGACAGAAACTTTCAGTGCCTGTCATCTGATTGACCATCCCAGTCCCTCCATTTACCATCTACCATTTGTTAGTGGTAAAAAGCATTTACTTTGCGACATACAACCGGCCCTTAGAATACTAACTTAACACATGGACATTTAATGTGTAACAAAGAAAGTCCAGTATGTTTTTCACAAAAGTGTGGAAAATTAATGACAGTTCAACATATTTTAATTGAATGTGTTTTTTTAAATAATGCAAGATTAAAAACTAAGCCCCCTAATGATGTAAAACAATGTTTGAATACAAAGTCTAGGACTGAAAATACAATCGAATTTTTAAAAGAAATATAAAAGTTATATAAAAGTAATTTAATTTGATTTGTTTTGTTTTAAATAAAGTCATACATTAGGTATATATTCAAAATGCAATAATAAATGTATCGAAAGTGGTCGTTGATGGCCTTAGTAGCATAAGAACGATATTAAATAAAATAAAAAATAAGAAAAAAAACCTTGGTACAACCCTAGTAGCACAATGTTTCAAACTATATAGTAACTATATAGCCACCATATGGGCACTATATAGTTTGAAACATTGAAACACAGCTTAATATTTGAAACATTTATTCTAAATTTAATTGAGGATTCTTAACATGGATAAAATATTTTTTTAAAAAACAAAAATTAATCAGTGTTGAATGTTTCTAGCAAAATAATTTTATTGTTTTAATATCATGAATGAATCAATTTAATATAAAAATTCGTTATTAGAATAGAGAGGGAATTGATAACATACATATTATACTATTAATAATTACTATTTATTGTAATCTATTTTTTATCACTTTATCTTTTACTATGTCAAGCATTTTCAATGAAATTTTTAAATTTCATACCATTAGATACTACCGTTCAAGAGCTTCCTACATAAAGATTTGATCTTCTTTCCATTTAGAGATAGGCTAAGGTAAATATTTTGTTTATTTTTAAAATATTTTTTTTAGATAATATGGTCAAAAGGGGTAGTCAATCCATGGTTGAAACGAGAAGTATAGGTGTTGAAACCAGTGGTGGTTTTTGTTATGAGGATGATTCAGATGGTTATTTAGATTATAAGGATTTAGGGAAGAATGGTGTATTAATTTAAATAGGTCTCGTTCTTACAAATTAGTTAATTCAGATATTAATATGTAGGTTTGCATTCATTTGTAGGATCTGGGATTAATTTGTAGAACAGTCTATTTATTACTATTTGGGATTATAGTCCTCTGCCCCCTATGATTAAATCAATTATAAATTTTGTCAAGTCCTAAATTCCTAGAGTTGTACAAAATTTTATTTAGTTCTCACAAGCAGAGATTAGCTGAGGTAAAGAGAGGTCATACCATCCTTGTTAATGTTTTGACCAGGTTTCCTTAACAACTTATGGCAAATACAGGGATGGCTAATGCGTCGCTTGCTCCTGGTATCGGATTTTTGCGCGGAATTTTTAAATTACTTTTTGTTTTTGATGGAAATCTATGGTCATGTCATTTGTTAATAGTTTTTAAGGAATTTGGTGTTGGTACTTGGTGAAACATTTTTTAAAATTATTGGATAAAAATACTTGGTAGGTTTCACATTAAGACTTCTTAATGTGAAACCTACCAAGTATTTTTATCCAATAATTTCATTTGTTAATGAGCATACACTTCTATTTTTTTTCTTTTCTTTTTTGTACTTGTTTATTATTTGTTAAATTTGTGTAGTTAATTTATGTATTGATGTTTCTTAATGTATTTTAGCTAGATTGTATTGATGTTTGGAGGACCTAGGCACCGAGGGCTTGTGCCTCTAAGCAGGTCGAAGAATAAAGATTTATTTATTTATTTATTTTAATTTTCTGAATTCTTAAAATGGAAATACAATTATTTTAAAACCAAAAGGAATATTCTAAGATTTTAAGGACTTGAGTACGTGAGTTATCCATAGAGACAGAGGTATAGAAAAAATGTTTTATAAATTATTTTTCTCCACGCTAATAAGCGAGTTAAATCAATAGTACAGGGATTCTGAGGACTGAGATTTCCGAGTAATTCAGTTTTTTATAAGAAAACCACTTGAATCAAAACGCCATAATTGGCCATTAATATCAGCTGTGACTGGATTACTTTAAGTTTAAGAAAAATAAAATAAAAACTTTTTTTATTTTATATTAAAAAATAGTAATAAATCATTCGAATCATTTAATCCCTCATTCATTCAAATGCGTTGTAAAAATACTCCCCTTGTTAACATCCTGCCCAAAACACTAACAAGTTCCAATCCCTCCAAGAACATAACATTTCAATTTTTTACATAAGAATCCACCTGTTCAATATAAATTTTCCGATGATTGCCTAAATATATCCTGCAGGTGCTTTATGAAGATGGTGGTATATTTATGTGTATGTGAATACATCTAAGGGCCTGCGTGTGTCTGAGCAGTGAATTTATTGAACTTTGAAAGCTTTACAAGGATTCAAGTACCAGTATCTTACCTTTAACAAACACTATTCCCGAGTTGTAATTCAACCATCTGAATACTACTCTTAGACCGATTTCACTAACCAATCTTAAGCTAAGGTAGCACTTAAATTAACTTTAAAAGCTAAGGTAGCACTTAAAAAGTAGGTTATAATGAAAAACAGACAGTCCATAAATCATTTACTTTTATTCAATTTCCGACGTTTCGTAGACTTTTTCTCTCCTTCTTCAGGCTATTGAATTGTTATTGATGGATGAGTATAACTCGGTTCCCATTTGTCTCTCCTTTCAGTGATAGCAACAATATTACAATATTTTCCAATATTATGCCATAAGTGTACTTGGTATATGGTAATATTGTTGCTATCACAGAAAGGAGAGACACCCATCAATAACTATTCAATACCTTGAAGAAGGAGAGAAAAAAGTCTCCGAAACGTCGGAAATTGAGTAAAAGTAAATAATTTATGGACTGCCTTTCATTATAACTTACTTATTTCGCTTACCAGTCCGTCTTTCTAAGAAAATAAATAAAATTAGGTAGCACTTAAATTAATTTTAAACCAACTTTTAAGATAAATTGTATTCAACCAATGATACCTGGGGGAAAAGCATCGCTTATCCATAATTAAAATTTAAGTTGGATTTTTAATTGTTACCTTAGTTTAAGTTTGGCTGGTGAAATCACTTTAGTGCAACCTACTATTCTCAGCTCAAATTGATCGTTATTATTTGGACCATTATCGGTAAAGCCATTTCCGAAATGATTTTCAAAATGTATAATAAATACACTTGTTGGAATGATCAAGTATTCATAAAATCTCATTTAAAATTTTAAAAAGGATATAAAGGTCATAAAGACACATGGATATTTAATAATCAAATATATATTTAAATATATCTGGAGCCATAAAATAACTTGTTCAGAAATCATGACATTTTACGGAATGTTAAGATTTTAGTGTTCAGACCAAGGATGTAGGAAATTATTTCTGGTTAGATTATCCATTTTAAAATTAATTGAAATATGGTGGTGTTTTTCCGCAAGGTTTCGGCTTTTAATTCTGTAATCAGTAGAGATTGTGGTGTTGGTGCAAGGTGAAACATCTTTAATAAAGATAAGAGTAAATAAATATTTTATTTAATATGGATTTACTATGAGTTAAGGATACTGGGTCACTTATTTCACATTAAAATTAAAGTTACTTTCTGTATTTCCTGAAGATGGGTCGATAGCCCGAAATATATATATTGAAAAAGAAAAAAAATTTTATATCTTTTAATTTTTTAATTGTAATGTGAAATAAGTGACCCAGTATCCTTAACTCATAGTAAATCCATATTAAATAAAATATTTATTTACTCTTATCTTTTAATTCTGTGTTTCATAAAGCGATATCTAACAAGCCTCAAAGTCAATGAAAAATATATCATTCAATTCATAAAAGTTGAATTATTGATCTGTAAAAATTTGTTGAAAATGGTGTAATTTGTATAGAAGTTATAACCCTTTTAAAAGCTCGGTACTTGCATGTTAAAAGGACAATTTTCAATAATTTATTTCTCGGTAATGGGAAAGACGATCAACTTCAAATTTCGGGAACAAATATGTAATGCATTAATGATTCGATGGTAAGAATTTGAGAATTTTCTTATAAAAATGATTAAAAGTCACGAACCCCCTCAAGATTTAATTTTATAAAGATATATCTCGTTGTAAGCTCTATGACTTAAGTAACTTGCTTTTCATATTACAGAGCACTGAAAGTAATTTGTGAACCACAATTAAACCTATTGAAATGCATAATATTCATCTTAATTTTGAAGGAGACAATAAATGAGTGTGTCTTCTGCTGGAATTATAAATTTTTAATTTATTTATAACGATAACGATAAAAATTTATAATTCCAGCAGAAGACACAAGCTTTTATTGTCTCCTTCAATTTATAAAAATTCTGCTAGTCTCGGCAAAAAACTTTCAATTCATCTTAATTTTGTTTCATTGATAGGCAAAACCGAGGGGTGAACCGCGACCTAATATGCTGTACACCTACTTCCACTTGTACTTCCAAATATTTCCAAGTAATTCCAAATATTTCCAAGTACTTTAAAATATTTCCAAATATTTCCAAGTACTTTCAAATGTTTCCAAGTAATTCCAAATATTTTCAAGTATTTCCAAAATACTTCCAAAGGGGTGTACACCTACTTCCAATCGGGGATCACCCCTCGAGCAAAACCTACCTTTTTCTTAATTAGAACTTAATTAGGTTGTCCTCTGCATAATGTAAATAAACATATACAATCGAGTAATTTTGAACCATTGAGAAATAACAGATAAAATATTTATCATTTTGATGTTGAAGGTCAAACCTTCAAAACTATAGTCTCAAACATATAAATTATATATATATATATATATATATGTTTATTTGCATCAAGCAGAAAACAACCCTCATTGATTTCTCTTTATGAACCAACAACTCTGCTACTTTCGACAAAACAAAATCTTTTCAATTCTACCTACCCTTTTCTCCTAAAGACACTCGCAAAGTCTGATATATTCTACGTATCGAATTATAGGACAATGACGGCTGATATTTTTTGGCTAATTATCCCATAAATCTTACTTATACAGATATATATATATATAAATATAAAGGGGTGTTATCATGGGTATTTGATGCAAATAAAAAGGTATGTGTTTGTCTTCTACACCTAATTTATTAGTCTGTATACACCTAAAGTTCACTTTATCTTTAGCCAGCTTGTGACCAAGACTATAAATAAATAAAAGCCTACTGTCTGAACACAACATAAGGAAATATTTTGTTCCATTGAGAACAACAGGTTTCTAAAAAAAAATAAAGTAAAAAATATGTTCATAGCTTTTAATAACTATATTAAAAAGAAATAAAGTATCTAGGAACAGATAGATAATAGAGAAAGGAAATTCAAAATGTGTTTCGCGCGGATAGAGAGGCATGCAATATAATACATGGGCAATAAATTATAGGAAAAACTTTATAGTTAGTGGAATAAAGAGATGGGAAACTAAAAGAGAGGAGAAACTTCTCTCTCTGATCGTCGATTCAATTATCACAAAATAAATGATGATTTCATAAATGTCGAGTTAATGGAATAAACAAGAAATGATAGAGATGGATGTTGTTGTTACTATTGATTCTTATAAATAGAGCGGATTTCCATATGTGCTGCGTGGAAGATGGAAAGTTTCGAGGCTGTTTATCATTTCAAACATTGGAATTCTATTCAAAAGACAAAGTTTGCAAAATAAAATGTTTTATATAGATATAAATATGATTTGAGATCCAAATTTATTTCAAAAATAAAAAAATAACTAACAAATTAAAATTTCAAAAAAGACATGACCCAATTCAGTTTTTTTTATTAGATAAGTACTAATAAAGAGATATAAATGATTTTTTAACCAATATTCAAACTGGGGTCCAGAAAAGAAAAGGGTCTATCAAGAATGGAATTACTTGAAATTTTATTAGAAATAATCAATATTATGTGTCAGGGAAAGGTAATGGGAAACCACCCCTGTGAAAAATTTCCCCAGGAAAATTACAATGGAGAGGATACTCTTCATAGTAATCACCGACGCTCGGAATCGAGTATACATGACACTTGAAGAAGAATATTATGTAGAATTACCTATATTAGGGTAGAATCTGAGTTCTTTTAAAATTCAATATTGCCTCAGCAACATTATCAGCCTCAGCTAAACTAGGCTTGCGATATTATACCTATTTAACTTACTCTAATAAATAGGGGTTTGGATTTGTGAAGACTGGGTCTCAAGAAATTTCTTGGGATGCAGTTCGTTGCGTTTCAGCAGCATTTCACTGATGGTAATTCGGTCAATCAAATTTCTTTGCGTTAATTCATGTGGCACCCAAACATCGAGCTTCTTTTTGTAGCCTGCTCTTTTTAAATGATTCCAAACTGTCACGTGCCTGATGTTTAGTGCCTCCGCTATTTCCTGACAGTTTGCGTGCCGGTCTTGATCCACCAGTTGCAAAATTTCATCGACTTCTTTGACTGGCCGCCGACCAGAGCGAGATACATCTTTGACATCAAAATTTCCGGAACGGAATCGAGCAAACCACTCCTAGGTCCTTCGTTCACTCACAGCATTCTCACCATACACTTCACAAATTTTTCGTTATGTTTTTGCAGCGTTTCTACCTTTTTTATAGTAAAAAAGCATCACATAGCGTATTTCTTCAGATATTTCACTCATTTTCAAATCAATATAACTTTTTACACGAGCAACGAATTAGAAAACTATCTTCACAAAAAATCAAACCTCAAATGTCACCTTTTCAGCACATGTTCGTTTGAGACAATCGGGTGAGTGTTGCCCGATATATAGGCATCAACACAATCTAGTGGCAAAAAACCACGGATACTTTTTATATGATCTAATATATTATATTTAGAAGATTTTGCTTGTCTAGCTTCTTTGATGAAAAATGAAGGTACTAATTTCATATTACTCAGGAATTAGCAGTCAAATGAGAATCAATTCGAACAAGTGCATTGGCTGATTTTTCCTAAGACATTTAGGGCCGGTTGTATGTCGCAAAAGCTGCTTTTTAACACTAACAAACGGTAGATGGTAAATGAAGCCACTGGGATGGCCAATCAGATGACAGGCTCTGAAAATGCCTGTCATCTGATTGGCCATCCCAGTCCCTCCATTTACCATCTACCGTTTGTTAGTGGTAAAAAGCATTTTCTTTGCGACATACAACCGGCCCTTAGAGACAGGAACTCTCTTCCTGCTTCAATCTTCCTGAGTCCTACAATATTCCATATTTCAAGTCCAGGGTCAACCTCCGAGAATACGAGAGCAACACTTGATCTTCTGGCTTCTTTATCATATAAAAATATAAAAAAAACAAGAAAAATGTGCTTTTGCTGACCTGTTGCTATGCTACTTTTCAGATAAGTGGTTAAGTGTCAGAAAATCGTATTTAATAATAACTTCCAGGAAGGTTAATATTCGATTTATAAGAATAGGTTTTCACATTGTATTAAAGATGATGAACGGAATGAATGAACATGTTATATTTATTTTATGAAAATTCAAATTAAATTTTATTTGCATAATAAAAGTTCTATTAAAGGGGTAGTCAACAAGAACAGATATAAGACTTCATATACTGAATGGTTAAACAAAATAATACATTTTCATAGGAGAAGTTTAATTGAATAAAAATCGACAATGCAGAATTTCAAAAAGGTCAAAAGAGACTCGGGGAAATTCCATTTTTGACCCAGCCCTCTCCCTTCCTGTTATTCAATTAAAAGATGAAGTACGAAAACAAAGGTATCGAATATAAATTCAATTTGACTGTAAAATATAAATGTGTTAATATTTATTTGTAAGTAGTTGTAAGTCGAGGGGTGCACCGTCTTTGGAATTATTTGGAATTTCTTTGGAATTCATTAGATAATCAAATCTATTGTCATCTATTGTCTTCTACTTGGAAATGAAAGTGGAAGTGGAAGTAGGTGTACACAATTTTATTTATTTATTTATTCAAAACAATGCTCTGAGGTGGCTACCTCGTAGAGCAGAAATAGAAAGAATACACAATATAGTAATATTAAAATGAGCAAGACTCTCCCAACCCAGCGAGCAACCCAGAGTCAACACATGTCGTGGTTCACCCCTCGTTGTAAGTAGTCGGATTTTTTTTTTCGATTATTAAAAATTGGTTTTTAAATCTATTAGAATTGCCCAAGCAAAAATGGGGTTTAATTCAAAACAAAAACTACTATGCTCATCCTCAATCAGCTTAGAAAACAGGAAGTTGCTATTGAAGACATATGTATGGAGCATGGGTGTGAAACCTGGACAATTAGAAAAGCGGAGAGAAAGAGATTAGAGGATTTCGAAATGTGGTGCTACAGAAGAATGATGAATATTAAATGGATGGATAAAATTACAAATGAAGAAGTTCTTGGAAGAATAGGAGAAAGAAGAAGCTTGTGGAAGAGTCTGAAGAAGAGAAGAGGTCAGATGATGGGGCACACACTGAGACATGGGGGACTGCTTAGGGATATCTTGGAGGGGAGGTGGGAAAGAAAAGGGGAAGGGGAAGACCCAGATTAGAATATTTCAACCAAATAATTGGGGATATGGGATGCCAGACATTTAGAGAGGTCAAACAGCTGGCGGAGGACAGAGTCGAGTGGAGACGGATTGTTACATCAAACCAGTCTTAGGACTGTATACTCAATGATGATGAAACCTATAAATTTATTATTTGTGTTCCTAAATGATGATAAATATTGTTGCTTAACTACGGTTGAAGTTCACAATAATAGTTTTGAAAAAATATTGTGGAAAATATAAAATCATCGAATTTTTCAAATTTGAATTTGATAGCAGGTAGTAAGCAAAAATTTTTATTGTAAACAAGACAGGAAATATGCAACAACCTCTAGAGTGAGACTATCCACTTACTGAAAAAATATTAAAGAAGAAATTAATGACACATCGATTGACATCAAGTGTGGTTCTATGGGTAATTGAAGTATTTGCATGACAAGGTCCCAAATTATCAAAAATATTTATATTAAGCAAAAAGATACATTTTATTTTATTTAAAAAAATATATTAATTTTATTTTTTTTAATATTTAGAGATCAAAAATAAGATTAAGCAACTGATAGATACAAGCTAGATTAGAAAAACCGGATTTGAATGGGGGAAAATCCGGGTATAAATTAATACAAATCGGGATTTGAATCTTGGCCAGATTTAATACTTTGTTTACGCTTTTTCCTTACTTTCGTATTATTATTATTTTTACTAATAAAGAAATCGGAGAAAAAAGAGGACATTTTTTTCCAGGGACGGCAGGGTCTCATCAATATTGTGAATTTGGCAAGCGATTACTCAGAAAGCTGAAATTTGGCAAAAGATGCAGCTAATTATTTCAATCTTTAATTATTAATTTTAACTCTTTAGCTAGAACCGTTCAAAAGTTCCTCTAATAAAGTTTCGATTTTTTTTTACTCTTTATCAGAAAATTCTGAAGATTCAAAATCTAATCAGTTCTTTATAATAAAAATACAGGTATTTCGACTCCAAAACGGACTTCTGTAACTCCTGTCCTCGAGTTATCTTCGGTATCAAAATTTCAACAGGGAGAAAAAACATTTTTAAATAACTACTTTTATTTATCAATTTCGGAATTAGATGAAATGATATGAGATGATACACTGCTCGAAGCCCCTAAAACCTTGGTAAATTGGATATTGAATTGTATCTAAGTTTCTGAGATTGGCTCGTGATCCCGGCTTCTTTTCCTTCTGCTCTGTTCTTTTCACGATTGAGGGGCCAGCCCATACAGGCCTTTAGGGGATCCACCTTCTGGTGTATCTCCTTCTCTCATCAATATCATTAAAAAAAAAAAAAAAAAATATATATATTTTTTCTTCCTTACTCATAAAAGGGTACACCATAGAGTAAAATAGAGTGGAAGGCTACCGTATATCGAAAAGCTCTCTCTAGCGACTTCAGGACGAAAACTCTTAGTTCTTAAGCGCTATCCAAAGATCATATAGAACATGCAAAGCCTTTGTCATAGATAAAAGATACATACCCTTTATGTTATATATTTAAAGGCGCATTTTTACTCTTGATAACGTCACGAAAATTTGCCCCGAAAAGCGCGGTTTCCGCCATTTTATTGCCTAATGGTTTGGGCCTGGTCTCGCCAGAGAGCTCTGTAACTCGTATACGCTAAAATACATTGGCTCCTTATGGAGCCTTCCACTCTATATTACTCTATGGGGTACACCTATACAACAATGACAAGAATTCGAAATAAAAAAAAAGTCAAAAAATAGTAAACTAGCGATATGTGCAAGCAAAAACTATGATTTTCTCGATTTACACCCCATAGCCACTCACGGACAAAGACGTATTCTATCTCAAAATTATTTGTATCCACGAATGAGACAATTCTAAGTACGATTATGGAGAAAATGAAAACTTAGAGTGGATTCCTCTATTCCGGTCTTAATATCTAAATCTTATAACATTCCTGTACCTCAACATATGCTTCGGAATGTGTTCCAATCCGAAGGTGTATTGGAAGTGAATATTTTATTATTTGTATCCGATAAAAATACTCGCTGTTAATTTATCCTGGCTAGTGAACCCTTTTAAACGAGCTAATGACACTCATTTGTTTTCGTGCAATCGAAAATAGTCATTTATTTATAAATAATTTATAAATACAATACAATTCGGCTGGGTGGAATATAGATAGGGATAAAGGAAGGGGGATGAGGATTGGCATTCCGTGATCAACAGGGGATGGAGATGTAGCGATATATTGCTAATAGAAATAACAAATTATAAATTCAGTTGATAAATGGAAGTTTTAATAGTACTGGAAGGGTGTCAATTATTAATTGAACCAGCTGCGAAAGCCCACCTTCAGCAAGTCTCTTGCTGACCAGGCGGGAGCCTACTAAAACTTAGTTGATTAGGCAGCTTTACCTAAGAATATCTTCCTCCTGAACGAAAGAAAAAAAAAGAAAATAAAGTTTTCAAAGATCCCACAAATGAAAAATTCAAAATTCCCATAAATAAAAAAATCCAACAAAATGGTTCCCTGGAAAAATTTATTTAAGGTAGTTCTTTCGTGACAAAGTTTTAGTCTCGTAACCACTCTATTAAATATGAACGGTGCTAAAATTTTAGGTTGTGTTTTTTTAACGTGACTGTACTTCTCACAGTACTATATCCTCTTTATGAATGGATCGTTTCCAAGCCATTGATATTATATCCTCCACTATAAATAATCACCCAAATATGTTTGTTTTTTATCAAAACTACGAGGTAAATAATTTCAATTTTTTTTAAGTTACTCCGAATATATTATTCTAACAAATATTTGTTTTCCATCAAGATGGTGAAAGTCCTACAATGTAAAAAATAAAATAATGATAATTTTCCCACCCTTTCCCAATCTACCATAATGTAAAAAATTTCATTTTTAATTGCAATTATTTCATGTTTGTTGTGGTAAATCGTCTTCAAATTTTAACATTGTGTGTAATTAAGTAATGGAGAGGGATTATGCCAATGGATAGCCTCTGCTGAATAAAAACTCCCAATTATGGAAAAAAGCAGAGGCTACCCATTGGCTGAATCCCTCTCCATTACTTAATTATATACATATACAGCCATCAAAATTGTATCAACTTTTAACATTGTGTGTATTATGCTTTTAATGACTTATATTTCAAGTTTCGAAGACTTCTTGAATTTTTGTATTTGTGAAAGAATAACTACCTTAAAAACCTCCTTAAGTACAAGAGACTGTGAAACCAGACAATTATCTTGAATAATGGTAAAATGTAGTAACTTTTGTTGAACTTAGCGGCCGATTTCAACAAATTGATATTTGACAGATATCAAGTTCACTTGGCCTAATGATATAAAAGAATTAACCGGCATATATGTAGAGAAAGGTATATGAAATTAACTATTATCTGAAACTGAATATTGATTTAAAATTTTGGATATTTGACCAAAAAAAAAGAAATGATATTTGACAGAGATCAAGTGAAGTGGGGTTGGTCGGCGATTGCCATTATATCTAGATTTAAATAGGAAATATTTTCAATCTGTGCCTAATATGTTTGCTAATAATGAATATTTATGAAATGACAAATATGCAAAGAAGTTAATTTGTTTGAGCTCTGAGGAAGTCAACAAAGTTGACGAAACGTTGGCATAAAATAAAAATAAATATTTGTATAAGCTATTGTCCTTATTTCCCTACAACAACTTATTAATTATATCTAATAATGATGGTCAAATGAGCAATTATTTCATTTCTTAAATAAAAAAATGAAGGCCAAATATATAAGTTTTTCAAAAATCGGTAGGTTCTTAGAAAATCATAAGATGGTGTCATCTATTAAATCCGAAGGAATGGATTATTTTTAATTTTATGTCAGAAGGGTTGTTTTTCACTCCCTCGGAAATCGAACCCGAGTGCCAGTAACAGCAATCTGGACCATCTGGTTCACCTGCGAGGTGCGAACCTCTCTGACGTATGGCCCGGATTGCTGTTACTGGCACTCGGGTTCGATTCCCGAGGTGGTGAAAACAACCCTTCTGACATATAATTAAAAATAATCCATTTCATCGGATTTAATAGATGAAACCATCTTATGATTTTCTAAGAAAATTTGAATCTATTACCATCGGCAAATTGAAATCTTTCATAATCGGTAGGTCTACATCAATTTTGATTACAATCGTTCAAGATCTCCCACATTTAATGATTTAATTTTTAAAGCTGTTCTAAAGCTTTTTCATTTTGGAAATATAAACATTTTAGCAACAAAACTTACTACGACATCACACCCATGAATTATCGTGGCTAACAAAATGCAGAAACAGAGAGAGAAAAAATAATGCTTGAAATTGAGTTATCTTTATGTTTCAGAGATGTATGTCTAAGCAGGAATAAGTTAAAAAAAAGAATATTTTTGAATGAATTCACTTGTGTGTGTGTGGGGGGGGGGGGGGGATGAATAAATATTTGATAATTTTATCAACTTTATTATGTGTTAGGTTTATCAAGTCAACTTGTTCTTATATTCTCATATATTAAATAAAATATGTAGTATAGTATCTGGTTACGATAAAACTTGACACTGGTTTCCGCCAAACTGAAAAATATGCTGATGGAACAAAAACAAAATAAAAAAAAATTTCAAATCAGAGTTTTGTTTTGTTTGTTTTTAATGCTACAGTAGATGCCATATGCTTCTGTTTTTTGTAAAATCTCTCTATTTATAAAGCCTGAATATTAAAAACATTTATTTAGTAGATAGGGAGAATAATCTTAATTCAAATAGCAACTTATGGGTGTGTAAATTCTGTTTGCTTTTCTATTTACTATCGTAAATGTGAAGTTTGAAACGTATCGATTTGGTTAATTAATCTCTGATGTTTTTAACTAGCCTATCAATTTAATATCTTCTTTTTTTAATTGGGTTATTTAAGTTCAATAGTAGCTTTAAAAACGAAGTAAATGCAAAATAAATTGCGAAGTTCTAAATATGGTTCTTCAACTTTAAGTTAAAGTTGTAAATACTACAATTTTACAGGCACATAAAAAACGGTGGGCCACAAGAAAGGATCGAATTTCTTTTAATGCTTAGACGATTTATCATATTTTTTAAACGAAATTTATTTTAATTTACATAATCGGTAATGAAAACAGAATCGAATTTTGGGCAACACCCAAAAAACCGAACCAGGTATATAAAAATTTAGATAAATATAGGTAAATGGCGGTTTTGTGTTAATATTAAAATAATAATAATAATAATTAATATTTATATTGTTATTATTAATTAATTTTATTTTATTAATTAAATACAGGAGTTTTTTAACGGTTTATAGTGGTGTTTCACAAGTAAAAAATTCCTCTAATTATATTTTTGAAGTTTTATTTTTCTCTATACAGATTATAAAGTCTTTAGTTAAACTCCAGATGATGGGCTCATAATCCGAAATATGTATTGAGAAAAATAAAACTTCAAAAATATAATTAAAGGAATTTTTAATTTTTATTTTTTTTACTTGTGAAACACCACTATAAACCGTTAAAAAACTCCTGTGTATTAATTATTATCTCAGAAACTGTGTTGTAACTATGAATTAAAATTTTCGTAAAAAAAATATAATAGTTATTGTTTAATGTGGGTTTAGTTTTTTATACCAATGGTAAGAAGAGTTTCTTAAATATATATGCAAACTTTCCGGTATCCCGTATAGTGGCAATGTATAAGAGTCTGAAAAACTCTATCTTTGGAATTTAATATCTCCGGATAGGTTTCTAGTTGCTTTTTTATTCTTCCAAAAAGAAACTATTTATCCAAATTTCTTAAAATTCCATTGATAAAGGGAGAAATTCTTCCGAAAGAAGACAATTCTCAATGATAACATATGTCGAGTAATAAAAATAAAATTCCAGTATATAATTTATTTCCAATAAAATTTGGACAACAATTACAAAAAATATCCACGTTTTATTTGGTTAAGATATTAATTATTGGGAATGTATGATTAATGGAAAAACCATTATTATTGGATAAAGTTATGAGGCATGTAGAAACATTGCAAAAGATTGAGGCAAGAAGAAGAGGGAAGAGGAGAGTGAGTGAGATGGAGAAGGCGGATCGATAGAAAGGACTCGTTTGGAGATTTCCTTCAAGGGTGAGGGTGTTAAAAACCCCTTTAGTGGTAGACAAGGGTTGCTCTTGGGGATAATTATGCTCGCATCTCTTCGCCAATAAACACAACCATATCCTTTTTAAACAACGACACACCAATTTAAGAATTCAACTATTTGACTGACCTATCTACATATATAAAATTAAGGTTTTGTTTGCACATTGCTCCAAATCACGCCAAATTTTGGTTGCACACGTTTCAAGCCAAGTTATGATCGAAAACACCCTCAACAAAATTCCTGTCTGTATGTTTCCGTCGTTTCCGAAAAGTTGCTCACGATTCACGTAAAAACGGCTGAAGGGATTATTATGAAATTTCATATTTACATCAGATATCTTCTAACTTACGTTTTTAGTCATATAACGTTTTGATATTTTGACCTCAGAAGGGGGTTTGGGGGGGGGGGGCGGACGAATGAAAATTATCAAATAACTCTTAAACTATTAACTCTATGGCAAATTTTATAATGAGAAAAGTTGTAGGGGTTGTGATTTCTGACAACTTTCGTTTAAAAAAATTCCCTCAAAAAACCACCTAAAAAGGGGGGAGGGTCAAAATATGAAAATTCTTGCTCTTTGACCAAACTCAACCAAATTTTGTATACATAATCTGTGGGTCACTTGAAGGCTAGAAATGCAAAAACTAACCACCCAAAATGGGGGGATCAAAAAATGAAAATTTTTATCCTTGAGCCAACTTAACCAAATTTTGTATACATAATATGTGGGTCACTAGAAGGCTAGAAATGAAAAAAAACTAGGGTCGGGGTGGAGGGCAAGGGTGGGGTGGAGTGCGCGGGTCCAGGGGATGGTGGGGGTGGGGCGGTGCAGTGAGGAGTGAGGGTTCAGACGATGATCCAGAGGCTTGATGGGGTGGTGCGGGGTGGGTGAGTAGGGCGCGGGGTCCTGGGAATGGTGGGGGGTGGGGTGGTGCAGGGTGGAGTGGGGGGTTCAGGTGAGAGTCTGGAGGCGAAGTGGTGTTGTGTGGGGGCTGGGGTGCGGGGTGGTGGGGTGGTGCGGTGGTTGGGCACGGGTGCATGGTGCGGGGGTGGGAGGTGCTGGGTGGGGTTCGGGGGATGCGGTGGGTAGGAGTGGGGTTTGTGGGCTGGGGGTCCAGGGGGCGTGCCCTGGCTAGCAAGAGGGCCGCCGAAGGAGGGCCTTGCAGCTAGTCGTCATAAAAAATAATAGGAACCGAAGAAAAAATTAAAGATTTAATAATAATTTTATAAAAAATAATAAAATAAACTTGTAAAAACCTTTATGTTATAATTAGAGACCGGATTACTATGCAATTGCATATTTTGTTTGCCGCCACGTACAACCTAGGAGAATCATGCATCTAGGATACTGTGGGCTAAATTTTATACTGCATATTTTAACATATATGAAGGATATTGAATAAAATTTCATATTTGAAGGATATTGCATATCATTGCATACATATTTCGGGCCAAATACTGAGGTTTTAAAAGTAATTTATCATTGAAAGAATAAAAAAAAGATTAAATAAAACAGGTGGGCACTAATTTAAATTCGAAGAAAACTGAAATAGGCCTCAACGACACGAAGTGTAGTGTTGGACTACAAAGTACAAAGTTGGATTACAGAGGATGTAAACAAGCTACAAAACAACAACGCACTCATTTTTCTTATTATTTAGTTGTACTAGATACTATATTCTACACGAAAATGACCATTTTTCTTCCAAAGTAAAAGTGGGGGTTTAAGTTTCTTTTAAATTTGATCTCAGTACGTCTGTGGATGTGGAGCGCTTTTTTCATCGTATAAATCAATTTCAAGTGACCGTAAACATTTAACCTGAAGATAATTCAGAAAAATACTTGTAAATATAAATTATTCACAATTACAATCAAATTTTAATTATTTTTTAGATCCTTTGTTAATTATTTAATTATTTCTTTCTTTATTTAATTTTTAATGGCCTCCGAGAACTATAGCCCATTTAGGCCATTGAGTGTTCGTGTGTGTGTGTGTTTGGAAGTGTGTGTAAATTATTGTAGGGATCAGATTTTAGCAGGTCAAATATTTCCATTATTTTATTAGTTCATTATTTGTACGTCAATAAGAAAAGCTTGTTAATATAAAAAAATAAAAGCAATACAATACAATTGTGTCTGTTAAATAAACTACCTCCCAGTGTTTTTTCGATCACATTTTTGAAACATTATTATATTTATTATGTTGATTTTATTCAAGTGCCCCTAATATTTCGTTGAGTTTAAAGATTTTCTAATATATTAAATGAAATGAGAATTTTGTTCAATATTTTACGCAATAAAAGTGCATATTTGACACTTGGTGTCTATAGCTTACTTTATCATTTTATTCCTTTCATAGCAATCTTTCAAATATATAGTCTTTTTTCTAAAATTTTAATTTTTTAGTGCATAAAAAAATTTATTTTTAAATCTTTTGCTGCATATATTTGCATATTTCAACTTATTCTGCATATTGCTTGCATATTTCAGCATTTTTATCTGCATATTTTGGCAGTTTTTACTGCATAAAAATCCGGTCTCTAGTTATAATCATAATATAGATTATACATTTTTATCAGAATGCGCAACAATTCTGAACCTAATTCTGGGATCTTATCAAAAGTGCTTTATTTTAACCGGTCCTGAATGTTGTTCTATAAGAGTAGGTCCTATAAAAATCAAATGCAAAAAAAATCAGTATCACCAAGAAAATATGTATAATCATTTTGAAAATATAAAGCAAAATTTTATAAATAAAAGAAAGTGAGTTTTTGAATTTTTAATAAAAAGTATTTTTTTTAACTCTATCATCACTAGAGAGTACGCTTTCACTAAAATGTTAACTTTACAATATGAAGAATCGCTAATCGAACCCTTCTGACATGAAAAAACATCTAATAAAAGTTTTGATTGGCCCTTTAAATTCGTTGCAATGAAAAAATAAAATCTTCGACTAACGAAATTAAGGACACAGACTAGACATTTTTCATAATATAGATAAAGAATAATATTAAAAAATTGTTTAAAAATAATATATTTTTTGAGAATTTAAATTCATTCAGAGTGTAATATAGGGTAAATTAATTCGTATAAGGCATATGTTATTTAAATAATACCCTTTTAGGGGTAATTTCAATGTGAATTATTTCAAACGCCTGAATATAGGCAACCAATGCACACGCCTTTAGTGTCGGTAACTTTACTAGGGGCGCAGATATCGAACCTAAAGCAGATGTTCATTTTCCCAATTAAAGAAAAAGAATAATATAAAAAATTTCTGCAACTTATCTAAGTAAATCTTATGTTAGTTAAGGAGGTTCTTTCGCCGCCAAGTTAAATAAAAAATATTAGATTATAACTATAACTTAATTTTTTTATAATAGTTTAAGTCTCTATCTATGCTTTGGTGAAGTTTCAATCACACATTAGCTAGCAAATTTTTGAAAATAAATTTTTTTTAAATGTAAACATTTTCTTAGAGTCTTATGGAAAATTAAGATCTTGACACTTTCTCTTGAATTCTACTACTATTAATTGAATAGATAAAGTTAAAAAAAAACTAAAAATTAGCTCTTTGAAACATGCAGGTTTCTTTTTTTGCAATAGAATATATCATTGACCGAGGAATTAACTGAGAAATTTACTTTAAAAAATCACATAAATGTTATGTTTAAACAAAAACTGTATTAATACAACGCCCTGCCAAATCATACAAGTGTTATTATCAGCTGATTTGAATAAATCTAACTAAAAATCACTGCAGGCAAAAACTCGTTAAAAACAGCTCAAACCCCGCCGCGAGATTGAAGAGATTTTCAGAAAAAACACAAAAAACACAAAATAATGGAGCTCGATGTACACACATGCACGCCACCTCGAATAAATCTAACTAACTTTTGTATTTTTTTTTTATAATTGTTTTTATTTCAAACATTTACGGCATAGAGTAATATAGAGTGGAAGGCTCCATAAGGAACCAATGTATTTTAGCATATACAAGTTACAGAGCTCTCTGGCGAGACCAGGGCGAAACCATTAGGCAATAAAATGGAGGAATCCGCTCTCTTCGGAGCAAATTTTGGTGACATTATCAAGAGTAAAACATGCTCTTAAATATACCATATATAACATAAAGGGTATGTATCTTTTATCTATGACAAAGGCTTTGAATGTTCTATGATCTTTGGATAGCTCTTAAGAACCAAGAGTTTTCGCCCTGCAGTCGCTAGAGAGCGCTTTTTCGACATACGGTAGCCTTCCACTCTATATTACTCTATGATTTACGGCTTTCATACTATTTATTTTTTAATTCTATTATTTTTATTTGTATTTTAACTTATTTTATTAAATATTAGGTACTACACTTCTTTTGACTCAACTGGAGCGAAAGGACCACCTTAAGTAGCCAATTCATACAGCTTAACATAATTTTATTAATTTATTTGATAAATAAATGATTTTTTTGAAATAATAGGCAGATGAGTGAATTATTCCTTAATAAAATCTTATGCTTTTATATTATAAATAAATGGTTTTTTTTCTATGATAGGGTAAATATTGTTAAGGCCCAGGGGTTTATGAAACCCAATTTGAACCCTTTGATTAGAAGAAGAAAAAAATAAATAAGATGAAGAAAAAAATCAACTTCAGTTTCCAAACGGGCCGAATACCATGAGATAAAAGTTCTTTTAATGTGTGCGTCGTCGGACTACTTCCTGTTATCAATTTAGAAGGTATTCAACCTCCCCGAGGCATTTCGTCGATTTTTTTTATTTATTTAAGCGGAAGGGAAAAAAGAGTTATTGTAATTTTTAGACCATCCGTGGGTGTCGGTTGAATCACAGAAAAAACGCAAAAATAAGATTATTTTTGAAAAGGACATTTCAATGACGTCTAGACTAGCAAGAGACCTCCATCATTATTTTTTATTTTTCTTAGTAATTAATTTCAAGACACGAAAAAAGAGTATTTTAAGCGGATGTATCATCGAATCAAAAAATTACAAATAGATTTAAACAATTTGAATCAAATAAATTATTTCATCATAAATATAAATGATATGAGAGGAAATCAATGAGGGTGTTTTCTGCTTGAACGTTAAACATAAAATGATTTTAATCTCTCAATTATTTTGGATGCTATAAGTCAGTGATTCTTAACCTTTTTAAGCAACGACCCAAATTTGAGAAATATATTTATGTAGAGACCCCCCCCACAAAAAAAAAAAATCTTTCATTACTATTTTTTACATCATATTTAGCAATTATATTTTATTTTACATACAATAATGACCTTTATTTAGCTAAAATATAATTTTTTTAACAATTAAGGGAGTTGCTACCGTACACTTACTACCAAAAGTTTGAGACGAACCACTACCGAACGGCCCTTATTTTTTTCCCGCCTCAAAGCAGAAACTTTTGTCCCTGTTAGCTAGGAGAGACACGCACACATATGCAAAAGCCGTGTCTCGGTATACTCTCTCAAGTAAAAGAAACACTTGACAACGCCCCGGTACAGCGTTTGCGCAATTGATACATTTGAATATAAATATACTACCATATTTATTCCTAGTTATTTATTATATGTTATTCGAGAGAGTTTTATTCTTCTACACTCATGATGAACGTGGTAAAAAATGTGTAAAGAACAAAAAGAGTGATGGAAAAAGTTTATCTAAACAAGTTGCCAGAAATATTTTTCTTGACTTTATTAATTTTTATCGAGGAATCAGCTCACTAATCCCTTTGAGTTTTCGTACACGGTTCCGTCAATACTTAAAGAGAGAGTACCTACAATTTCAACAGATTTTTTTTATAATTCGATCACTATAAGTCGAAATATAGTAATATATTAAGTGGGAGATAAATTTAACCTAATTTAAACCCTTAAAAAACTTAGTAAATTGGAATGTATCTAACTTTCTGAGATTTGGCTCGTGATCCTGACTTCCTTTCCTTCTACTCTGTTCTTTTCACGATGGAGAGGCCATCCCATACAGCCCTTTAGGGGATGCACCTTCTGGTGTATCTCCTCCCATAAATATTTAAAAAAATGTCCTATAAGGATTTGTGTTAATTTATAAACTGATTATATCCGGAAGGAGCGCTCAGAATTATTCGAAATTTTGCAAGGATTTTTTTTTCATAAATATTTATCAATTTCTAAAGTTTAAAAAAATTGATTGTAATCGTTTAGGAGGTCAACTCCCTTAAGATAAACATAGGTACTTTTCGATCCAAGGAAAATATAAAAAAAGTGTTGTATTTTTAATACTTTAACTTTTAATAAGTATATTGAACAAATTAGAATATATCTTTAAACTTATTGAAAATAAATGTAGTAAAATATTTGGTTAACGACTCTGCGAGACCCATAGGTTAAGATCCACTGCTATAGAGTATACGGAACCCTCGGTATGCAGCCCAGCTCGCAATTGGCCGGATTATTGTTTATTTTAGGAAGGTAGCCGGGAGGTGGTTATAGTTTCGACGCTCATATACAGAACCATAAAAATATATTAATAAATGCACCAAAAACAAACAAATAAATAAAAGTAAGATATAAAAGTAGTATGGTAAAAGTTTAATAGA
This sequence comes from Forficula auricularia, assembly GCA_024734495.1. Classification (NCBI taxonomy): domain Eukaryota; kingdom Metazoa; phylum Arthropoda; class Insecta; order Dermaptera; family Forficulidae; genus Forficula; species Forficula auricularia. The sequence continues at coordinate 1,209,551 of JALMQS010000150.1, forward strand.
GTATCTGGGTGTAAAATGGAATCTATTTAAAAATGAAACATCTACTGAAGAATCTTAATTAAGCGAGCGAATGAAATGAAAGGCTGCGTCTGGTTTATGCCATGGTCAGTGATTATTCCATTTCATCGCTCTTTTTATTCATAATACGTTTTATTTTCTGGAAAATGAGTAAATAAATGGCGCCGCAAATCAAATGCATTATTTTTCCTCTAAACTCAAAATATTGCTGTTTTTTTTTCTTTTTTAATTTAAATTCGAATGAAAAGTTTTTTATAGCTAATGCAAACAAGTAGTGATAGTAATCAAAAAAATAATTTAAGACCCAGGCGCCTCTATTTAATGAACCTATCATGGATCTACTTAAAGCTAATTAACTTTTAAATATGATATTAAAAAAAAAAAAATAGACATTAATATTTTTAGAATTTTCATATTTTTATTTTTAATGTTAGTGTGGTAGGTATTTTTTTCACTTTATAGGTTAGTTAATGTCAAAACAGATATAATTGAATTTTCTATCCAGGAAATGATCAGAAAGGTGTACATGACGTAAACATTGATCACTTCTTGAAGAACTGAAAATATTGGCTCCTCATTTCAGTTAATTATATGTTAATTTAACTATAAATGAAATTTGAGATAAATATATTTTTTTTAATGGCCTTCGGAAATTATAGTCCATTATGGCGATTGAGTGTTCGTGTGTGTATGAGGAACTGTGTGGAAATTAGTGCAGGGATCAGATTAAAGTCAGCGACTCGGGCTTGAACCCGGGCTAGCTTGATTAGAAGGTATTTAAGTTTTCCACTCGACCAACCCAACCCCTAAAATAAATAAATTGATTAATTTAATAAATTTGTAATATATTTGTTGGTTTATGCCTTATTTATTTTGATAAATAAGGTGTGAAAATTTCAATATAATCATTGATAAAAATATATTTTCAGCATTTTTAACCGAATACAAACATTTTAGTATCATAATGAACTTTCTACTTTTCGATTTTGAGTTATTGTTTGTATGAAATCCATGGATAGACAGAAAAATCATGGTTGAAAATAATTTTTCTCGAGGTTTCAAATATTTATAAATACAATAATCAAAAAATAAGTCTGACAAGAGAAATTCGCATATCTAGGGTCCACTGCCTAATATGTATTACTAAATAAATGATCAATCGCTCCTTGAAATCTATAGCTCAGCCCACGCAGAGGCAGGCAAGGAGCATAATAACGATTATAATTATGTTATCTTGCGAAATAGTTACTTGAGATATCAAATTCGTTCTTATTTAACGGAGATAAGGAGGGAATTACGGAATTATGTTATAAATTTAAGGTAGGTCATTTTTAAACGCCGACAAGTATAAATATAATCTAAAAATTGCCACTTTGAGCTCTCTCATACCGTCGTTTTAAAGCGAAAATATTCTAAAAATTAAGACTGTTTCATCTTAAAAAATAGCATTACGGGGATTACTCCATACTAGGTGATAAAAAATACTTTTTATTTCGGACGAAATTCGGCGCTTCCAAAATAATAATTTGATTAAAATTTTAATAGAATTTTTTGAAAACTTATAAATTTTAACGATTGTATCTTAAGTGGGAGATAAATTTAACTTAATTTATCGCTCGGAGAATTTACCACTGCTCGAAGCCCCTAAAAACTTAGTAAATTGGACTATATCTAACTTTCTGAGATTTGGCCCGTGATCCCGGCTTCTTTTCCTTCTACTCTGTTCTTTTCACGATTGAGGGGCCAGCCCATACAGGCCTTTAGGGGATGGACCTTCTGGTGTATCTCCTTCTCACATGAATATCATTTAAAAAAAAAATAGTTTACGAGTAGCATTGCTATGACAGAAGGGTAGGTAGACAGACATTATATAACGAGCTTTTCGTGCGTGCCTTTGGCACGCCCTCGAAGCTCGGACCTCCGGGCTGGTGCCCTGGCGGGCAGCGTCTCGGTCCAAAAATTTTATTCCTCTTAAAAACCACACTCCAAATGTATACCCGTAAACTACCGAAAATACACCGTCTCTTAAAAGTTTCGCCTCTTTAATTTTTGAGTGGCGGGGGGGGGGGGGGGGAAGAATAATTATGAATATATTTAAATTTAAAATTTAAATTTAAATTTCATTTTTCCTTTTCAAAACAAAAATAATGAAATGATTTATGAACTGCAAAAAATTCGCAGGCTGAATCATGGAAATTATTCAAATTTACGCGGTTCAATTAATTTAATTAATTACAAAAAATATATTTAATGTTTCTTAATTTAAAATGAATTGGAGTCTTTCATTTCAAAATTCGAGTGCAAATTAAAATTATATTTCAAATTTGCCTGGTTAATGAAAATCCATTGGACCTGTCAGTTTAAAATCCGAACTGACAATTATATTTCAAATTTGCCTCGTTAATTAATAAATATTTAATGTTTTTAACCGACTTCAAAAAAGGAGGAGGTTCTCTATTCGATTGAATTTTTTTTTTTTTTTTTTTTTTTTTTTTTTGTGCCTATGTTACCTCATATCTCCGCCAATTGTCAACCGATTTTTGAAATTTTTTTTTGCATTGGGTCCAGTCTAGCTTCCGATTGGTCCCATTTTTTTTTTCGATTTTTTTTCATAGGTATTAGACCTTTTTTATTAGGTTTGTTTAGGTTTGTTTAGACCTAACCTCTTTGTTTATTAACCGATTTCGATGGTTCTTTTTTTATCCGAAAGGGGTGTCTTAGGGATGGTGTCATATTAATTTGGTCAAGTTCTGATGATATAATCACTATTAATAACATCACTAAAAAGAGAAAAATAAAAATTTTTAAGAAAAAATAAAAACCGACTTCAAAAAATTAAGTGCAACAAATATAAAAATACACTAAAAGGTATAAAATAATTATTATCTTATTTAGTTACAACTAAACGACGAAATATTAACACGAAATTACTTTTTGAAGTTGGTGCCAAACATATACCTTTTATGAATCGCACTCGACGGATCTTACTTAGTACGTTTGGCGGGTACGCTCGCTTATAGGTATAGTTTGTTTGGCACCGACTTTAAAAAGTAATTTCGTGTTAATATTTCGTCGTTTAGTTGTAACTAAATAAGATAATAATTATTTTATACCTTTTAGTGTATTTTTATATTTGTTGCACTTAATTTTTTGAAGTCTGTTTTTATTTTTTCTTAAAAATTTTTATTTAATTTAAAATCAATTGGTGTTTTTTCATTTTCATTCGAGTTCAAATGAATACAATATTATCTCGACACAAAGTCTAAATCAAAAATTTATAGTTTTAGTAACTGAAATCATGCTATAAATATTAATGGCAGGTCTAGTGGTTAGAACAGACGACCATAGTTCAAGAGTTCGTAGGTTCGATTCTAGTCAAGAGGGGAGATTTTTTTAGAGAAATTTCTCTAAGCGTTGTTACAAATTAATCTAGATAAATATTATATAGTATAGGGTTCCGTTTGACTTTTTAAACGGAATCCGAGAAATGAATGAAAAATTTTAAAAAAATCCTACATGGTGCTCTGAATATAGTTGGGAGTCGATTTCCTTGATTTAATCCAATTTATCACATACTACTAAAGTGCATTTGTGCCTGCCTCTGTACCTACCTACTTACCTATGTCCCCTCCTCAGGGGTTGGAAGGTGGGGTCCAGGGGAAAGGTGGAGGTCCAGGGGGTTACTAAAGGGCATTTGTCTCTGTGTCTGTATCTATATCATCACATACTACTAAAGGCCATTTGCCTCTGTCTCTGTATGTACCTATATTTGTATGTCCGTCCCCCCAGAGGTGGGGGTTGGGGGCCAGGGGGTGCGGGGTCTAAGGGTTGGGAGTCAGGGGTTGGGGGTCCAGGGGGATACTAAGGGCCTATGTCCTATGTCTGTACCTATATATATACCTATGTGGGGTTGGGAGGTGGGGTCCAGTGGTGAGGCTTTGGATCCAGGGATGTGGGGTCCATGGGTGGGGAGTCCAGGGGGTAGGTTTCCTGGGTTGGAGGGTTACCAGAGGTGGTGGAGAAGTTCTGGGGTTGGGAGAGGGTCGGTGGGATGGAGAGTGGTTGGAGATGGAGGAGAGGCAGTAATTATAATAAAGTTCAGAAAATGAGAAAATATCTGGCAATTTTTTTAAAATTTATTTGATTTTATAGTTCTAGTTATAACAAGAATGCATCAAAAATTATAAATTCTTTATAATAGTTTGTTTGTTTCTTGATTAATGCGCATATAGATAACATATTCTTTTTATTCATTATTATATCATTATAATTCATGATTGAATAAAAGAACATTTTCTCTATATAAATCATTTGTTGTAGAAAATGTCTGTTTTCTATTTCAAGGCTTTGAAATGCAATCCTAATAAATTTAGCTTATCGAATGCAACATGTTTGTATCGATTATATTGAGCTATTTTCGTTTTATCAAAATATTCGAAAAGCTCTTTTAATTTAAATAATTATACCTGTGTTAAAGATTACTTCCCTTGGGAATCTACATTTAGGATTCTATTTTAGGCCAGAATGTATCGATATGTAAATTTGATGTTTTGATTAAATTTTTAATATCATGAATATAATTAGCAGATTCAATTTATATGATGTTCCAATTGCAAATGGAATCTTAAATTGATTGATATTTCAAAAATTTCAATACTACAGGAATTACATTTTGCAAATGTCATCAATACAGATCTTAGATTAATTATAATAGACTTTAAGATCACGAAAACATAGAGGGTACATTTTTATTATACCTAAACATAATTAGAATATTATAAATGCATTCATTTTATAATAAAATTGTCTAATTTATACGCGTTCTGCAAATGAGTATTTCTGTTTAATTAATCTTTCATATGCCTAATTGTATAATAGAGTTGAAGTTTGAGTTTTGAAATGGTGAGTAATTCAAGATTTTAGTTAACATTAAGCCAACCTGTAAAAATATATAGGTATGCTAAAAGTTGAAAGTTCTAATCTTTATTGGTAATATTACGAGTGAGCTTTACTGAATCCGAAATGTTGTGGGTAAGTTGTATTACATGGCCAATGACTTGAGGTGGACCCATCTAGTATTTGGGACACCTGGAAGAAATTCAAAATTCGGAACACTCATCAATTTCTATTTGAATTATATTGTAGGACTATATATTTAAATTTAAAACAATTAGACCGCGAAATTTTACAAACGAAGATTTAAATATGTTAGTGAAATATTTTTCGTGTTATATAAGTCAGGTGAGTCCTCCTCACAGGGTAGCCATTGGTCTGGATTGCTTTTTGGCAGTGGCGTACCTAGGGGAATGCGTTGGGTGCGGTCCGCACCAGTCGGCACATATTTTGGGGCGGCATTTTTTATATTTAGTTATAGTTGTAAAAAACAATTTGATCACTTGAAAAGTTTACTATTTGATTTCTACGAATTATGAATTACTATATGATTTCGAATGTTTTTCCTCGTCGTCAAGTCAATGTAGGGTAGAATTTTTTTTAATGAATATGTTGAGAGGAGTTACGCCAAAAAAGGTGCATCCCCTAAAGGCCTGGGTTGGCCCCTCCATCGTGAAAAGAGGAAGAAGAAGGGTTTTTATGGGGTGAGTAGGGGTCGAAGGTATCTGTGGATACGGGTCTTAAACAGCTGAAGGTTATAAGTCGCGGGGAAGACGGTGGGTGGGAGCGAGAATTAGAAAATATTATCTCTAAAAATCTAAAAAAAGGCCTGAAGGCCCTCTTGTCTACTAAAATTTATTCAACAGTATAGATGGGAAATTCTGTATCCAATATTGTAATTTTACTAAGAATGTTTTTAACAATTGCTAGTTGCGAAAGGAGCTTCTCCAAATTGAAGTTGATAATTTTTTTTTTATGTTTTATCTCATAGCTGGAGAACCTGCGGCCTCCCTAGGTTTCTTGTGGCCTTTAAAAAAGTATCTTGTATTTTTATAAAAGCTTCATTTATAGGTATATCAACTTATGCTGCCTCCTTTATTACTGCCTAATTTAAATTTTGCATAGAATAGTATACCTATAGTTTGTCTCAATTACAATTATTTATTTATGTTTATTAATTTATAAAAACCACCATTTGATAAACTTAGAAAGGGCGTCAAATTGGAGACCTCCGCGGGCGGCAAAAGTTCTAGGTACGCCACTGCTTTTTGCATTAACGTTTTATTACGGAGGGGGTGAGTAGAAAGCTTGTAACATATAATAGAAGTCGAATTCAGTATAGAGATTTTTCCAATAAAATCTATCTCTACTACTGTCAACGGATGAATTTTTTCAAGCTCTGATATTTTTATATATAAAAAAAAAAAAAATGAAAAAAATTAGAGAATATTCTCACGTACATCAATAAATGTTTTCAAACATGCAAGAATGTTTGTTTGTTTTTTTAAATAGTTTTAATTTATAAAATTCTAACTTTTAACCGATGAAGCCAGTAAAGTTATTAAACTTAATAAAAGAGAGAAGAGGATTTTAATCAAATAAAAGTTCAACGCGGAGAGAGTTTTTTTTTTTTGGTACCTAAGTATAGATTAATTTTAATATAACATTAAAACCGCTATACTATTTTTAATATACCTATATAATGAAAAGTTCTAAAATTCGAAAAGTTTTGGAAATATTTTTTTCTTAAATATTATATATTTAGGAAGTATGTGAGTTGGTGGTCAAGTGAGTTTAGATCTAGCTATCAAGCGAAAGTTTCGGATACAATATGTAATTAATTAACAGAATAAGATTTCGCAGGCATCATAGTCTTCAATTAGGTTTACTGCGATTGACATATGATATATGCCTTTAAATGGAATAGCCGATATGTTTATCATAGAAATAATTGATCCCAATTCCCAGTATTTCTCTTTAAAAAACCTCTCTAATGAATTTCATTGGAATGCAAAATATAAGCAATATTTGAATTTGTTAAATTATTATTTTAGTTAATCGTAGTTGTTTTGCGACAATACTAGCAAAAAGTTAATGCTAGAGTATATAGAACAGACAATAATTCATAAGCCCAAAACTTTTTGTTGTTTATGTACCACTACTAGCCAATCCCGTGCTCGTTTAACAAATCTGGCAACACTGTCCGAGCTTGTATATTTATCATAGAAATTTCAGATAAAGTTCATTATAAAAGTGAGATTTATCAAACAAAAAGTTCTTAATAATCGATTGAAAGCTGTTGCGACAATGCCTGAAGAGAAAAAACGTAAAAAAAGTACTAAAGTTAACCCACTTTTTTGGTTAAATAAATGTGTTGTTGCCAGCTTGTTTTTAGTGTAAATTTTTAATTATTTATTCATTATTATTTCAGAAACTAACAATGGTAAGAAGAGTTTCTTAACTATGAATTAAAACTTTCTTAAAAAATGTATTAGTTATTGTTTAATGTTGGTTTAGTTTTTTATAACAATGGTAAGAAGAGTTTCTTAATTATAATTAAATATGTATGTAAACTTTCCGATACTTCGTATAGTGCAATGTATAAGAGTGTGAAATAAGTACTAATATTGTTCATTAATTTCGTTTTGCCACCAATCGATGCAGAAGTATTTAAATAATAATCTGTCTAAATTTCAAAAAAATCCTAAGAAAACCCATATGGTGAAATAACTAACTACTAACTACCTTAATTAAAGAATTTTAAAAATTATATTTTTCAAAATACTAATAATTAAACCTTAATCCAAACTTAATTTAGCAATTATTAGTATTAGTAGATATTAAATATTATTATTATTAATTAAGAAATATTATAAAAGAAAAAAATTATTTAAAATATTTTATTTATTATATTTTTTAAATATATATTAATCTTCTGAAAGAAAAAAAGAAAATATATTTAAATCCAAAAAATCCAAAAAAGAAAATATATTTAAATCCAAAAAATCCAAAAAAAGAAAATATATTGTTTTCAACTGGATTTGTAACAAGGATCTTTAGTACGTATTCTAGATAGATGTTGGAATAAATTTTTTGTAGAGATAAGAAAATCGAGTATGGGGAGTAGGGTTGCCCGAGCAGGCTAAGGCGATGGCTTCAGCATCGTTGATGACGATGTTCAGGCGGGGGAACCGGGTTTCCAGCCTGGCTAGCATATAAAATTTCGACCGGCTAAAACTCGGCTCCCTCACTAACCCCTACTAACACTTTACTGATGTGCTGTCTAAATGGACTTTGTAGCCGGTGAAAATGAATAAATAAATAAAATAAAAAAAAATAAAAAAGAAAAGAAAATCGAGTATACCTATTTTCCAAAATAATAGAGGTATTCAAATCATGTTTATTTGTTGTTCATTAGGTGAGAATAAGCGAATTTGCGGATTTTTTTTCATAATTCCAAGTCAAGAAGTTTCCAATTCCCTTTTGTACAAAAGTCGGTTAAACATGTGTGCTTTAACGACCACCCATTTTAAAATGAATGCAAATTTAAAAAATTTAGCCTAATTCGACTTGCAAGAAGTTTATCCTTACTAGCAAAATAGCTGTATAATTTTAGGTTATACAACTGTTATGTTGTATTGATGTTTTATAAGCGTTATGGAGCACTTATAAAACAGCAACAAAACATAAAAGTTATATAACCTAAAATTATACAGCTACTTTGCTAGTTGGGATAGGAATACACCAGATAATAAAAAAGTATTTTTATTTTCCACCACATGAAAAATTCGACCTTCCCCCAAATAATCAACTAATTACAATGTTATGCAAATAATTCCAAAGACGATGTACACCTAATTTCAATCGCGGTTCACCCATCGAGAGGAGAGGAAATAACCAATAGGTTTCAGGAACCAAGTTATTTAGGTAGAGCTGATCATAGGAAAAAGATTCGTAAGCCAAGATTCTTGAAAAATATCGGTTTACATTCATAGTAGGATCTGGCATTGATTTGTGGAACAGTCTGTCTGTTACTACTTGGGATTATAGTCCTCTGCCCCTATAATTAAGTGAATTATAAATTTTGTCAAGACCTAAGGTCCTAGAGTTGTGAAAAATTGTATTTAGTTCTCACAAGCAGAGATTACCTGAGGTAGAGAGAGGTCATACCATCCTTGTTAAGGTTTTGACCAGGTTTCCTTAAAAACTTATGGCAAATGTCGGAATGGCTAATGCGTCGTTTGCTCCTGGTATCGGGATTTTACGCCGAATTATTTAAATTACGTTTTATCTTTTGATGGAAATAATAAAGATTTATTTATTTAAATATAAAGTTTGTATTTTGGTTAGCTTAGGAGTTGCAATGAATGATCTTACAAGAAAGTCAGTGCAACGCCGGTGACTATATCAGCGTACCATTTTCCTTTTGTAGAGAATCCTAAAAATTGATATATTTTTTAAAATTTCGTTCCCTAAGAAATATAGAGGGACTAACTCCATACCCTGAAACAAATTCTTGCTACAGCTCTGTAAAAACTAAGCTGCGCACATTTTGCTCTACTTGTGCGTTCTAATGGGCTTGGGGGTCCTACCTATATGCCAAGGCTATGTATTTACGTTAACAGATCGGAAAAGATATAAATAAAATTAAGTATAAATTCAGATAAAAATTATTTTTACAAGTTAGATTTTAAAATAAAAATAATGTAATTTAATAATAAGTAATATGTATTAAATATATTCACTAGAAATTGAATTATGATAAGAAATACTAATCTATGTAGCAGGTATTACAAAAAATGTAAATATTGACATTACATAAAAAATTTAAGCTCATCTTAATGCAAGTTTATTCGAAGGAGAATTTGGTCAAAACAAATGATAAGATCATTGAATGATCAGATTCCAAATTACACGAAATTATCGTAAATACAAATTTGCGATATGGGTTATTAATTATTATTTATCTATCGGTATCAGATATTTTGATTATATATTTAAAAACAATTTGTTAAAAAATAAATTGTGAATTCATAAGTATTTTGACTGTTATGTCATCATCATTAAATTATACGTTGTCATCTGATAATGGTTTAACAATTGATATGTTTTTAATAATACATATTCTATGGAAAGAAATAACTTAGAATGTTGTATTTAATAATAAATAATCTATGGAAAGAAATAACTTAGAATGTTGTATTTAATAATAAATATTTTATGGAAAGAAATAACTTAGAATGTTGTATTTAATAATAAATATTCTATGGAAAGAAATAACTTAGAATGTTGTATTATTGGGTTTTTTAATTGTGTATTCAGGGGGTAGGCGGTAGCGTATCATCCTGCTAACCAAGTGGACCCGGGTTCGAATCCGACTCGAGGCATTCGGCTAAAATCTGATCCCCGGGGTAGAGACAAAATTTAAAAAATATATAGTATCGTAAATTGGCTTATGGCTAGAAAGGCCGAAAAGCCAAAAAAAAAATGTGTATTCACTAGATCCGAGCAACAATTAGGTATCTAAGTAATTTATAGTTACTTAGTACAATGTTAGTAAACATGTATACATGTATAGGTATATACATAGTAAAAATTAATTTAGTGGTGAAGTTAAACTTAAAATAGATAATGCCTTTGACGTATGTTATATTTTTAATCACTAGAACCGATAATATAGTATAATGTTTCCATTTCCCAGTTCCCATTCCCAGGGTGAACGCAGTAAATTTGAACGAAGTGGTATTTATCAACTTGATTTAAAAATAAAAAAAAACGCGTTCGAAGTAGAATAATTTTTAAAGAACGGTTCTAGGTGATACATTTCAAATAAGAATTGGTTAAAGTACTACTTAGGTTACACATATACAAAACAAATATACTTTATGAGTTTTATCTCGATGTATATATATTTCGGGTTATTTTTATTATTTATTTATTTATTTATTTATTTATTTAAAAACAATGCTCTGAGGTGGCTACCTCGTAGAGCAGAAACAGAAAGAATATATATACAAATAGTATCATTTAAGTAAGCAAACATAACATATATAACATTTAAATGAGCAAACAGAAAGAATACATACATATAGTAACATTTAAATGAGAAACAGAAAGAATACAGGTATATAACATATATAACATTTAAATGAGCAAACAGAAAGAATACATACATATAGTAACATTTAAATGAGAAACAGAAAGAATATAGATATAGAAACAGAAAGAATATAGGTATATAGTAAGATTTAAATGAGCAAGACTCTCCCAGCCCAGTGAGCAACCCAGAGTCAGCACAAGCAGGCGAATAGACCAGTGACACATTACTCCAACCCAGCTCCCCTAGAAGATGCACCCTGAGTGAGCGATGAAAAGATGATGTTGAAAGCGATGTTCGGATATTTAGTGGCAATGTATTCCACAACCGAGCCGAGCTGACGACAAAGGATCTAGTGGCGATCTCAGTACGATGATTTGGAATTTGGATTAGTCTGCCGTCAGCTCTTAATACCCGATTATGTATGGATGATTTGAAAGTGAACATGTTGTATATGTATTTGGGGTGAAATGTGCTGAATAGTTTGTAAATGAACCTGCCAAGCACGTAGAGGCGTCTCTGGGAAGCCCTAAGCCAGCCAAGCCGACCGTAATATGGCGTAATATGCGCATGCCTCGGGACATCAAAAATGAACCGTACGCATGAATTCATCGCAACATCAAGACGAGCCGCGCGGGCCCCAGAGACGTCCCCACACACGAGACAACAATAATCAAATATTGGCATGATCAATGAATTTACCAAGTGCGCGCGAGTAGTCACAGGAATGAGGTGCCTTATTTTTATGAGCCGATGGAGACCCCAGAAGACCCGCCGTGATGTAGCATTTATCTGATCAGTCCATTTGAGGGAGGAATCAAAAATGACACCTAGATTTGCAGCAGACCTCGAGTAAACAATCTCAATTCCATCGACCTCCACTCGAGGGGAATCAGCAAGTAGCAGTCTTTCAATATAGGAAGGGCCCCCAATAAAGAGAGCCTTAGTCTTTTCCGGGTTTATCTTTAGTTTATTTTTACGGGCCCAGTCGCATATTGCCCTAACATTCCCATTAACAACCCCCACGGCCGACTCCACCTCGTTCGGACAGAAAGAAAGGTAAATTTGGAGGTCATCAGCATAGAGATGATAGTTACAGCCATCAAGACAGTCAGAGATGTCAGAAATAAATAGAGAGAACAGAAGAGGCCCTAAAACCGAGCCCTGAGGAACCCCAGTAGAAACCGGAAGGCGCCCAGACAACTCAGTGGAAGACCCAGAAACTCTCTGCCATCTACCCTCCAGGTATGAAGAAAGCCACTGAAGGACACTCGCAGAAAAATTAAATCTGACAAGCTTATCCATCAACAAACCATGATCGACACAATCGAAAGCCCGGCTAAAGTCAAAGAGAACCAAAAGAGTAACTCTTCCCCGATCCATCGCCCACCTAATATCCTCGCTGACCTTGAGAAGCGCAGTCTGAGTGCTGTGGTTAGAACGGAAACCAGATTGTAGGGGATTACAAAGCCCGTTCTCCTCGAGATAACTCGAAATCTGTCGATGAACAACCCTCTCAAGCACCTTCGATAGAGAGCAGAGAAGAGATATAGGACGATAATCTTTGGAGACAAGGGGAGAGGAAATTTTGGGGATAGGGCGTATGATCGACTCTTTCCAAAGTGATGGAAAATAGGACTGCTGTAGGGAGGTGTCGAGTATATGAAGTATAGTAGGAAGTGAATAAGGAAGTGACATTTTAATGAAGGATAAAGGAATACCATCAGCACCCTATTAATGATATTGATGGGAGAAGGAGATACACCAAAAGGTGCATCCCCTAAAGGGCTGTATTGGCCTCACCATCGGGAAAAGAAGAAGTGCCGGACCACTTCATTCGCGAATACATATATCCCCATGACTTCAAGGAACTGGAACTCTCTCCCAGCCTCTATCTTTCCCAGCACCTATGATCTTCAAACCTTCAAAACCAGGGTGCATAGACACCTGCATCTACATCCTCTCTCTTAATCAACTTTCCCTTCTCTTCGGTAATGCAAGGGTCTTTCGAGATCCATAGGGGCTACATCTTTACTGGTGCACCCCTTCTTGCATTCGATTGCATTAAAAAAAAAAAAAAAAAAAAAAAGAAGGGGGATTTTATGGGCTGGGTAGGAGTTGAAGGTATCTGTGGATGCGGGTCTTAAACAGTTGAAATGTTATAAGTTGCGAGGAAGAAGGTGGCTGGAAGTGAGTTCCAGTCTCTGGAGGTCATAGGGATAAAAAGAGTTGGCGAAAGCGTTGGTTCGGCTTTTATTCAATTTGACAGCGAAGGGATGCTGAGCTTTCGAAAACCTCGTGTTTCTAACAAAGAGGGCTTTAGGGGGATAATTGATTTCAGCTCTACTGAAACGACACCATGATAGTATCTGTAGTACAGGGAAAGGGCAGAAACGGTTCTTCGGTGAGCCAGGGAATCAAGTGGGTTTGTTAGGGCCGGGTCTCCTATTAGTTTAATTGGTCGTTTCTGAATTCCATCCAGTGTGGCAAGAGAATGCTTGGAGGCCCCTCTCCACTGATGAGAGCCATATTCGAGACAGGGACGAATTTGAGCCTTATCCAGTGTAAGAAGTTGACTGGGAGTATAATGGCATCTAGACCTAAATAGGAGACCAAGCTTGCACGCTGCGTTATTGACTCCCTCATCAGGAGTAGCTAATTATGTGAAACCTACCTAGTAGTTTAATTAATTCTTATTCAAAAGAGAATCGAATGGGTCCTGCATACGAAAAAATATTTCAGATCAAAATTCATTTCTAATTTTTGATTTGTTCCTAAGTTTATTAAGATTTTGGAAGAAGTCTTTTAAATATGCTTGATATACATTAACACCCAGGAGACCATCTCTCTTGAATTTCTATAGTAATTTCTTAAAGTTACAAATATCAGCTTTTTTATTATTATATACTTATACTTAAATAAATAATTAAATATGATGTTTATATGCTGCGTTTGTTTTTCAAAATATTTAGGAAAATTTCCCCGACTTTTTAATAGATAAAACATTATAAACAACAGTAGATAAAATATATAGTAGATACAACTTCTATCATTAGAAAGCTATTTAAGATATAATTACGCTTAATAAAACTGATACTCACAATGTTTCTTATGTTCAGATCAGATCGGAGTTCAAATGTGAACAAGAACACAAATAATAAATCAGATTTTGCCCAGCTTTAATGACATGAATAAAAAAGTCATTAATAGAAAAAACCTAAGACATAATTAAAAAAAACTAGCTATTGTTAGAAATACAAATAAAAAAATAAAATAATTAACTAATTAAGTAATAAGTAATAGCCCAAATGCGGGCACTACTTCCTGAATAATACAACCTATTTTTCACTAATTATATAATGACATCCATTTTATAATTGTCATAAACAATCAAACATTAATAATCAGCAACAATTCAATTTTTCAAATTTAAATTTTCAAATTTTTGTTTATTTTTTTTTTGTGCTTTTATTACAAGTTGGAGGAAATCTAATGCATGTACGCCTAGTGGTTTTTAATTCTACTTGATTTTTGTCTCTTACTTTTGCTCTAAAATAATCAACAAAGCAGTATTTAAGATTTAGTTTGCGGGAAGTAGCAGAGTTGATGTTTCATTGGGAGAAATTAGGTTGTCTTTTGCAGGATGAAAATAAATATATATATGTTGCAGTAAAAACCCGTTCTTACTAGTTAAAATGAGGTTCGCTGAATACCTTTATGGGAACTAGAGTTTACTGATGTTGGTTGAGTTTGGTTCAAAAGTCTAGAATCTTATTTTTTTTTTTTTTTTTAATTAATTAATTAATTTATTTATTTTGACCTTCCGCCTCTTTTCGTGTGTTTATTTTCTAAATTGTTTAAACGAAAATGTCAAAAATTACATCCTCTACAATTTTTCTTCTAATTTTTAGCATTTTCGTTTAAAATTTTTTGAAAATAAATACACGAAATGCGGCGGAAGCTCAAAAAATGAAGATTCTAGAACTTTGAACCAAACTCAACCAACATCAGTAAACTCTAGTTAGCATAAAGGTATTCAGTGAAACACGTTTTAACTAATAAGACCGTGTTCTTAGTAAAAACGGCTTTTTACTGCAACATATATATATTATTTATCAAGCAGAGGACAACCTCATTGATTTCTTCTTAATAATTTAACATGTTAATTTTCTATGTATCAGTGGGTCAGCTAACACCCAGTATAAATGGTATATTTTATTTATTTAAAAAATTTATTAGTTTTTTTCTGGCTCATCCCCAACCACTGATCAATTTTCTGAGGGCGCCCTTAAATCGAATAATTTTCAAGAAAAATGTTAAAGGGAGGAAAAAATCGTATCCAAGTTTTTAAATCAGAATAAGAACTATTTTCCATATCGTAATTCTATAAAATTGTGTATGAAATTGTGATAGAAAGAGAAGAAGAGAAAGAATAAGATGAAAAATACCTAGTGGGTGAGTTAGATAGCAAGCACATTTCCTTCCTTAAGAAACCAGGTCATAATCAGAATGCAACGGAGTTCGAAGGATAATCAATGCATACCTGAAACAAAGAGATAAACTGGTAAAGAAAAAGAACATTCGCAATAAAAATTCTTAAAATGCTAGCGTAATAATTCAATTACACACAAAGATGTTGGAGAAAAAATAAACCTTAAGGGTGTAGGAAAAGTACAGTCAATTTCAAAAGTATATCAAAAGTACACTCAATAATCTTAGAAAAGATGTAAATTTACTTTATCCTTTATAAATACATTTATCACTAAAAAAATTCAATCCTGAGTTATATGTGTGGTCACTTCCTGATGAAATACCTTCTTACATTCTTCAACAAAAAAAGCGGTCAAGTGCATGCCTGGCTCGTAAGTATAGGTTTCCGTAAAAAAGTTAAATCTACATCAATTTAAAGTGAATATCAAAGGATCGGGGCTTCGAAAGAAAAACTACAAGAAAACATGTTTAATAGCAATTTAAAAGGCCTTTTTAAAACTACCTATTTCGATAAGGGCAGTGAATTATTTTCATCAATCATCAATAAACTAATTATATTATAGCAATAACTGTCTTTGAAATAATTCATAAGTTATGTTCAAGAATTTATACAAAATGTTAACACTTTCAGTCATGGTGTCCCCATAAGAGGACATACTAAATGAATGCTTCGTATTTTTAAATTTGATATATTTTACCGCTTTTAAACGTTGTCCACAAGCATAGATTCTATTTGAGACCAATGTCGACCCTTCCTGTCAATTTGTGTTATCACAAAACAAAACTAAATATTCTCATACTCGTGGACTCACCAGTCATTTTTGAACCTCTCTATAGCCGGTATATATCTTTTTAGATCAGGAGAAAAATTTTATTTTAGCGTAGAAAAGTCTGTTTTCGAAGGTGAAAACCAAAAAGATTTTTCAGAACTAAAGGTAAGTTAATTATTTATAACTTGATACATGTCCTCGTTTAGGTCATTGTGATCTAAAGGTTGTAATAGGATAGACATTTATAAAAATGTTTCGTTGTCTTTTTAGTCTGTTTTTAAGTTGATTTTTTAGACCAGGGGTGTCCAACCCGCGGGCCGCATGAGCACCAATTTTTTTTTTTTTTTTTTTTTTAATGCAATCGAATGCAAGAAGGGGTGCGCCAGTAAAGATGCAGCTCCTATGGATCTCAAAAGACCCTTGCTTTACCGAAGAGAAGGGAAAGTTGATTAAGTGAGAGGATGTAGACGTAGGTGTCTATGCACCCCGGTTTTGAAGGTTTGAAGATTATAGGTGCTGGGAAAGATGGAGGCTGGGAGAGAGTTCCAGTTCCTTGAAGTCATGGGGATATATGTATTGGCGAATGAAGTGATCCGGCACTTTTCCAATTTGACCGCGAAAGAGTGTTGGGAGTCGGCATAACGCGTGCTACGTGCAAAGCATGCTTTGGGGGGAATTATTGATTTTATCTCATCAGAGCACCTGCCGTGATAGTATCTATAGAAAAGGGAAAGGGCAGAGACATTTCTTCGATGAGTCAGTGAGTCATGGGAGTCGGTGAGGGTAGAATCGTTAATCAGCCTGACGGCTCGTTTCTGAATTGCATCCAGGGTAGCGAGAGAATATTTTGAGGCTCCTCTCCACAGATGAGAGCCGTATTCGAGACAGGGGCGGATTTGGGCCTTGTAGATGGTGAGAAGTTGTGGGGGTTTGTAAAATCGCTGACCAATGAATGCAGCCCGACATAAATTTATTAATTTCCTTATAACATTAAAAATTTTATGTTACTTGAAAAGATTTGACTTGATATTTTTTTTATTTTATTTTTTTTTATTAGAAAATCTCCTCAAAATTTTTCGAAGAATAAAAGGCAGATTTTCAATTTTGAATCTTAAAAAATATATCAAAAAATAATAATAATTTTGGTATATTTTAAACCATTTTTACTATAGATTTAAATATTTTCACCGCAAACTTACTGATTGAATGTATGGAACTGCAATCAGACATTGAACTCAAACAAATATTTATTAATGTTTCTTTATTAAAATTTTATAAAAATTATCTACCCAGAAACAAATAATCCTCCTGGCTTCTCAATATTTATTCACTTTTTAGAAATATGAATTTACATAATATACCTGAAGCTATTTTCGAGAATAAAATTGACTAAAAGCAAAATTATAAGCTCAACTAACAGGTGACAGAAAAATAACGAAGTTTCGAATAATTAAAAATTATTCTTCAACTCAAATTTGAATTTTTTTTTAATATTTATTATTTCAGTAATTAAAACTTTTAAAAGTGGTAAATAAATTAAAAAACTCAAATATTATTATGCTATGATATTTTTTCGTTTTTGTCTTGCTGGATTCTACATTATTAACTATATTTTTTGATTAACAAATATCTATGGAATTAGTAAATTTTATATGGCAAATTTGTTTTTCCTTAAATTGCGGCCCTTGTAAGCCAAAAGGTTGGACATCCCTGTTCTAGACCTTCTTAATTTATCTGAAATTGATGATCTATCTGATGATCCTGGCGATAATTTTGAAGAACCCACGTGGTAGTTCGTCCACCAGCAGCTAATGTCCGTTTGGAGAACGTTGGGCATTTTCCACTGGTCAGTGATAAACAATCATTTGAAAGGTAAAAGAAGCCAGAGTGCAAAGGAAAAACAAAATTTTATTTAGAAAAATGTAAAATTCGCTTTTGTATTGATAGAAAAAATAAACTGCAACGGATCGTTGCTAAACTTTATCCAAATTCATTTGAAATATTAATATGTTTGTTCCTTTATTATTAATCACATTTCACTTGCAATTTGTAGTTCATATTGACATTAATTCAAAAATAATTCTCATTTAATAGTTGAGGAATAACCATTCTACGTTTGATTTTTGACATTTCGGTTTTATTGGTAACCATTGCTGAAGACATGGAGGAATCGACTTAAAATCAAAAATAGCCATCGATTCTCATCTAATACTTGAGGAATAACAATTCTACATTAGGTTTTTGACGTTTCGATTATTATTGGTAACCATTGCTGAAGGCATGGAGGAATCGACTTAAAATCAAAAATAACGATCGATTCTTATCTAATACTAGAGGAATAACCTTATTGCATTCCATTTTTGATGTTTTGACTATTAATGGCAACCTCTACTGAAAACGTGGAAGAATAGACTTAAAATCAAAAAGACTAAATTCTTTTATGGCAAACAACTCAAGCATGAGTTGTTTACCAAAAAAGATTTTAGTCTTTTTGATTTTAAGTCTATTCTTCCACGTTTTCAGTAGAGGTTGCCATTAATAGTCAAAACATCAAAAATGGAATGCAATAAGGTTATTCCTCTAGTATTAGATATGAATCGATCGTTATTTTTGATTTTAAGTCGATTCCTCCATGTCTTCAGCACTGGTTACCAATAATAATCGAAACGTCAAAAACCTAATGTAGAATTGTTATTCCTCAAGTATTAGATGAGAATCGATGGCTATTTTTGATTTTAAGTCGATTCCTCCATGTCTTCAGCAATGGTTATCAATAAAAACCGAAACCTCAAAAATCCAATATAAAATGGTTATTCCTCAAGTACTAGATGAGAATCAATCGCTATTTTTGGTTTAAAGTCGATACCTCTATGTCTTCAGCAATGGTTACCAATTAAAACCGAAACGTCAAAAATCCAATATAGAATGGTTATTTCTCAAGTATTTGATGAGACTCAATCGCTATTTTTGGTTTAAAGTCGATTCCTCTATGTCTTCAGAAATGGTGACCAATAAAAACCGAAACGTCAAAAATCCAATATAGAATGGTTATTCCTCAAGTACTATATGAGAATCAATCGCTATTTTTGGATTAAAGTCGATTCCTCTATGTCTTCAGCAATGGTTACCAATAAAAACCGAAACGTCAAAAATCCAATATAGAATGGTTATTCCTCAAGTATTTGATGAGAATCAATCGCTATTTTTGGTTTAAAGTCGATTTCTCTATGTCTTCAGCAATGGTCACCAATAAATACCGAAACGTCAAAAATCCAATATAGAATGGTTATTCCTCAAGTATTTGATGAGAATCAATCGCTATTTTTGGTTTAAAGTCGATTCATCTATGTCCTCAGCAATGGTCACCAATAAAAACCGAAACGTCAAAAATCCAATATAGAATGGTTATTCCTCAAGTATTTGATGAGAATCAATCGCTATTTTTGGTTTAAAGTCGGTTCCTCTATGTCTTCTGCAAAGGTAAGGGATAAGAAAACAACGCAGTTGCTATGGTTACTTATAAAATTTCCTCCCAAATTTTTAGCATTTCACAGAGAGAAGCCTATCCATTCTTATTTAAGCAAGGCTAAATGAGCTATATTAAAAGGTTCAAATGAATAAATTTTAAAGAATTAAAAAAATTAAAAAAGTACTCTCTTACTCTAGAGTAAAGTACTTTAAAATATAATTTTACTAAAAACTTTATTTATCCTTTTTTGTGGTCCCCAAGGTACTTAATTAGGATATTAAATTTCATCAAAATTGGTTAAGTCATTTTCAAGATATTTAGAAAAAACTAAAAAAGTACTGAAATAAAGTACTAATGTTTGTGGGTCGATATGTACCAAAATCTAATCAGCGCTTCATTTTGTTCAAAGAATGCTAGGTTTTCAATTTCATTTCAATCGGTGCAACGGTGTGGAAAAAATCGTGGGCCAAAAACGATAACATACATCCATCCATACATACATACATACATCCGCACGCACTAAATGAAAAAATGGCACTTTTTGGCCTCTCGACGAGACCCCATGTAATTTTTGGCAAAACCGTCACGTGCTAAAATTCAACCTAATTGAATACTACAATTTGTGACTTTAATTTAGTCCATGGGTTCCGTAGTCTTTACCTGAGGACCCTTTGAAGCCACGCTTGCCCCGAGAGCGATTGCAATACTTTACCCATGCTTTGCATTGGATAAAGTAAAAATGTTTTTTTGAATATCATAATTCAAAAGTTTAATAACTTAATTTATATATATTATAGTCAATAAGAACATTCATATAATGTATGTATTTTGGTGAAATAAAATAAATAAAAAATAATAAATACTTTGAATTTTCATCTTATACTACACCCATTTAGTCACAGTGTCCTCATATGAGGATACGTTACGCCCACCTTTTGGGGACCCCCTCGATATTTTTTTATACACCCGAAAAATCATAATTTAATTCAAAGAACTGGTTATTTATCAAAGTCATATATTTTTTTCACGGGAAAATAATTCATGACCGAAAGGGTTAAATTAAAGAGTTATGAACTTGAGGTATAAGCTCAAAATTTAAAAGAGGAGGATATTAACCCTCCATATCTCTTTCGGCTATGGCCTTGGTAGTGTTGTTAATTATTAAAAAAAAAAAGAAAAACTTTCCTATAATAAAAATCAATAAGAACATATGGTCATAATTATGAATGACGAAATGTTTATTAAATTAGAAAAAAAGTCAATAATTTAAATAATAATTTTAGTTTAAAAATATTTCTATGTAGTATTTTTAAAAATAATAAAGATTTGTTTACTATGAGTATTATTCTAAACAAAAATCGGATTGCTACGCACAGATGTTTACTTGTTGGTCTGGTCAGCTACCAAAGCAGTCCAAGTCAACTGACTGTTATGTAGTTGTTTTGATTAGAAAAGTATGCAGTCCCCAGTTTAGATTGAGGAGTTTTAATTAATATTCTATATTTATGCATGATTTTTAACCGGTTAGAAATGCCGACTTCTGACTCACCGACAAAGGAATTTTATGGGACGATTTTTATAAGGAGCAACTCGCAACATCTTGTTCGGGTTGAGAACGAGTTTGGACCGAAAAATCAGGCGGAAAAATAAAATAATCATGTCGATGGGAGGAAAAATCTTCTGAATAAACAAACAACTTGATTTTTTTTTCTGCCTCTCTAGAATTTTTTTTATAATGAAACTATTTATATGGGCAGCTTCTGCATGTATGACATTTATCCCGGCAAAATTCAGCCGTTTCTATTCTGATGAAACTGAAGAATTTTTAAAAAAATATAAATTTATAGTAAAGTAAGGCTAAGGGATATTTTGAAGGACGGGGTCGGGAAGAAAAGTGGATTTACCACAGATAATGAGACTTTATTAATTTGTAGGATCTGGAATTGATTTGTGGAACAGTCTGTCTATTCCTACTTGGGATTATAGTCCTACTACCACTATGATTAAGTAAATTATAAATTTTGTCAAGTCCTAATGTCCTAGAGTTGTGAAAAATTTTATTTAGTTCTTACAAGCAGAGATTAGCTGAGGTAGAGCGAGTTCATAACATCCTTGTTAAGATTTTGACCAGGTTTCCTTAACAAATTATGGCAAATGCCGGGTTGGCTAATGCATCGCTTGCTCCTGGTATTGGGTTTTTGTACGGAATTTTTAAATTACTTTTTGTCTTTTGATGGAAATCTATGGTCATGTTATTTGTTAATGAGCATGCATTTTTTGTGCTTCTTTATTATTTGTTAAATTGTTGTAGTTAATTTGTATTGATGTTTGCTAATATATTGTAGTTAGATTGTATTGATATTTGGAGGACCTAGGCACCGAGGACTTGTGCCTCTATGCAGGTCGAGGAATAAAGATTTATTTATTTGTTTCTTTGTTTATTTATTATATAGAAGTCAAAGAGTTGGCCTGAGGAAGAGTCGAGTCGGCTTCATTCGACGAGCCTTAGTACTAAATACACGAAGATGGTGATAGGAAGGTGGAGGCGAACACTTCTAATAAATTATGACCCTATGTTTTCTAAATAGCTCTTGCATGTCGCCTTAGATAATTTAAATTTGTCTCTAAAAATATTTCTGAAACATTTTTTGAAACTAAATGTCAAGGTTGTTTCGAAACAAATTGCGGATGTTTTTCTTTTGAAACACGCCTACGCTTTAAATTTTGTTTCGAAACAAATGAAAATCAGTTTTTTTATTGCCTTAGATAGATTAAGATGGTATCTAGATGTTTCTGAACAGTTTTTGAAACAAAATGTGGACGTGTTTCAAAATTACAAACATAATTTTTGTTTTGGAACACGTCTACACTTAAGATTTCTTTACGAAACAAATAACGGATGATTTTAGTTTTGAAACGTCTAAACTTGATATTTTGTAAAAAAAAACATTCGAATTATATGTTAAATAGAAAATTAACTAAATCTTTATATGAAAATAAATAAATAAAAAAGTAAAACTGCTACATAAGAAATTAACAAATGATCAATAAATACTATATGAAATAATTAAAGTTGCTATATATCTTGAGCTATACCACCATAATGGTTTTGTAATAAAATTTATTTAAATTGCTATAAATTTCTCTTTGAAAAAATAATGGATTTTTTCTATACTTACCTATAGAAAACCATTTGTATGTTTAGAAAGAATACTTTTAGTTTACATTGATTATTATTATATAGTTTTATGATTTTACATCTAGTTACACCAGTGGACCGTTTACATCACGTTTCAGAATTGAGGCTTTAGATACAATATTAAACTTATTTTAATAATGTGACGAAGAGACCTTGAAATTAGAAGAGTATATGTATACATAAACTATTTATTTTGAAAAAAAGTTCTGGTTAAAAAAAAGTTTGGAAAATGTTTCAGAAGCATGATTAGGTATATGGAAATTTTAGAAAAATATTGAGCAAGTTTGAGAACGAAAGTATTTTTTGCTTGGAGTATATTTACTTTTGACTAAGTTTTCGATCACCCTCAAGATAAGCCCCTTAAAGGTAGTCAACTGTACATACAGTGAAACTTTCAGGAATGTCGATTTATAACCATCTAAAAATGTTTAAGTACCTAAAAATTTTAATTTAGATTGTTCGGGAATCATTTCCAAATCATGGTAAATTGTCAGTATAAATAAATAAATATTTAATTGAAAAGATTTTGTCTTGCCATGAGTAGCAGAGTTGTTGATTCATAAAGAAGATAAATGGGGTTGTACTCTGCTTGATGCAAATAAACATACATAGGTAGGTACATACACACACACACACGAATATACTGGTATATATTTGCAACAAGCGGAGGACAACCTTATTGATTTTCTTTATGAATCAACAACTTTGATACTCTTGGCAAGATAAAATCTTTTCAATTAAATATTAATTTACAGTGGAACCTCGAGCACCTCTATATACGAGAAATTCGTGATACGAAGAAAGTATGAGCGAAAAAATTCGTATCTATGGTAGTAACGCGCCGACCCAGGTTGTTAGTAGGGGTGACGTGTTTGAAGTGACCTGAAAAAGCAAGCCTAACCCTCAGAGAATTTTGGAAGGAACACTTCAACATCACTAAATTGTTTAAACCATTGATAAGGCTTGGGAAGAAGTCTCAGTGAGGACCCTGAATTCAGCATGGAAAAAACTGTGGCCTCAGAATATTTCTGGCTTAGGTTTCGATCCTCCTGTAGACAACACAGTGCAGCTAGTCGAAGAAATTGTATCTCTGGGGAAAAGTATGGATCATGGATGTGGATGAGTTACTGGAGGAGAATAGTGAAGAACTTACAACGGACGAACTTAAAGAACTTCACAAAGAGCAGCAGCAAGAGGTAGCAGAAGAGCTTTCGTTAGGGGAGGAGAGAACAAGAGATAAGGCCCTCTCATCCAGTAAGATTAAAGAAGTGTTGGCAAAGTGGGAAGAAGTGAAAACTTTCTTTAAAGAACATCACCCTAATAAAGCAGTGTGTGGGCGCACCATGGACTTATGTAATACAATGTAGTGTCGCATTTTAGGGGCATCTTAAAAAGGAGACAGAAAGAAAACGATGGTTATATTATTTCTTCTTCTTCTTTAAGTGCCATAATAAGTGTCCCTGACGTTATGGCTCCTCTCCACATATATCTGTGCTGAGTGTTTAGCTGTTTTTACACAGATATACGGGACCTACTTTTTAACGCTGGTTCCGAACGGCTAGTTTGGAGAGGTTACAAGACAATTATACTCTTGGTAGGTTGCCATTGCTTTCCAAGAGGAGGCGACTGCAAATATCTGCCGAGACTCGGTCTTTCTCGAACCAGCGTATTTCAGGCCAGCGGTCCGACACTCTAACCACTGACCCACAGTCGCCTCATATTATTTCTAATGTTATTTATAGAAAAATTGATTTTTATGATGATATTTTTTGGGGGTGCGGAACGGATTAACTGGGTTTCCATTATTTTCAATGGAGAAGTTTCTATCAAGATACGAGGAATTCGCTATACGAGCTCAATGCTGGAACGAATTAAACTCGTATCTAGAGGTTCCACTGTATTTATATTCATCACTAAATCTTGTATCATTTAAAATATTCACAAATTTGAATGGTTAATTGACATTTTTGGGGAGGTGATATATATTTCGAATGAAAAAATTGAATAAAAAAAAATCCAATTTCAACGAGCTTGTCTTTTAACCCGCACAATATAGATTGTATTTGTATGTCCCTGTTTGACCATTCGAAATATATTGCCTTGTTAAAAAAAAGTTCTACTGTTTTATTTTTTTATTCTCAAGACATGAGAAACCAATTTACAAAATACACAAAACAAAAGAGGAAGTTGAAGTTGCAAATACTGGAGGGAATCCTATTAAAAGCACCTCGCGGAATCGATCCCCCGAGGAAAAAGAGCATTGTCCCCTATTCAAAAGGGATTACTAATTAACAAGTTAAGAATTAAAAGACGCAAGATAGCTAATCAATACAATTGCAATTGGATTAATTAAATGTACCCATATTAATTCTATCCATTTACAGTTGTGCGTAAAAAAGATAAAAACAAAATGGAATTGAAATTGATTTGTTAATTCAAATAATATGCACGAGAAAGATAGCATCCAACACTTAGAATTAAAAAATATCCTTAATTGAAAACTATTTTCTTTATTATATGTATAACCATCAATTATTGTTAACATTTTCAGGGGCTGTAAGAATACTCGCTACTCTAGAGGAGGATTTTCTTTCCAATTTAATTAACATAAGAAAAATTATTTTAAAAGAGAAAGAATTCAATCAATCTTTCGGACAAATTCTAAGATTTTAGTAGAAATATTATTAAATTGCGATGTCAGAGGGGATTCATCCCCTCAGGTTCGACTCTTGAGGGGATGAATCCCCTCTGACATCGCAATTTAATAATATTTCTACTAAAATCTTAGAATTTGTCCGAAAGATTGATTGAATTCTTTCTCTTTTAAAGTACATCTTGGTTAATCTGAACCTGAGCTGATTTTTTGAAAAACATTACAACTATTTTTAAAAAAAAGATGCTCAAATCTTTAGTTTTATATAAGAAAAATTACTTTCCCAAATAATTCAGTTTTCTCTTTTTATTGTAGAAATTTGTATATAATAGGGTTTGTAGAGAATTTAAGGTAGTTGTTTCGCGACAATACTAGCAAAAAGTTAATGCTAGAGTATATAATAGAGACAAAAGGATTTATAATTCATAAGCCCAAAACTTTTTGCTGTTTATGTACAACTACTAGCCAACCCCGTGCTCGTTTGACAAATCTGGCAACATTGTCCGACCTTGAATATTTTTATAATAGAAATGACAGATAAAATACATTATAAAGGTCGATTTATAAAACAAAAAGTTCTTAATAAGCGATTGAAAGATGTTGCGACAATTGCTGAAGCGAAAAAACGTCAAAAAAAATACTGAAGTTAACACAATTTTTAGGTTAAATACATACGCTGTTGCCAGCTTGTTTATAGTCTAAATTTTTCATTATTTATTCATTATTATCTTAGAAACTGTGTTGTAACTATGAATTAAAATTTTCTTAAAAAATGTATTAGTTATTCTTTAATGTTTTTTTTGTTTTTTTGGCTTTTCGGCCTTTCTAGCCATAAGCCTAATTACGATACTAGTTATATATTTTTTTTAATTTGTCTCTACCCCCGGGGGTCAGATTTTAGGTGGATGCCTCGAGTCGGATTCGAACCCGGGTCCCCTGGTTAGCTCGCTGTCACGCTACCGCCTAGCCTATCTGACCCCCCTTTTTACTTTATCCAATGCAAAGCATGGGTAAAGTATTGTAATCGCTCTCGGGGCAAGCGTGGCTTCAAAGGGTCCTCAGGTAAAGACTACGGAACCCATGGACTCAATTAAAGTCACAAATTGTAGTATTCAATTAGGTTGAATTTTAGCACGTGACGGTTTTGACAAAAATTACATGGGGTCTCGTCGAGAGGCTAAAAAGTGCGATTTTTTCATTTAGTGCGTGCGGATGTATGGATGGATGTATGTATGGATGGATGGATGTTGTTATCGCTTTTTTGGCCCACGATTTTTTCCACACCGTTACACCGATTGAAATGAAATTGAAAACCTACCATTAGTTTAACAAAATGAAGCGCTGATTAGTTTTTGGTACATATCGGCCCACAAACATTAGTACTTTATTTCAGTACTTTTTAGTTTTTTACTTTATCCAATGCAAAGCATGGGTAAAGTATTGCAATCGCTCTCGGGGCAAGCGTGGCTTCAAAGGGTCCTCAGGTAAAGACTACGGAACCCATGGACTCAATTAAAGTCACAAATTGTAGTATTCAATTAGGTTGAATTTTAGCACGTGACGGTTTTGCCAAAAATTACATGGGGTCTCGTCGAGAGGCCAAAAAGTGCGATTTTTTCATTTAGTGCGTGCGGATGTATGTATGTATGTATGGATGGATGGATGTATGTATGTTATCGCTTTTTTGGCCCACGATTTTTTCCACACCGTTGCACCGATTGAAATGAAATTGAAAACCTACCATTAGTTTAACAAAATGAAGCGCTGATTAGTTTTTGGTACATATCGGCCCACAAACATTAGTACTTTATTTCAGTACTTTTTTAGTTTTTTCTAAATATCTTGAAAATGACTTAACCAATTTTGATGAAATTTAATATCCTAATTAAGTACCTTGGGGACCACAAAAAGGTTAAATAAAGTTTTTAGTAAAATTATATTTTAAAGTACTTTACTCTAGAGTAAGATGGTACTTTTTTAATTTTTTAAATTCTTTAAAATTTATTCATTTGAAAGTTTTAATATAGCTCATTTAGCCTTGCTTAAGTAAGAATGGATAGGCTTCTCTCTGTGAAATGCTAAAAATTTGGGAGGAATTTTTATGAGTAACCATAGCAACTGCGTTGTTTTCTTATCCGTTACCTTTGCTGAAGACAGAGAAATCTATTTTAAACCAAAAATAGCGATTGATTCTCATCTAGTACTTGAGGAATAATCATTCTATATTGGATTTTTGACGTTTCGGTTTTTATTAGTAACCATTGCTGAAGACATAGAGAAATCGATTTTAAACCAAAAATAGCGATTGATTCTCATCTAGTTCTTGAGGAATAATCATTCTATATTGGATTTTTGACGTTTCGGTTTTTATTAGTAACCATTGCTGAAGACATAGAGAAATCGACTTTAAACCAAAAATAGCGATTGATTCTCATCTAGTTCTTGAGGAATAATCATTCTATATTGGATTTTTGACGTTTCGGTTTTTATTAGTAACCATTGCTGAAGACATAGAGAAATCGACTTTAAACCAAAAATAGCGATTGATTCTCATCTAGTACTTGAGGAATAATCATTCTATATTGGATTTTTGACGTTTCGGTTTTTATTAGTAACCATTGCTGAAGACATAGAGAAATCGACTTTAAACCAAAAATAGCGATTGATTTTCATCTAGTACTTGAGGAATAATCATTCTATATTGGATTTTTGACGTTTCGGTTTTTATTAGTAACCATTGCTGAAGACATGGAGGAATCGACTTAAAATAAAAAATAGCGATTGATTCTCATCTAATACTTGAGAAATATCCATTCTATATTGGATTTTTGACGTTTCGGTTTTTATTAGTAACCATTCCTGAAGACATAGAGAAATCAACTTTAAACCAAAAATAGCGATTGATTCTCATCTAGTACTTGAGGAATAATCATTCTATATTGGATTTTTGACGTTTCGGTTTTTATTGGTAACCATTGCTGAAGACATAGAGGAATCGACTTAAAATCAAAAATAGCGATTGATTCTCATCTAATACTTGAGGAATAACAATTCTACATTAGGTTTTTGACGTTTCGATTATTATTGGTAACCATTGCTGAAGACATGGAGGAATCGACTTAAAATCAAAAATAACGATCGATTCTTATCTAATACTAGAGGAATAACCTTATTGAATTCCATTTTTGATGTTTTGACTATTAATGGAAACCTCTACTGAAAATGTAGAAGAATCGACTTAAAATCAAAAAGACTAAATTCTTTTTTGGTAAACAACTCAAGCTTGAGTTGTTTGCCATAAAAGAATTTAGTCTTTTTGATTTTAAGTCGATTCTTCTACATTTTCAGTAGAGGTTTCCATTAATAGTCAAAACATCAAAAATGGAATTCAATAAGGTTATTCCTCTAGTATTAGATAAGAATCGATCGTTATTTTTGATTTTAAGTCGTTTCCTCCATGTCTTCAGCAATGGTTACCAATAATAATCGAAACGTCAAAAACCTAATGTAGAATTGTTATTCCTCAAGTATTAGATGAGAATCGATGGCTATTTTTGATTTTAAGTCGATTCCTCTATGTCTACAGCAATGGTTACCAATAAAAACCGAAACTAAATTGAAAGTTTTTGCCGAGAGTAGCAGAATTTTTATATATTGAAGGAGACAATAAAAGAGTGTGTCTTCTGCTGGAATTATAAATTTTATTTATTTATAACGAATAATATAAATAAATAAATAAAATTTATAATTCCAGCAGAAGACACACTCTTTTATTGTCTCCTTCAAAAACCGAAACGTCAAAAATCCAATGTAGAATGGTTATTCCTCGACTCTTAAATGAGAATTATTTTTGAATTAATTTCAATATGAACTACAAATTGCAAGTGATATCTGATTAATAATAAAGGAACAAACATATTAATATTTCAAATGAATTTGGATAAAGTTTAGCAACGATCCGTTGCAGTTTATTTCTAAATATCTTGAAAATGGCTTAACCAATTTTGATGAAATTTAATATCCTAATTAAGTACCTTGGGGACCACAAAAAAGGTTAAATAAAGTTTTTAGTAAAATTATATTTTAAAGTACTTTACTCTAGAGTAAGATGGTACTTTTTTTAATTTTTTTAAATTCTTTAAAATTTATTCATTTGAAAGTTTTAATATAGCTCATTTAGCCTTGCTTAAGTAAGAATGGATAGGCTTCTCTCTGTGAAATGCTAAAAATTTGGGAGGAATTTTTATGAGTAACCATAGCAACTGCGTTGTTTTCTTATCCGTTACCTTTGCTGAAGACAGAGAAATCGATTTTAAACCAAAAATAGCGATTGATTCTCATCTAGTACTTGAGGAATAATCATTCTATATTGGATTTTTGACGTTTCGGTTTTTATTAGTAACCATTGCTGAAGACATAGAGAAATCGACTTTAAACCAAAAATAGCGATTGATTCTCATCTAGTATTTGAGGAATAATCATTCTATATTGGATTTTTGACGTTTCGGTTTTTATTAGTAACCATTGCTGAAGACATAGAGAAATCGACTTTAAACCAAAAATAGCGATTGATTCTCATCTAGTACTTGAGGAATAATCATTCTATATTGGATTTTTGACGTTTCGGTTTTTATTAGTAACCATTGCTGAAGACATAGAGAAATCGACTTTAAATCAAAAATGGCGATTGATTCTCATCTAGTACTTGAGGAATAATCATTCTATATTGGATTTTTGACATTTCGGTTTTTATTGGTAACCATTGCTGAAGACATGGAGGAATCGACTTAAAATCAAAAATAGCCATCGATTCTCATCTAATACTTGAGGAATAACCATTCTATATTGGATTTTTGACATTTCGGTTTTATTGGTAACCATTGCTGAAGACATGGAGGAATCGACTTAAAATAAAAATAGACATCGATTCTCATCTAATACTTGAGGAATAACAATTCTACATTAGGTTTTTGACGTTTCGATTATTATTGGTAACAATTGCTGAAGACATGGAGGAATCGACATGAAAATCAAAAATAACGATCGATTCTTATCTAATACTAGAGGAATAACCTTATTGCATTCCATTTTTGATGTTTTGACCATAATGGCAACCTCTGTTGAAAACGTGGAAGAATCGACTTAAAATCAAAAAGACTAAATTCTTTTGGTAAACAACTCAAGTTTGAGTTGTTTGCCATAAAAGAATTTAGTCTTTTTGATTTTAAGTCGATTCTTCCACGTTTTCAATAGAGGTTGCCATTAATGGTCAAAACATCAAAAATTGAATGAAATAAGGTTATTCCTCTAGTATTAGATGAGAATCGATCGTTATTTTTGATTTTAAGTCGATTCCTCCATGTCTTCAGCAATGGTTACCAATAATAATCGAAACGTCAAAAACCTAATGTAGAATTGTTATTCCTCAAGTATTAGATGAGAATCGATGGCTATTTTTGATTTTAAGTCGATTCCTCTATGTCTTCAGCAATGGTTACAATAATAACCGAAATGTCAAAAATCCAATGTGGAATGGTTATTCCTCGACTCTTAAATGAGAATTATTTTTGAATTAATGTCAATATGAACTACAAATTGCAAGTGATATCTGATTAATAATAAAGGAACAAACATATTAATATTTCAAATGAATTTGGATAAAGTTTAGCAACGATCCGTTGCAGTTTATTTAATGTTGGTTTAGTTTTTTATAACAATGTTAAGAAGAGTATCTTAATTATAATTTAAAATGTATGTAAACTTTCCGATATCCCGTATAGTGCAATGTATAAGTCTGAGAAACTCTATCTTTGGAATTTAATATCTCCGAAACTATATTGTTCATAAATTTCGTTTTGCCACCAATCGATGCAGAAGTATTTAAATCTGTCTAAATTTCAAAAAAAACTCCTAAGAAAACCCATATGGTGAAACAACTACCTTAATTGTCTACAAAAGTGCTGAAATTCAAATAATGGATAGTTTTAAAAGTTAAATAGCTATAACATATAATAATTGTTTAACTCGGAAATTTTATATCAGTGAACAAATTGAGCTAAAAATTAGTTTATTATTTCAACTTGTTTGCCAAATTTCAGCTCTTTTACTAAAACGATCGATAGCTCCTATATAAAAATTCGATTTTTTCTGATTTTTTGCTTTTTAGAATCTGTAGCTAAAATTCTAGAATCTAATCAATTCTTTGCATTGTAAATACAAAAATTCTGGATGGCACATGAACTAATTTTCAAATAAATTTTTAAACACGATAAGCAAATTAAAAATTGACAATATTGGAAATATTTTTTTTTCTTCTCCCCTTCATGGAGTTGGAAGGATTCATTTTAGCCAGTCTACCATGAGTTTAACAATTAATTAATTAATCTATATTAATAAAATAAAAGTTCGGTAGGTAGGTAGGTAGTATTTTACTTAGATATAGAAAGCAGCATAGATTACTTCAATTATTTTGATATAGATGGCAGCGCTACCGCTAGAAACTTTTATTAAGATTGGCAGATTTTGGAATTATTTTTTAATCATTTTCAAATTAATTCAAAATTTTCTCTGTTAATTTAAAAATAATTTTCGGAACTAGACACGCCCAGTCAGATGCTAAGTAACACCGGGTCGATCAAGAAACAATAATACTTAAAGTCATATTCATAATTCCGAAATTTTGCAAGTTAATAAGTAACTATTTAAATTAGAAAATAATTTTACTAAACCAAAACTGTGACGAATAACTGCAAAACTTTGAAAATAATTACATTTTTATGGATGAAAATTGAAACACTTTCTATTTGTTAAGATTCAATTTAACCAGAAGATTTTAGAAAAAAGAAATTCTAGATTTTGTGACAATAGTCTCATTAAAAATATAATAAACCATTTTTTTATTTTTTTATTTAACTACCCAATAGTTCATCACGTGTTTTGTACTGGTGAATTCTAATAGTTTCTATCTTGTATAGTACAAGGCTACTTCACTTAAAAACATATTAATTTATTGCGCTTTATTTTATAATAAATAAATATATAAACATAATAATATAGAAAACTCTAATTAATTATATATTAATAAATTACTAAATAAAGTGAGTGTTTCGTGACCAAGGAAATCATAGATGCGTAATATATAAAAGATATCAGTTTTATATGTATTCAATCGATGGTTTAATGATATATATCTATTATTATTTATTAGGGATTATTTATTAAAGAAAAAAATACCTAGAGAAATAGACAACCTTGTGCGTGTTTAAAGAAGAATTGTAAGAAGCATATAAATATTTTAAGTGTGAGGAAATAGATAACATTTTCAATTGATATGTGAATTGGTTTTAAAATTTTTTTCAAAATAATAGCGATCAAGTTTTTCATAGTTTGATGAAAATTGAATGAAGAAAAATATGGGTTTATATATATTTTAATGATTTAATTCAATTTTATTTTTAATATATTTAATTAGCAAATTTCAAATTTACCTAGAAAATACAAATGAAACATTTTTAATTTCACTTTAATTGGTAACATTATATTAATTTATTTTATTAAGGTTTTGACCAGGTTTCCTTAACAGCTTATGGCAAATGTCGGGATGGCTAATGCGTCGCTTTGCTCACTGGCAATCGGGTTTTTGCGACGGAATTTTTAAATTACTTTTCTGTCTTTTGATGGAAATCTATGGTCATGTTATTTGTTAATGAGCATACATTTCTATTTTTTTTTTTTTCTTGTTTTGCTGGTTTTTTTTTTTTACTTGTTTATTAGTTTGTTAAATTGTATGTAATTAATTTGTATTGATGTTTATTAATGTATTGTAGCTAGATTGTATTTGATGTTTGGAGGACCTAGCCACCGAGGACTTGTGCACTCTAAGCAGGTCGAGAAATAAAGATTTATTTATTTATTTAAGTGGAAGTAATTGCGGGCAGTGGCGTAGCCAGAAAATTTTCATGTGGGGGGGGGGACAATACACCAATAGACCAGTTAAATTGTGTTTTTACCCAGAAAGTTTTGGGTTGTAATTTCTTGGACTCTTTATATTTTTGGGTGTACTGAATCCGAATCTGAGGTTTGATAACAAAATTTCGTGATGGAACATTGTGAAAAATGCAAAAAAAGGAAAATTTTCAATTTTTGGTGGTTTTTGGTTATAACTCAAAAATTATCAACTTTTCGTAAATAACCTTCCTATTCAAAATGAAAGTTCATAAAATTTCATTATTTAGGTTTTTCTCACACCATTCTTTCGGGCTCAAGCGCTAGTTGAAAATTGACTTATTTTTTATGTTTCCCAAAAACTCGCACTTTTTTCGATTTTTTCCCATTTTGACCATGAAAGAGAACGTTTTCGACAAAGACCACTCTATACATTTTTAAACTAGATTAAATTTGCTATAATTCAAACACAGTTTCATCTTAATTGGATAATAGTAACCTGTGCCGCAACGAGGTTGAAGTTTTGAAAAACTAATTTTTTGCAAAAAATCGCAGTTTTTCTTCATAAAATGAAAACCACTCATCCTACAAACTTGATTTTTGTCTAATTCTCTAGAAAATTTTGTTCACTTGAAAGTTTACTTGGACGACTTTTTTGATAAAACTCTTAAATTTATAGATATCCAGCATTTTCCATGACACTTTTGAGGATTCGGATCATATCCTATCATGGAAAATGCTAGATATCTATAAATCTAAGAGTTTTATCAAAAAAGTGTTTCAAGTAAACGTTCAAGTCAATAAATTTCCTAGAGAAGGAGATAGAAATCAAGTTTCTAGGATGAGTGGTTTTCATTTCATGTAGGAAAAACTGCGATTTTTTGAAAAGATTGATCATTTCTTGTCATGGAAAATGCTGGATATCTAAGAGAAAATGATGAAATTAGTAGAAAATTTTATGAACTTTCATTTTGAAAAAGGAAGGTTATTTACAAAAATTTGATAGTTTTCGAGTTATAAGCGAAAAACCGCCAAAAAATGAGATTTTTTTTACCTTTTTTGCATTTTTAACAATGTTCCGTCACGAAATTTTATTAGCAAACTTCAGATTCGGATTCAGTACACCAAAAAACATATAGGATCAAGAAATCAAAACTACCCCAAAACTTTGCCACGAAAGGCTCTTTAGAGAACAATTTAACTGGATTAAATAGATACTTCAAGAAATTAAAAAAGAACATAATTCTTGATTAAACATATGAAATATATTTAATTACGGTTAGTTTGCAATAAGAAACGGTTTATCGTTGCCGTTACTCATCCCATGAGCCCTGACCTTGGGGGCATTCTGACCTCCCACCCCGCGGCTACGCCTCTGATTGCGAGGGTTCTTTAGATTTTGAGATCTTTTATCTCAAGATTATAAAATCTGGGACATTAAACGCAAAATTGTCGCCCTTGGCGAGCTTTTCAAGGATATATTATTAGATTTTAAAATGAGTTTCATAAGTTTTCCAAAAACATTGTGCGATTGGAGGGACATTATTAATGGAACCTTTGGGCTCCATGAAGGCAGGATGAATATTTTTTACTCTAATTCCTTCAAGAGAGTGATATATATTTTCTAGAGAGGATTATAATCCTATTCAAGAAAAAGATTTATATCTTATTTTAAATCAATTGAAGAGAAATATCTCTCTAAATCGTCGTTGAAAGCCTATTTTATTTATTAAAATGGCCCAGTGAAACTGTAATTTGTACTAATTGGTCTTTTTAAAGATTGATTAAGGAAGGAATGACCTTTGAGAAAAGAATTACACTCATGACATGTTAGAATGGAAACAATAGGTACTTACTATAATTTTTCTAATTCAAAGTTCAAATTGTTACATTTATCCAATGATATTTATTAACGCTTAAAATACACAAAGATTTATTTATACGATAGATTTTAAAATAATAGAAATGCAGGAAACTTGAGGATTTATGATTGCGTGTCCGCTCAAGAGAAATTATTCGCTAAGTAGGGGGGGGGGGATTTCGGATTATTACATCTTCCTTTTTAAGAAGCTAAAACTAAATTGAATGAGATATCAATGAATAACTAATAAGAAAGGAAATCGTAGTTTATTGATCTTAACTTAGAATTTTGAGACATGATAAGAGGGAAGAAAATATTTTTCTAAAATTTAGAAAACTAATGGGTAGTTAGGGTAGTTGTTTTACCATATGGGTTTTCTTAGAATTTTTTTGAAATTTAGACAGATTATTATTTAAATACTTCTGCATCGATTGGTGGCAAAACAAAATTTATGAACAATATAGTTCCGGAGATATTAAATTTCAAAGTTTTTTTATACAATTCCACTATACGGAATATCGGAATGTTTACATACATATTTAATTATAATTAGGAAACTCTTCTTACCATTGGTATAAAAAATTAAACCAACATTAAACAATAATTAATACATTTTTTAAGAAAATTTAAATTCATAGTTACAAGACACTTCTCAGATAATAATGAATAAATAATGAAAAATTTACACTAAAAACAGCCTGGCAACAACGCATTTATTTAATCTAATAAGTTGGTTAACTTTATTTATTTTTTTGACGTTTTTTCGCTTCAGAAAAAAAAATCAAATATAAATAAATATTAAATATATAATTTTTAAGAAAAAAATAAAACCGACTTCAAAAATTTAAATGCAACAAATAAAATACACTAAAAGGTATAAAATAATTATTATCTAATTTAGTTACAACTAAACGACGAAATATTAACATGAAATTACTTTTTGAAGTCGGTGCCAAACATATACATTTTATGAATCGCACTCGGACGGATCTCCTTACTTAGTACGGTTGGCGGGTACGCTCGCTTATAGGTATAGTTTGTTTGGTACCGACTTCAAAAGTATTTTCATGTTAATATTTCGTCGTTTAGTTGTAACTAAATAAGATAATAATTATTTTATACCTTTTAGTGTATTTTATTTGTTGCATTTAAATTTTTGAAGTCGGTTTTATTTTTTCTTAAAAATTAATTTTATTTTTCTCTTTTTAGTGATGTTATTAATAGTGATCATATCATCAGAACTTGACCAAATTAATATGGCACTATCCCTAAGATACCCCATTTCCAATAAAAGAAGAATCATCGAAATCAGTTCATTAGCAAAGAAGTTAGGCCTGAACAAACCTAACAAAAAGGTCTAATACCAATGAAAAAAAACGGGACCAATCGGAAGCTAGACTGAACCCGATG
The DNA here is from genome assembly GCA_024734495.1 of Forficula auricularia. Classification (NCBI taxonomy): domain Eukaryota; kingdom Metazoa; phylum Arthropoda; class Insecta; order Dermaptera; family Forficulidae; genus Forficula; species Forficula auricularia. The sequence goes on from JALMQS010000150.1 coordinate 1,246,356, forward strand.
CAAATTTTTTTTCAAAATCGGTTCACAATTGGAGGAGAGATATGGTCGAATAGAGAACCTCCTCCTTTTTGAAGTCGGTTAAAAATGGCCATTTCACAAATTATTGGAAATTCACTGACAGTTATAAGTACCTCGAATTCAATGCACTTTAATTTTTACATGCTTTATATTAGCTTCACCTGTATGAATGTTTGTATGTATGTATTTATCTATGTATCAATGTGATTTTTGTTCTGTTAAATTCCGCAAACTTTTCTCTATAAAAAAAAAGACTAAGTAAAGAAAATAAATTATATTCTAAAAGAACTAAAGAACATGCTTCTAAAAAGTACTATGTAATACTTTATCAAAAAGCTTAGGGAACTTTGTCGAAATTAATTAAAAGTATACTTTATGATTAATTATTACATTATTTTGTACTTTATAGAAGCGTTCTTTTTTTTTTTTTTTTTTTTAATATAATTTTTATTAAATAAAAAAAGCCTTTGAGCATGTTCACTATTTTTCAAATTTTATCTTATTTTGATTTTAAAATCACCAATGCTGAGAGCTTAATATAAAATAAATATCTAATACAAAATAGGCCATTTCACAAATTATTGGAAATTCACTGACAGATATTATAAGTACCTAGAATTCACTACACTTTAATTTTTGGCGTATTATTTTTTCATTGTCATTGTTGGCCTATGTTTCCTTGCCCCAAAATTCAGCTATTCGACCCAAAATGGGGTCGCGATCCATAGTTGGAGAAACTAAATACATAGGTATATATTTTCTGACTTTCAAGTTTTTATCCTAATTAGTCTACGAGTTGTCAAACATCGTAGCGACACGAATAAGATTTGTTTTACTTTTGTACGGAACCCTAAAAATAGGGTTTAAGAAAAAATGGCGCATTTCAATTTGTATTTTTTTTGAAAATTTTCGTCCTGTGATGGTGGCCTTGAGGTGGGTGAGTATGATGTGCGTAGTACTACGTTTGCTAGAGATAATGTTGTGAAAAATCGAGCAGTCGAGGGAGGATCGATCCATTGCACCCCCTGCCCGTTGGCATCGGCCACGGGCGTGGTACTCCATGAATGAGCGAGCGTAGCACGTAGTAGAGCCTGGCTGTCTCGCCTGGTCAGATCCCGTTATCGGGCTACACCAAAACCCATCCACTCTCTCTCTACAAGACACCAGAGGAAGACAACGTCTCGTTTGGCACGTAGACGCCGATACCAACTTGTTTGAAAGGAAAAAAATGCCTGCTCTAGTGGGAACTATTTGAAATATTTTATATGAAGGAGAAAATTTTAAAATCGGAGGTTTTCGTCTGAATCTTAATAGAATAAGAATTTTTACTAGAGTAATCCTTTAACGTCCAATGAAAAAAAAATTTTAAGAAAAAATAAAAACCGACTTCAAAAAATTAAATGCAACAAATAAAATACACTAAAAGGTATAAAATAATTATTATCTTATTTAGTTACAACTAAACGACGAAATATTAATATGAAATTACTTTTGAAGTCGGTACCAAACAAACTATACCTATAAGCGAGCGTACCCGCCAAACGTACTAAGTAAGATCCGTCGAGTGCTATTCATAAAAGGTATATGTTTGGCACCAACTTCAAAAAGTAATTTCATGTTAATATTTCGTCGTTTAGTTGTAACTAAATAAGATAATAATTATTTTATACCTTTTAGTGTATTTTATTTGTTGCATTTAATTTTTTGAAGTCGGTTTTTATTTTTTCTTAAAAATTATTTTTATTTTTCTCTTTTAGTGATATTATTAATAGTTATGTTGATTAATGTCCATTATAATTAGTAGATTAAAAATAAACTGAATTTTTAATCTATTATTAATAGTGATCATATCATCAAAAAAAATTCAGTCGAATAGAGAACCTCCTCCTTTTTTGAAGTCGGTTAATTATATAATATGAAAATAAGGGCGTCCGCAGGGCGATAGGTGCTCAGACCCCCCAAGGATGGATCCAGCTTCTTGGGGGGGCCTGGGCTGGAGGATATTAGATCACTCTCTCCTGCTTAAGGTAGTTTTCTTTCACAAATGCAAAAATTCAAAAAGTCTTCGAAACTTGGAATATAAGTCATTAAAAGCATAATAAAAAGACTGTTAAAATTTGAAGACGATTTACCACACCAAACGTGAAATGACCATGAAATTTTTTACATATGGTAGATTGGGAAAGGGTGGGAAAATGATCATTATTTTATTTTTCTTCATTGAAGGACTTTCACCATCTTGATGAAAAACAAATATTTGTTAGAATAATATATTCGGAGAAACATGAAAAAAAAAAAATATTTACCTCGTAGTTTTGATAAAAATAAAAAATAAAACATATTTGGGCGATTATTTTTAGTGGAGGGAATATAATATCAATGGCTTGGAAACGATCCATTCATAAAGAGAGTGTAGTAGTGTAAAAGTACAGTCACGTTAAAAAATAATCTAAAATTTTAGCACCGTTGATATTTATAGAGTGGTTACGAAGCTAAAACTTTTTATATGTATTGTCGCGAAAGAACCTCCTTAATATGAAAATAAGGAGGTCTGCAGGGGATCTATGCTCAGAACCCCCCCTTACATTTTAAATGTTTATATGTGAATGAAACATTTCCTCCGAAAATACTCATAAACAGAAAAAAAATATTCATTAATTTAATAAAAGAATATATTATAGACAGAAAAATGGTATACGTATAAAATTTTTAAAAAATATTAAGGCTGCATAGGAGCCTCGACGGAGGGGCTTTTCTGTTATATTTTCCACCCTGAAGAGTACTAGAACAAATTTTGCAATAAGGAATCTCAGCTCAGGAATATATAATTTTAAATGTTTTCTGATTTTTATATTTCTACCGTGTGCTATCTTTATTTTTTTTTTAATGCAAAATCGAATGCAAGAAGGGCTCACCAGCAAGATGCAGCCCCTATGGATCTCGAAAGATCCTTACATTAACGAAGGGAAAATTGATCAGCGAAAGGGTGGAGGCGTAGGGTTTGTGCACCCAAGTTCTTGAATCGGTATCATAAAAAAAATATTCAATCCTTCAATGCCTGCACAAATATTATATAGCTTCGTCTTCGACCCAATGTCAGGATATCCCTTTAGCTCTTTCACTCTACTTTACTTCTGCGATGCAAGGATTTTTATAGCTGTTGCATCTTCATATCGTTATCATTAAAAATTATTAAAAATAATAAATAAATAATAATCTCATTCATATAACGTACCTGATAGAAGGCATAGTACTAGTACAGATCTCCCAATTGAAGCGCTGAGAGTAAATAGAGAATTTTTGTATTTTTTATTAACGAAAGATCTAACTAATTTCAAAAGTTTTGTTTATTTTATGAAGATAGTAGAATTTATTAAATAGTAAATTAAATAAAAATTTGAACAGAAAAAATTTGGCAAAGAGATTAATCGCTCTGACCTATTAACAATTTCTGGTTCTCGTCCAAATATTATTTTTGCTATGTTTCTATATATTAAGCTTTTTTTTATTCTTAGTATTAATGAATAAGTACTTAATAAATGCATCTTGGTTCGTTTTATGTTATGAGTTTGTTAGCTATATTATTTAAATATGAAATTGCTTGTCAATATATATTAAATGCAAATTAATAAAATATTGAATATAATAATAAAAATATAATTATTATTATGGTATGTTGTATTTGGAATGATTTCATTGAGCCTTGGAATGCATTCACTTTTAGAATAAATATTGCCATATGAGGAATATAGAGTAGGAGTATGGGAATCGGGGCGTTTTGGGCAGAAAATTAATTAATTGGTAAAATTTCATTTTAAAAATTTTAATAAATTATTGTAAGATATTGAATACATATTTTTTTTTGTTTTGGTTTGAGAAATAAAAAAGTTAGTACCTGGAGCCACCGAGCGATACTCGGTAACTTTTTGCTTCAGTTAAAAGCTGTATTTTAATATTATTTTTAATTTAAAATTCTGATAAAAATATAAATATATATATATAGTACACGCCCCTTGCCCCCCCCGGACCCCCACTTCCACCCCACCCCCAAAACTAACAGCTGTATCTCTGTACTCAATAAACCATATTATATGGGATTTTTTTTATTGCAATTCGTCTATACTACCACCTCCTAAAATATTTACTATTCCTCCTGAAACACCCTGTATATATAAATATATAAACAATTTTTGCTGTTTATTAAGAGTAGATAGACGAAATTAGAATTATTTAGGTAGGCACTTCACTTGGTCTCCTATTTAGGTCTATACTCCCAGTCAACTTCTTATACTGTATAAGGCTCAAATTCGTCCCTGTCTCGAATATGGCTCTCATCTGTGGAGGGGTGCCTCCAAGCATTCTCTTGCTACACTGGATGCAATTCAGAAGCGACAAATTAAACTAATAGGAGACCCGGCTCTAACCAACTCACTCGACTCCCTGGCTCACCGAAGAACCGTTTCTGCCCTTTCTCTGTACTACAGATACTATCACGGTGTCTGTTCAGTCGAGCTGAAATCAATTATCCCCCCTAATGCCCTCTTTACGAGAAACATGCGGTTTTCAAACGCTCAGCACCCCTTCGCTGTCAAATTGGATAAAAGTCGAACAAGCGCTTTCGCCAACTCTTTTATCCCTATGACCTCCAGAGACTGGAATTCGCTCCCTGCCACCATCTTTCCCGCGACTTATAACCTTCAGCTATTTAAGACCCGTATCCACAGATACCTACGACCCCCGCCCAACCCATAAAATTATTTCTTCTTCTTTTCACGATGGAGGGGCCAACCCAGGCCTTTAGGGGTTGCACCTTTTTGGTGTAACTCCTTCACATCATTATCATAAAAAAAAAAAAGAAATTAGCTAAGAGATTTGAAAATATTTGCTTTTTCAAAATAATATTAATATCGATTTTTTTTTTTAATTAATTAAAGGGTATTAAGTAAGTTGTAAGTAGAAGTGGAGTAAATATCACCAACTGGGGTGCGTAATACATAAATGATTAAAAATATATATTTTATAATATAAAGTTTGGGTACGTGATGTACTGTAAATAAATGAAATTTTATAATCAAATCAAAGTCGAAAATTTACTTAATAATACCTATTGTTAACATTTGTCCCTTGATGAAGTGTACAAAAAGTGATTTTTTTTTCAAGATATTTTAACAAAATAATGTTTTTTCGTTTCTATATAAAATACTCATATACCTAATAAAAAAATGTAATTTTTGTGGAAATGAAATTTTATTTTTCTATCAAAATCAAAAAAAAATTCATAAAGTCGGACCCTTTGTAAAATGTTCTCTCTTGTCGATGGGCGTAAAAAGAAATTATATTTTGTTCATTTTGATATATATAGAAAGAGAAGGTGATGTTTCATTCATTCATTTATCCATCAACGCACAGCCTAAACCGCTTGACCTAGAAAGATTAAATTTGGAGTGTATATTCTTTCAACGATTTATGGGTGTGCTAAGAAGGAGTTTTTTGAAATTCGAACCCTAAAGGGAGGAAAGGGCCTCAAAATGTGTTTTCAAAGTTTTTCAAGATCTCTTAAACCAGAAAAGATACCCATCGATATGGGTTTAGTTTAGAAAAGTGAAGCATTGAAATACAAAAAAAATATTTGAGTATTTTGCTCTATTTGTCCCCGAAAGGAGATATAGTCATTTTAGGGTAAATTTTTGAAATTTTTAAAGTGCTCTATCTCCTCGAGTGTTTAAGTTTTAGCATTCAAATTTGGTACATAGGTTTATTAGTGAAAAATCTCGAGAAAGTTTTTTATTTTTTTGAAATTTAACCCCTGAACTGAAAAATGGGGGATTTTTGATTTTGTGGACTAAAACACAAAAGGCTTTGGATCTTTCTTGCCCTTGGACCAAACCCAACCAAATTTTGTATACTAGAAGGCTAGAAATGTAAAAACTAACCGCCCAAAATTGGGGGGGCAAGAAATGAAAATTCTTGCCCTTGGACCAAACTCAAACAAATTTTGTATACATAATCTGTGGGTCTCTAGGGAGCTAGAAATGCAAGAACTGGGTAGGGGGTGTGGTGCGTGGTTGGGTGCAGGAGTGGAATGCCGGGGTGCAGGGAGGCCGGGATGGGAGTGGAGATGGGAAAGGTGCGTAGTAAGGTGCAAGGGGTGGAATGGGGGGGGGTTCAGGGGACGTAGCCCCCCTGGACAGCAAGAAGGCCGCCGAAGGCGGGCGTCGCAGCTAGTCTTTATATAAAATTCTCATTGAAATACAAGTTTACTATTTTAAAATATAAAGATTTTGGATAGGAGGCGAAAGTCAACTTAGTTACTTAGGCTAATGGATACGTCCCTGATATCTCAGCCTGCCATTAGAATCCATGCAAAAGGTGTAAAATATAGTCTTCAATGAATTCCAATACATAGAAAGTTCATTAAAATCACTAGTTTTGGTATAAATACAATAAAAATTAACCGATGTTTTTGTTTTGTTTTGTTTTTATCATTATCTAAAGTCTGAAGTCTTCATTGTACGACGCAAATTCTCCCGGCCATTTTGTTTTGTTATCCCATTTTGTTTACCACTATAAAAATCCCGAATTCCATTTCTCACATTATCTGAGAAAAAAATTCAGTCGAATAGAGAACCTCCTCCTTTATTGAAGTCGGTTAATAAATAGTATATTTTAAATCTATCCCTTCAGTCCCCCTATCACACCCTCAACAATTGCTTATATCATCTAACTAACCTTTGATTTCGGAAAACTATTAATATTTATTTATTTACCGTATGGCTATAGAGAATTATACATTATTAATACATCCGCAATTAGTAAAAAAACAAAAAAATAGCAGAACTAGGTCTAATTGATAAGGGTGTGATAGCTATTTTACATCACATTAATATTAAAATATTAAATTAAATTAAAAAGCCGAAATTGTTTTTGTTTTTTTAGCTAATCGAACAACGCAGAAATGCTTTTTCGTTTTTTCTTTCCCAGGTATTTCGATACTTGCTTGTATCTGAAATGCCAGTAAGGCGGAGGGCAGCCGGAGGGGACCAGGAGGGACCAGGGGACAGGGCGGCCGCGGGGTAATGGCGGAATATTACGCCGCAAAAAACAAGCCTCGGCAGACATCAACACGCACTTCAAGAAAGCAAAATTCGATTCAGGCTTATCCCAAGCACAGACAGAATAGATACACTAGAATTAAGATGGACAATATTACTGAAATTTATACCTACTAACACTACACATTAGGAGGTACTTAACCGTTTATATATCGCATAAGAAGCTTTTTTTTATAGACATTAAAGCGGGTCTTCTCAAACTGTGCGATTTATAGATGTTTTTGAAATGGTTTGAAAATCCCATGGGGTACAAAAATGTGGATTCTTATAGGTCGTCATTTTTATAGTGAATTAAATTTTAAGAAATTCTTCAACTCTGTTATTTGTAGAATTTTTATAATGGTTTGAAATCCGGTAGGCTAGAAAAATCGTGTAAAAATTGATTCTTTGACGCCCGCTAGGCTCTCATATTATTGAGCAGTGTTTCTCAACCTTTTGTAGAGCGAGGAACCCTAGAGCACTTATATTTATTTCTGAGGAACCCCTTTAACAATAAAATATGAGATATTTAATTTTTCGTCAAAATATCAACATAATGCTACTTTTATACCTTCCAAATATAACATACCGCCGCCGATGACGGTGCTGCCACATTTTAAAAATTTTGGAGAAATTGGGTACAAAAAAATTGCATTTTAAATTACAATACCTAACATTTTTATTTATATGAATAATATTATTATTAAATTTTTTTGATAATGTCATTGGGATACCCATATGCCTGCCCCTTTCTGATCGGACAGGGTTTTGTTTACATATTCAATGTATACTCATAAATAACATTCTCATCTATTTGAAAAGCAATATTATTTCAAACGTCATTAATAACAAAATAATAATAAGACAATTTAAATGATGTTTTCATTTTGTTACTAATGTAACGTATTTCGCAAAAAAAACACTTTTTTCATGAACGATTACAATACTTGACCATACCCTCTATGGTAAAGTAAAAATATTAATGATTACAGTGTGTAGCTCTAACCAAGTGAGGTACAAGTTACCGAACCCAAACCTTTTAATTTTAATTCTTTTTTATTTATTTTCACAGCTTCATAGTATCTCAATGTTTACCTAGTTGCCAAAATAGCTCCCGTATGTTTTGGGAAAAAGGTAACCATTAATTAAATTACAGAAAATATTTTTTTTATTATAGACAAAAGGATCAGCAGGGGTTCGAACCCGGGATCGATTGAGAGGCGTTTGAATATAGTAACCATTCATGTTTTTTAAAATTGATGAGTCTCATGGTTTTGCTTGTATGAGCGTTTTATTATGTATAAACATTTTTTGTAGATATGATTGTGGCATTGTAAATGCGGAAACTGTAGTGGCACTAGTTAAGTCCAGTTTTAATTTTGTAGGAACTCTAAAAATCAGTTAAAACAATATCAATGATTTAAGTGGGATTAGAATGAATGTCTTAGAAAATTTTTGTTTGAATTAAATGGCGAAAGTTTAAAGTTAGAAGTTTTAATATGTATTAACTAACCAGAGCCACGAGCCGCTTATTTTTTGTTTCCGCAAATCCCAAAAACTCGCGATTTTTTCCCATTTTGACCATGAAGGAGCGCGTTTTCGACAAAGTCCACTCTATACATTTTTAAACTAGATTAAATTTGCTATAATTAAAACACAGTTTCATCTTAATTGGATAATGGTAACCCGTGCAGCAATGAGGTTGAAATTTTGAAAAACAGCAATTTTTTGCAAAAAATCGCAGTTTTTCCTTCATAAAATGAAAACTACTCATCCTAGAATTCTCTAGGAAATGTTGTTTCTTGAACGTTTATTGGGTCCACATTTTTGATAAAACTCTTAGATTTATAGATTTCCAGCTTTTTCCATGACACTTTTGAGGATTCGGATCATATCCTGTCATGGAAAATTCTGGATATCTATAAATCTAAGTATCTAAGAGTTTTATCAAACAAGTGGTCCAAGTAAACGTTCAAGGGTACCAATGAAGAATAGAAACGTCGGCAGAAGAATAAATAAAATATATTATGCCTTAATATTGGCCAACATTTTCCATTTATGCCTAGGTATATAATATAATATGAATAATAAATAATATATAATATGCATGATAATTTGTATCTTTGATTTTGTATGTATAAAAATAAATATTTTATTGAAAATAATTTAATAAAACGACTGAATGGAAATTTTCAAAAAAAAGACATTTAGAATTTAGTAACTAGCCATATGGCGCGACCTAAACTGTATTTATTGAAATAAATAAAATAATAATATCAAAATAAATTGTTATATTGTAGTTTAAATGGGATTAGTTTGTGACAATTCCCATCCGTTGTTTGTGTAGCTCACGGTTTTGTTTAATCCGATTAAGCAAAATTAATGTTATTTTTGGTATATATAGATTAAAATTGGCATAGCAAATGGTGTGAAGGGGTGAGATGTTTGTTTATTTATTTAAAAATTTTAAAAAATATACTAATGGATTAAACTTAGCATCTTGTTTGCATCGGTTACTAGATTTGATCCCCGAATTACAAATATCCAACACTTTTGCATGGTCAAATTAAAAACAATAAAATCATTCGTTAGTTATTTTATTTCTATAACTTCAATGAAGAAATAATTGAATCGGTCATTTCAAAAACCACCTAAGTCACACAATCAGAACTTTACAGGAATCAAACTTAAGGTAGATGTTTCGCTACAATATTAGCAAAAAGTTAATGCTAATTTATATAGAACAGACAATAAGGATTCATAATTCATAAGCTCAAAACTTTTTACTGTTTATGTACGACTACTAGCCAATCCCGTGGTCGTTTGTCAAATCTGGCAACATTGTCCGAGCTTGAATATTTTTATCATAGAAATGACAGATAAAATACATTATAAAGGGAGATTTATAAAAGAAAAGTTCTTAATAAACAATTAAAAGCTGGTGCGAAAAAACGTCAAAAAAATACTAAAGTTAACCCGCTTTTTAGGTTAAATACATGCGTTGTTGCCAGGTTGTTTTTAGTGTAAATTTTTCATTATACATTTTTCATTATTTATTCATTATTATCTCAGAAACTATGGTGTAACTATGAATTAAAATTTTCCTAAAAAATGTATTAGTTATTGTTTAATGTTGCTTTAGTTTTTTATAACAATGGTAATAAGAGTTTCTTAATTATAATTATCTATGTATGTAAACATTCCGATATCCCGTATAGTGCAATGTATAAGAGTCTGAAAAACTCTATCTTTGGAATATATTTAATATCTCCGGAACTATATTGTTCATAAATTTCGTTTTGCCACCCATCGATGCAGAAGTATTTAACTAATAATCTGTCTAAATTTCAAAAAAACCCTAAGAAAACCCATATGTTGAAACAACTACCTTAAGTCACTGAATTGTGTCGATTAAGCAATGAACGACTTCGGGGGTGGTGTTTGAAGAGGGAGGAATGTACTGACGTGCATAGATTTTACTCAGATTATGGGTTTACCTTTAAGAAAGTGTTCGCGACAAAAAAAGCATGTTTGGAAAAATCTTGACTTGTGAGGTTTTTGAAATGGCCGATTCAATTATAATTGAAATAACCGCTTTCTTTTGTATATTTAATCATGTTATCAGGGTTGAGCCAATTAATAATAACACTCAAAACATTGTAAACTTTCGGTTATATGTGGAAGCTTCTTCAGTAGATCTGGAACAAATTTACAAAAGCATCTATATATATATATAAAATCAAGATTTTGTCTGTACATTGGTCCAAATCACGCCAAATTTTGGTTCCACGCGTTTCAAGCAAAGTTATGAACGAAAACACCCTCAACAAAATTACTTGTCTGTCTGTATGTATATATGTCTGTATGTTTCCATGGTTTCCGCGAAAAGTTGCTGACGATTCAGGTAAAAACGACGGGATTATTATGAAATTTCATATTTGGATCGGACGTCTTCTAACTTACGTTTATAGCTATATAACATTTTGATATTTTGACCCCAAAAGGGGGTTTGGGGTTGGGTTCCAGGAGGCGTAGCCCCCGTGGTTAGGAAGAGGGCCGCTGAAGGCGGGCCTTGCAGCTAGTCAATATATAAATATATCATCAATTAGTATAATATACTGAAAGATATATTATTGTTTCTTTTATATTTAAAATAAGATACTTAGTGTCTATGAAATTTACAGCTTTAGTTTGTTTAAATAGCCATCTATGAATAAAAAATATTAAATTTCAATTTCATCTAGTGGAGAATTAAAATAAAATATAACAGATTTCTTCTATATAATTTTGATTGAAAATGCTTTACAGTGTTTTTAGAGTTAACGTTCCTGATATCTATGAAGAAAGTATATAATTTCCTCCCTTAATACTTTTTACCTGGTATTTTACAGCTTTACATCTTTCAAAAACGAGCTTCTTGTTTCTAATTTGACCATGAAAAAAGCAGGTGTTGAATTTTTTGCAATTTCTTTCCTTGATTTCTTTATTTTATATTTTACAACCTTCAATCCAGCAATTCATTTGATTCCAAGCTAGCTTTGAATTTTCTTCATTTTAAAAATATTCAATGATCAATGATTCCTTAAAAAGCTTCATTTTTCTAAGTGTGTGCATTCTCTTTGTAGTAAAATTCAAAATACATTGTATTCAGTCATTCTTCAGTTCAAGAAGTTGAAGAATGTGGAGGTTCAAAACGTAGTCTGAAAAATATAAAAAAAATTTTTAAATTTGACAAGAAGAATGTTAAAATTTTGATCTTCATGCATTTCAGGAGATTAAATATTAAATCTATTATAAATAAATAAAAAAATATGGCCTATAACGTATAACAACCCCCTTAGGTTCATCCTTAAAACTATAATGATCTTGAAAAAAAACTGCTTATAGATGTTGTTGTACTATTATGTCTTCTAAAAACTAATAAAGTTTTCCGAGAGTCAATTTTTGGTCCACTCTGAACTGCGTACAAGTGTTGAGTTAAAAATCTAAATAAATTGAATGCTTAAGCTACAGGATCGATGATCTCAGCACCTTTTCTGAGTATTGTGTGGAATCCAATAGATAGCCCTATAAAATTCTTCCTCTGATTTTTTTTCAGAGTTCCTTCAACCTAAGCTCGAAAAATAATTTCTCCACCGATTCAACTTCCAAATTTTCATTTCTTTCCTTCAAGAATATAAGAGATAATCCCGAAATAGAGATCTTGTACTTTCTTGTATGTTTAGTATGTGTTCTAGTTATCTATCCAAATGTTTATAGTCATTTAAGTATCAATGGCATTAGCTAAGGGTATACATAATTCCGGAAGATAATGATTCCAAGCTGAGAAATCAATGTTTCCGATATTACCCGGGACCTGTAGTGCCCTTATAGCCCATGTTGCTTATTATATTTTCTGCACGATTCAGTATTACAATCAAATCAAATTATTATTACTTTATTTATTATCCTATTCTATAAGGTCCCAAGAAAAAAGAATAAAATAAACGCATTGAAATGTTCAGTAGCCCTAATGTTCTAAGTAAATCTTAAACATATTAGTGTTGTTTTATAGACTTTACAACTAAGCTAACATACTTGTTAGGAGTATGATGATACAAAATAATTTAATTTCCTTGGTATAGATTTTTAACCAAATAACTATGGGATAACTTTACTTATGTGCTGTCTAAATGGGCTTTGTTCCCGGTGACATTAAATAAAAAAAAAAAAAAAAAAAAACTATGGGATAGAGATGAGAGGAGGCAGGTGGTTGGATCAAACTAGGAAGGACTATAAGGTGAAGATCGAGGGGTGAACCACGATTGGAATTAGGTGTACACGTCTTTGAAATTCATTAGATAATGCCCCTTCATCTATTGTCTTCTACTTGGAAATGAAAGTGGAAGTAGGTGTGCACGATATCAGGTCGTGGTTCACCCCTCATTGAAGATGACTACTACTATAATTCAATGTTTATTTTTTGAATAAAAAAAATATTCATTATTAAGCTAATCCGTCAAAATTCTATTATTTTAGAGACCATGTTTAAAAACACGCATAATTGTTATCAATGACCTAATCATTTATTTATTGTTTTATGTAAAAATATACAATTTCTTCTAGTGATAATTTTATTGACGACAGTATAATCTAGTTAAAATTGCGAAACTTAAAACTATTTTCATTCAAGTGAGTGGGCTTTGTTTGAGTTTGAAAAGAAAAATTCAAACTCAGGATGCTTAGTTTACTATGAGTGGTGGTAATTTGTTTTTTGGGAACACACACCCTTCCCCAGAGTTAGCTACAAATTATTGGTCAAAAAACAGCAAGGAAGGAGTCTAGTTGTAGTCATATTTAGGTGAATTTTAAGCCCTTCTAAGTTTCACCAATCAATTTAACAGAGATGCTAATAACATACATAACTGAGACTAGGCTGGGTTGTGTAATTATATTATATACTAGCTGCAAGGCCCGCCTTCGGCGGCCCTCTTGCTAGCCAGGGAGCTATCCCCCTGGACCCCCACCCCGAAACCTACTCAGTACCCCCACCCACCCCACCACCCCAATGTACAGACAAAACCTTAATTTTATATATATAGATAGATAATTTCATTTAAATTGGTAACCATGACGACTGTTTTTGTTGGGGGACGGACATAGGTGGGTACATACAGAGGCAGACACAAATGCCCTTTAGTGGTATAGGATTTATATAAATAAAATATATTTGTTATTATAATATGTTTAATAAAGTTTTTATTGCCCTCTAGTGCACTGAAGGAGGGTGCTCAGGTCATCACTCCTATATTTTATTATTGTTTATTTACTAAGGAACCCCTTGCACTGAGTGCAGAGAAATTATATATTTATTTCAAGCAGAAGACAAACTCTAATCAATTCTTAATAAATAAACAACTCTGTTAATCTTGGCAAAATAATTCATTTATGAATAATAAAATAATGATTGTTGTACCCACTGCTTAATTACTTTCACATTTATATTCAATTGAATATAATGGGAGTATTGAGATGGCCAGTATGGGTCCTGACTCTTTGAGAGCTTGTATCTCAGAGATGAAAAAAGTTAATTTCATTTTGTAACTTCTAGGTGGATGGAATCGTTGCCCTTAATAGTTGGGAATCGGATTTAGGACATAAAACTGGAAAGTGTGGTCCCCAGAGGCCAAAAAGGGGTCCAAAATCCATAGGTCAGTGCGTATGTAAGGACCCGCCCCTGCGTTTCGCAACCATAAGTCTCAGGGCTACAAAATTCGAAAGTTAAGCTCGATATAGGCTAGGAGTACAGCAAGTTTTTGGTTGAAATCAGAAAACCGAAAGTGGACATTTACAAGAAAGATTTTTTATTTATTTATTTATTATGATTTTCTAAGAAAATTTAAATCTATTTCTCTCATATTCAAATTGATGCATATCCTGTTTAATATAAATATCTTATTTATTTGAAACTATTCAATTTCAAAGGTTAGAAATTCACTGAAGGAGAAGGCGAGATCTTCCAAACTATAGTCTCACAAAACACAAATGTTTATTTTGAGGAGAAAATATAATATAAATAATTTATTCCTGTTAATAATTAGTTAATTACTTATTACTAATATAGCATATGAAACATATATAAAAATTAATCATTACATGCAAGTATCGATTCTTGCACACAATACATAAAAATTATGTTGACTCTTTAAAATATTTTTATTTGTAAATTTTATGCCTTTTCCTATGTTGTTTTCAACATCAGAAATATATAAATAATTAATTACGTATTAAATACTATAGTTAATAGTTACTTACTAGTAAACAAAAATATTTTTTTATATTTTATTTTAAGATAAGCTGTTCTAACGTTTCAAGTTGATATAATTAGCAACTGTTTTTAAGGTGTTAATAATGTATGTTAAACGATGAATAAAGGAAAAGGCGTATTCAGACCCTCTTCATATATTATTAGGTTTATAGAGCATCTTCCAAATCGAATTCAGATATTTAAAATTATCTTTAGTGTTAAAGAGATAAAAATGTATATAATTACTTAGAGATATTCAATGGAAATTGAGGGTAGCTGGAAGAATCCCCCTTTTTTACATACAAAAGAAAAGACCATTTGTGTTGTTTATCAAAAGAGAAGTTTCTGCTGAACCCATCTGGATTAGATATTTTTAATGGGAATCACAGTATAGTACGTTTCGACATCTGATTCAGAAGTGGCATTGAAGTACTCATGAGGTCATTCGAAGAGGTAGAGGGAGAACGTTAAAGATTCCCAGTCTATTTAGGAATGACTTTAAAAGAATTTGAAAACGACTGGAAAATAAGTTTTCGAAATGTTGTGAATTCTGATGAGATAATTTTGTCTAAAATTTTGAAGGTTTTCTTTTTTAATAAAATTAATAAATCTCGAAATTCGGTTAACTCAGAAAGCTCAAATTCAGCAGGGTTGTGAACTCTTTCTTAAAATAGCGTGTAATTAATTCTTGGTTCAATCGCATAAAATGAATGAATCAGCTTGAAAATATGTTTAGAATCAAATTGTCGCTTTTGATAAATTAAAATTAGAATCCAAATGAAGTTAATTTATTAATTATAATAATAATTCTAAATACAAATGTTTTGTCAGAATTAAGAATGGATCAAAGTAAATATCGTAGGCTTAGAGTGTAAACCTGCTAACTCCACTTTTTATCATACATGACATATTAATACCTTTCGAAAGAAAAAGAGATGCAGCATCGTCCAAGTAATACTGCTACTTAAAATTACGATCGTATGTTGTAGAAAAAAAATGCGAAAAATGGTTTTTTTTCCATAACAACAATATTAAATTTTGTTTGGTTTTTCTCTACCCTGTAAAATTTACTTTATGTGAGTTAGCAGGTTTACTCTCTAAGGGCCAGTTGTATGTCGGTTGGTAAACTCTTTTTAAAAAACGTTGACAAAGGGTAAAATTCACCTTATGCCGGGTGGAATGGCCAATCAGATGACAGTCACTTTCATTTAAAAAGTTTACCAACCGACATACAACTGGCCCTAAGGCGACGATATGTAAATATTATGCGTCTTGAAAGGCGCTCTGTGCTTTTCTATGTGAACTCCAAAGAGTCACTTTGAAGGGATTCCTCTGTGGTTAGTCTTTTAGTACTATTAAGGAACAAAAGAACAAACAGCAGGTGGGGCATTTACAAGATTTTCACAATTGTTACAACTTTTACAGGTGTAACTACTATTTTCTAAATAGCCTGGGTTTGGATTTCTACCTGTAATTATAGTTTAAAGGGACTTGGAAATCTAAACAATCTTATAAGGACGTAATACTTATTATGGTATAAGCATTTAAAATTATAGGTTGACAAACTTTATAAACAAGAGGGACAATGAAAGGCAACTGAATCTTTGGTGTTGTTGGAAAATGTCCCTAAAAAGTTCAAAGAATCGTGATCAATAAAAAATATTTTCAAAAAATAGTTAAGTAGATGTAGAAATTGGAGGCATTGGTGGACAGTAATCGGTTGTTGAGTGATTTCATTTTATGTTATTTAGAGGAAATAAAATAAAAATTGTTCAATATACTATATATAATAAATATATAATTTTTAACATGTTTTTTTAACTGTTTTGGCTATGGTGTACAAAATTTTTTTATATATCTATACATTAAATATAGGTAAAAGTAGAAACTTTTTAAAAAAGCTTTCTGCGAATTATAATGATTTAGCACAAGGTTTGGGATAGAATCTTGATACTTGGCACAAAGGTCCAGTTTATTAATACAAACATTCGAGTCAAATTACTGCTGATTAGCTAAATCCGTAAAAGTCCTCTAAAAACAATGTAATATTTTTTTCTAAATTTCTGCACTTTTCACCCGGAAGATATGAAGCTAGAAAATGCATACTTTATTTAGAAGAAAAACAAAACAAAACATTTTGGTACTAAAACACACTTTAAATGAGATTCTGTTCTTGAGTTATATGTAGAGACCGACATTTTATGCAGTAAAAACTGCCAAAATATGTCATAAAATATGCAGTTAAAATTTTTGAAATATGCAACTAATATGCAGAATAGGTTGAAATATGCAAATATAAGCAGTAAAAGTTGGCAAAATAAATTTTTTTATGCACTAAAAAATTAAAACCGACTCTGATCCCTACACTAATTTACACACACACGAACACTCAATGGCGAAAATCGGCTAGAGTTATCGAAGGCCTTAAAAAAAAATAATGTCCCCCTATTTTATTTTTTCATTTTTTTCATTCTCCGAAAATTTACTTTTAAAAAATATCTATTTTGTCCAAAAAATCATTTAAATATGCAATTTTATGCAATATTCTCCAAATATGCAATTATATGCAATATTACTTAAATATGCAAAAATATGCAGTATAAAATTTAAGCCACAGTATCCTAGATGCATGATTCGGATAGATAATTGATCTCCTGCGTCGTACGTGGCTGCAAATAAAATATGAAATTGCATAGGAATCCGTCCTCTAGTTATATGGGAATTTTGACATAATGACAAAAAAGGAAATGATTTTAGATCCTTATAGATAGTTCTAGACAGGAATAAAGAAAAAGAAATTTTTTTGAGTGAATTCGATACTCTGGTCGTTCAGCGAGCAGGGATCGCTATGAGTACCAATAAGAGACCACTTATAAAAAGAAAATTGATTTAAATTTAACATACCTACTTTAAAATTTTAATTTTATACGCTATTTTTCAATATATATTTTATTTTATTTTTAATTTATACTAGCTGCAAGGCTCGCCTTCGGCGGCCCTCTTGTTAGGCAGGGGCACGCCCCTGGACCCCCAACCCAAGAACCCCACCCTCACACCCCACTCCTAGCCACTACACCCCCGAAACCCACCCCGCGCCCGTGTTCAACCACATCCCCTACAACTTTGCTCATTATAAAATTTACTATAGAATTAATAGTTTAGGAGTTATTTGATAATTTTCATTCATGCGCCCCCCCCCCCAACCCCCTTCTGGGGTCAAAATATCAAAATGTTATACAGCTAAAAATGTAAGTTAGAAGACATCTGATGTAAATATGAAATTTCATAATAATCCCTTCAGCCATTTTTACGTGAATCGTGAGCAACTTTTCGCGGAAACCACGCAAACAGACAGACATACAGACAGGAATTTCGTTGAGGGTGTTTTCGTTCATAACTTTGCTTGAAACGTGTGCAACCAAAATTTGGCGTGATTTGGACCAATGTACAGACAAAACCTTAATTTTATATATATAGATAACACTGCGAGCAGCTTGGCAAAATGTCTTCGAGCGAACGCGACATTTTATATTCATTTGAAAATTGATTTTCATATTTAAGCTATCGGCAAAAGTATTAGAGGATGAATTTGCTTACAAATTATTTTAAGCAATCGAAAGGATGAACAAAAAGAAACTTATCCCGCAAAACTGATAATCCCAGTCATTTAAAATAAATAAATTTCTAATTTGTAAATCATACCCTCTAGGGTAAAAAATAAAAAAGTTTTTCTTTCTGAGAAATAAAAAAATCAAGTTCTCCTTGAATTTCACGATTTAGATCAAAACAAACTATTTATTATTAGTATTATTTAAGTGGGAAGGTGTGGAATTTGTTTTCAAAAAATTTCCACTTGTTAAAAAAAAATAGGTATTTAATTTAATCAAATGAAAAAATAGCCCCTTCCCCTCCACATAAAACCATACTCATTAGTAAATTACTAATTAAAGGAATGTGTAATTTGCAATTGAAATATTTATTTTATTCGATATTTGCAAAATTATTTAAGTTAAAAACCTGTTTTATTTATAATCGCCTGACTTGGTTGGCGTGGTTTTTAATGTCAGGATTAAAAAGAAACAGACAGAAAACCCCTCCATCTAACGATACCTTCATTCGACAAGAATTTTCAGAAAATTAGTTTTAGATTTTTCGGCTTTAAACAAAGTATACAGATAAACAGCTCCGATAAATTGAGATTCTGTATCATGGCTAGCAAGGATTCCCCCCAAAGAAATTGTTGACCCCAAAGAAGAAACCACATTTCAACACACATAAGCATCAGGATAGTCTGATGAATACCGGCGAGGTATCCCTGCAAGTCCTAAAAATTGCTGTGTGAAAAAAGTCAAGTTTACCCCTAAAAATATTACCCCGAATCTTTTTAGCCAAAGTTGATTCAACCCCAACCCAGTAAAAAGTGGATATCATTGAATAAACCCGGCCATATTAGAAAAGCATTTATCAACAATTTCATTTCTTCAATGTCTTCATGACATAGCAACCAAATTAATGTTGATTTTCACCATCTGCTTGAGTACAAGAAGGCAGTCCTAGTTAAGTTTGAGCTTAAAGGTATATGCTTTTAGAGTCCTTAGAACTGTTTAACTATCGGATAATATGAATCATCAAGGAGACTTTTTCCCAAGATTCATTCGAGAGCAAAGCTAATGGTAATTTGGCTTAAGAGATTATTAGAAAGGTTCTTTAAACCCACTTCTATTGACTTTAATGTTAAGATAACTAGGCGATGAGACGGTTTGGGCACTAGAACGTCTATCATTATTTTAGATCAGTTATTCTCAACCTATTGTAGAGAGAGAACCCTAGAGAACTTATAATTTTTTCTGAGGAACCCCCTAGCACTAAAATGATATATTTAATTTTTCGTCAAAATATCAACATCATACTACTTTTATAGTTTCCAAATATAACATACCGCCGCCGATGAGGGTGTTGCCACATTTTAAAAATTTGCTAGATTTTGGGAAAATTGGATACAAAAAAACGTGCATTTTAACCTAGCATTT
Source organism: Forficula auricularia (assembly GCA_024734495.1). Classification (NCBI taxonomy): domain Eukaryota; kingdom Metazoa; phylum Arthropoda; class Insecta; order Dermaptera; family Forficulidae; genus Forficula; species Forficula auricularia. The sequence continues at coordinate 1,266,281 of JALMQS010000150.1, forward strand.
TTATTTTCATGAGTAATATTATTATTTACTTCCTCATAAATAAAATATTCTCATCTATTTGAAAAGCAATATTATTTCAAACGTCATTAATAACAAAATAATAATAAAACAATTTTAAGGATGTTTTCATTTTTGTTACTATACTAATGTAACGTAATCATTGTAATATAAGTTAAGGAACTTTAGAGCAACAAAAATGGTATCACTGAGACAATAAAACTGATGTTCATTGTATTCTTAAGTATCAATGGTTTTATTTGACTATAAGGTAATACTTAGACTCTAAAATAAGTATTTATTTTCTTTACATGACAAATTTTTTGAGGAGTGTTACTACTAGCTAGTATTTTTGTTTTGTTGACCTCTAGGCGCGAGGAACCCCAAACCTCCCTTTGAGGAACCCCGGGGTTTTAGATAACACCACATTTACGTTTCTATACACGGAGGGAATAGTCTAACTAGGGTAATAACAGTCTCCTATGGCAGAGCGCCGTATTGCTAGGTATTCAGAGTTCACATAATTGAGACAAAGCATCCCCTTAATGCAGCCCTTGGCTTATGCTATTGCACTTTACCCAAGGGAAGGCTGCCATACACCTTGAACTTGAGAAAATTGAAATGCTTGAAGAAAACAAAAGCTAGCATTTGAAGAAAAGAGGTATTGAGGCTGGCATAAAGAGATTGATGGTCCTCAAAAACATAGATTTTGGGCTCTGAGGAGGCTGATTGCAATGGTACATACTATACTGATGGGCGATGGAGTCGCCACATCTCTATTCTCATAATTATAAATTATAATATAACCCAGTACCCTATGAGATCAAGATTTGCTCGTTAATTTGTTTTGTTAATTAAAAGTAGGAGATTAATATTATTTTGAATTATTGTTAATTTAGTCAACGACTTGTTTTACTATTTTGATTCAACCACCTGTTTCATTTTTACCTCCCCCCCCCCCATCTATTAATAATTTCTATCAAAATTACTTTCTCAAAGTTGAGACCTTTTTTCTTGTCCTCAAAAAAATTTTTTAACTATTTTTGATTAATCAAAATCTGTTTTCGATTAAAAAATTAAAGATGAGAAATTTTTGTTCGTTTAATAAGATTAGATAGATTAGATTATATGGATAGAGGATAGATATTTGATTCTTTAGAAGTTTTTTTTGGGATTGTTCTGATGTACTTACTACGTATATTAGTATATCTCAGAATTGGATTGAAGACAGTCCGGAAATAAACAATAATTATTAACAAATCAGCTATAGTGGATTTTTAATTAGAAATTGAATTATCTTTATTTAGTCATCTCTACCCTCTTCTATTATTTATCAGAATCTCTTTTTAATTATGCGTTATATATCTATAAGAGTATTTTCATTTTACCTCCACATACATATTTATACCTCCTTACATATATTTATTTATTATTAGAATTATAACCCTTCAAAATATTTTTGATATTAATTATAATGAATTTATTCATTCGGAATCTTTATAAATAATAGAAAAAAATTCAATTTAATTCACTGGACAATGGTTATAGAAATTTTTATTATGAGAAAAGGAAGAATCATTTCCTTCTATAGAAACACTTCTTTTGAATGAATTGATTTATCAAGATAATTAGTATTTGTGTGTAAAATAGTAAATAACTATTATATAGAAAATCATAATTCCTTTAATAAATTTTACAAACTCATACAACTTTAACCATTCATAAAAAATTATTTCATTGAATAAAATAAAATATTTATCATTCTTAACAAATCAACTCATATGATGAATTGAATCTAGATATAGGTATATCAAAAGACTAATAATTTCTTTCACAAAAGCTAACTTTTGTAAAATTGGAGCCTTGGAATATTATAAAGAAAATTTTATTTTTTATATGCTTTTAAGATTCTAATATCTATCTCAGGATTGAATGAAGGCAGTCCGGAAATAAACAAGAGACTACTTCGAACGAATAATATTTATTGGAAATATTTTTCCCTTATTATAATGTTTCGAAACCGGCGAAGGAAGAATACTATGTGCTTGACCCTTTTGAACCCTGAGGAAGAAGGGAAGATTCTCCGAAACGATTTGTTAAGAATTATAGAGAATATTGTGTGAAATGTTTATAGTAGACTTAAAATAAAGTCAGAGTCTTTGCAATTTCTATTACAAGATTTATTTATTAATTATATTTATGTCTTAAAAGTAACCTCTATTTTCCAATCCCAGTAGTTGCGTAGAATTTGTGATTTCATAGAATAAAACGGTAATTTTAAAGGGTTTTTAAGAGTTCTGTTCAAAAGTAAAATGGAATTCTATGCGTTTCTCAACAATCAATGCTGCCTGGCAGAGGATGATTGTAGCTCTTAAACTAAATAAAGAGGACATATTATAAGGGTTGAGGCCAAATCAATCAAATCAGCCAAATCATGCTTAGAGCTATTGGTCTGATTTTAAGGCGTTCATAAGTAGTAAGTACGGTTTAAAGTCTATAATTTAAAGACACCAAAAAACATCAAAGAATGCGTAGATGTAATTTTCCGTTAGTGAGAAATTTAAGTATAAGAATAAAATTATTAAACTGTTTCAAAAGAATTGAGTTGATAAATTATTATACCTAGGTAAATAAAGATCAAGTCTCAATTATAGAGCAACGATTTATAAAGCTTTTAGTATATTTATTTTTTTACTTGGGACTAAATAAATCAAAAAATACAGAACGAAATTCATAAAGAACCAGGAATTTTAGGCATAAATTTTCAGGCTTAATGTAACAAGTTGAATTAATTTTAAAATTAGGTGAATTTTCTACCTGTCGGCTTTTAGAAACGGTTTAATTTAAAACTATGAAAAAATTCCACAAATTCACTGATTCTTTAATTATTTATCAACGACAAATAAGAAAGAATTTGATATCTAAAATATTGAAAATAAGGCAGATATTAAGCTACGGAACCCTTGGTATGCTGTCCCACTCACACTTGGCCGTTTTTTTTTACCCATTTAAAATTCGAATTAAAAAAAAATATTTCTTAGTGAGCACCTTCCTGCCAAATTTCAAGTCCCTAACACCGGGTCTGGTGAAATTGTAATAAATAAATAAATGAGTGATATTTGGATTTTATATAGAGAGAACACAAGGCTTTGACACCTATTCCTAAAGGTAGTTGTTTGGCGATAATACTAAGAAAAAGTTAATGCTAGAGTATATAATACAGACAATAGGGATTCATAATTCAAATGCCCAAAACTTTTTGCTGTTTATGTACCACTACTAGCCAATCCCGAGCTTGTTTGATAAATCTGGCAACACTGTCCGAACTTGTATATATTTTATCATAGAAATTTCAGATAAAGTACATTATAAAGGGAGATTTATAAAACAAAAAGTAGTTAATAAGCGGTTGAAAGCTGTTGCTACAATGGCTGAAGCAAAAAAACGTCAAAAAAGTTCTAAAGTTAACACACTTTTTAGGTTAAATACATGCGTTGTTGCCAGGTTGTTTTTAGTGTAAATTTTTCATTATTTATTCATTATTATCTCAGAAACTGTGTTGTAAATATGAATTAAAATTTTCTTAAAAAATGTATTAGTTATTGTTTAATGTTGGTTTAGTTTTTTATAACAATGGTAAGAGTTTCTTAATTATAATTAAATATGTATGTAAACTTTCCGATATCCCGTATAGTGCAATGTACAAGAGTCTGAAAAACTCTATCGTTGGAATTTAATATCTCCGGAACTATGTTGTTCATAAATTTCATTTTGCCATCAATTGATGCAGAAGTATTTAAATAATAATCTGTCTAAATTTCAAAAAATCCTAAGAAAACCCATATGGTGAAACAACTACCTTAAGACATTAGATACGTATAAATGCGTTGATAAATATTGTGTAAATGTAAATCAATCAATCCAGCGGATTTTCATGTCCTTTTCAAAGCTATAATTTGTGAAAATCGTGAATAATTTACCTAAAGATAAAAACTATTTATCAAGATTATTTTTTTTTCATAATGATCAATTGTTTACGAACGTAAACTGAATAATTTTTAAAATAAAAATTTCAATAAATATTGACAATGTTCACTCTATCTAGTCAAATATTTAAATTTCGAAAATATCAATAATACATATAAAGTGAGTGAAAGCAATAGTTTTTTTTTTTTTTTTTTTAATTCCTTAATTTATTACTTCTAAATTCTAATTATTTTATTTACCTACAATTTATAAATAAATATATTATCTAGTCTAGAATGATCTATTGAAATTAGAAGTACAGGTACAACCAAGACAGCCAAAACGATTGAATGATAGTTTTTTTTTTAATGAAATAATTGTATTTTATATATTTTAGAAAACTAAAAGATTCATTACATGACAGTAAATTTATTAAACTCTTAATAAACATGGTCATTTAATTTTTTTTTCAAAAACTAATTAACTTGATTCAATTGGCATATCATAGAAATGTTTCCATTCATATAAATAGTACCTTGCCACCGAGCGATGCTCGGTAATTTTTTGCTTCAGTTAAACTCTATATATTAATTCCCGAAACCCCCCCTCACCCCCAGACTCCACTACTTCACCCCACCCCCGAAACCACTTCCCTCGCCAACCGTACCCCTTCACCACTACACACCCCACATCTAACCACCACCGTCACCCCGCCCCTTCACCCAGTTTTTGCATTTCTAGCCTTGTAGTGGCCCACAGATTATGTGTATATAGGTATAGGTATATAAATAAATACCATATATAATATATGTATATATAATTATTTTTTTTAATTAAATAAGAATTTTTGAGTTCTTCAATTAAATTGCCAAATTCTAATATAGAATAATATGTTTGTGGGATTTAAAGCTCGATTTTTAATCAATTAAATTGCCTAACTTTTAATAAATAATAATAGTTGTAATGATCTTTTTGTGGATTTTAAAATTAAAAAACCAATTATTTATTAAAAGGAAATTGAATAAAAATGTAAATATACATTTTTATCGAGACAACCATCTGTGAATAATTATTTCAATTAACAAAAAACCCATCAAAAACAACTTAGCCGAAGATGAGACCGTGACAGATCGAATCGCCAACACAAACCTCCCCTAACCCGTGAATTTTATCCAAATCGTTAGAGCCGTTTTCGAGAACCCGATTGGATATACCATATATACACTCAAGATTCGCTCGTTTAATATAATATGATAAGATAATGTTCGAATTGCAAATAGAAGCAAACTTCAAATATCAAAAAGAAATCACGATTGTCATCTATTAAAAAATTCGACGTGTCATGGATAATTTGTATAGCTCGGTACGCCCGGAAAACGGGTGTTTAAAAACATGAAGAAAAATCATTTTCCACCATGATTTATTTTATGTCTAACTGAACCAGTGGCGTAGCCAGAAAATTGGGGAGGGGGGGGGGGTTAATCCTCAAAGCAAAATATTTAGTGGGAATTTTTTTTTATTAAAACAAATAGGTACTTCAAGAAATTAAAAATGAACATAATTCTTGATTAAACATATTAGCCCAGTATATAGGGGGTTTCACCTTATACATTAATTACGGAAAATTACTTTTTCTAGGATCGTCTGGTTTGGTGTGGGTATGCCAAATCTAAGTTTGAGGGCTCGAAAGTGTGGGGGACAACTTTTGGAGGCCTAAGAACCTCGAAATTTTTGGACTTTTTCCAGTTTTTCGAACTCGTATAAACTATCCATATTTTGAAGAGAACCAAATTTCCGGTCGATTAAAAAAATGCAAAAATAGTTCGAATTTTAATGGGGATCCCCCAGATCACTTTTGAAAATACCAAAAACTCACACTTCATTCGATTTTTTCCCATTTTAATCATGAAGGAGCACATTTTCGACAAAGATCACTCTATACATTTTTAAACTATATTAAATTTGCTACAATTCAAATAAAGTTTTATTTTAATTGGATATTGGTAACCCGTGTCGCAATGAGGTTGAAGTTTTGAAAAACGGCAATATTTTGCAAAAAATCGCAGATTTTCCTTCATAAAATGAAAACCACTCATCCTAGAAACTTGGTTTCTATTTCATTCTCTAGAAAATTTGACTTGTACGTGTACTTGAACCACTTGTTTGATAAAACTCTTAGATTTATAGATCCCATGAGCCCTGTCGTTGGGGGGGGGGGGGGGGGGCTGACACCCCTTGGCTACGTCTCTTGACTGGACTCATATAGTCCCGATAAGTTCAAGAATGGAAAGTCGTAGAAAGTTCGTTCTTGAATTGTTAATGTATGAACTGATTAAGATTGTGGGTTTTCTAGAAAACTTGGTAAATTTTAAGTTTGTATCTATTTGTATCAGATTGATCTGACAGACGGAAAGACGGACAGATATTGTCTCAAAGGGCTGTCCATTCAGAGGTCCGGCATAGAATCATAAACGTTGAGATTTTGCATGTATCTTCTTAATATTATTCATTTATTTATTCCACAATATACGACGTTTAATCTATTATTTTCATGAAGCATAACGAGTTAATATCATACGTGCTTATGGATAATTATTAAATTATTATATACGAGTGGTCTTTGTCGATAACGTGCCCCTTCATGTTCAAAATCGGAAAAAGTGCGATTTTTTTTGGCGTATTCAAAATTGATCAATTGGGCTGTTTTTCCTTGATCCCCATAAAAAAATCAAATTACTTTTGGATTTGTTTTAATTGACGGGAAAGTTTGTCCTCTTTAATTTACTATAGGACGGTTATTTACAAAATATGGACCATTTTTCTAGTTATAAGCGAAAAACTCGGAAAATTTCGAGGTTTTTCGGCCACCAAAAGTTGTCCCCCACACTTTCGAGGTCGTAAACTTAGATTTGCCATACCCACACCATACCAAACGATCCTAGAAAAAAAATATTTTCCCGCAAATTCAATGTACCATAAGCTGAACCACTTTTTGCATCCTTTATATACTGGGTTATATGAAATATATTTAATTATGGTGGTTAGTTTTGGCATAAGAAACGGTTTGTCGTGCCGTTATTCATTCCGTGACCCCTGACCTTTGGGGAGGGGGGTTTGGATCCCCCTTCCCCGTGGCTACGCCTCTGGTTACAATAAATTAATTAATAAATAAGCTGATGTGTTCTGATGTGGCCATCCACTTGACTTTACCACAAAACCTGGCCTCTCACTTATATTTAATATTTAATAAAATTATTTATAATCATGTAGGGGAGGGGGTTAGTTTTTCTGCGGTCCCACTGATTATGTATACAGAATTTGGTTGAGTTTGGTACAAGGACCTAGATTTTCATTTTTTGACCATACACCCCCTCCCCCCTTGGGCGGTTAGTTTTTGCATATTTAGATTACTGTGGGCCCACTGATTTTATATATAAAATTTGGTTGTGTTTGGTACAAGAGTCTAGATTTTCATTTTTGGACCATACACCCCCCCCCATTTTGGGTGGTTAGTTTTTGATTATGTATACAAAATTTGGTTGAGTTTGGTACAAGGGCCTAGATTTTCATTTTTTGACTATACACCCCCTCCCCCCCCATTTTGGGCGGTTAGTTTTTTCATTTTTAGACTTCTGGGGTCCCACTGATTATGTATATAAAATTTGGTTGAGTTTTCTCAAATGGCCTAGATTTTTAATTTTTAACCCCCCCTCCACCCCCCCCCCCTTAATTTTGGATCGATATGCACCAAAATCTAATCAGCTCTTAATCTCAATAGACCAAAACTACGTGTGAAATTTGGTTTCGATATTTACACTAGTTTTTGAGCTAGCTCGCCCACAAAAATTTGGAAACGCTCAGACAAACTAACAGAATAACAACCAGACAGACTAACTAACAGACATTTTGACAAAACAATTATTATCTCGAAAAATATAATTTTTTCGATGTTCACTTATTAGAGCTTTTTTGTAGACCGAAATGCCATGGTTTCGCTCAATATTTT
>JALMQS010000150.1:1274349-1645589 GCA_024734495.1 Forficula auricularia
CTTTTTTCTTCAAAAATGTTGGTCGCTTCGCCTGTCTATGGGCGGCCCTAGTATAGGAGTTGAAATTTTTTAGGAAATAACAATAGAAGAAAAATTATTTTCAGCCATGATTATTTTTCTGTCCCTATGTCTGAATTCCACTTCCAACGTTAACTCAAGAACGAAAAGAACGTGAAAAGTTCGTTCTGGTGTCAAAATACATATTTCTAATGTCGAGAATTGATTAGAAATCGACTTTCTGGCTAGTTTCAGAAATTTTAATTATAAAAGGAAATATCTTTTTTAAATGATTTTATTGATATTTAACTTTATTAATTAGGTTGGTTTAACTCACTAATAGTTCATTACAAATATTAAAATATATGAAAATTAAAAAAATTTAATATATGGTTGATTAAATAAAAATAAAATTAAATAACTAACAGTTTATATATATTAAAGGAGACAGTAAAAGAGTGTCTCTTCTGCTGGAAAAATATTTTTTTTATTTAATTTATTTATGACGAGACTATAATTTCGAGTGCCTTGCCAGCCAAAACTTTATTTTTCCAGCAGAAGACACACTCTTTTATTGTCTTCTTTAATTTATAAACATTCTACTACGTCACAAAAATAAAATTTCAATTTAGTTTATATATAATTAAATTTAATTTTTTAAGTAGGCTACGTCTAAATCTAATTGGGTGGTGCTTGTGACAAAATACTTGCGTGACTAGATGCTATGTTTTCGAAAAAATTTACCTCTACATAGGGCTTCCTGTGTTGATTGGGTCAAGGATTTCAATATGATGATGGCTGCTATTGATTTTTTATTAAAAATTTATTAGTTTCAGCAAATACGTATAAATAATAATTTTTAGGGAGTCTGGTGTTGCTGCGAGGTGAACATATTTTAATAAAAGTGAAAATATTGTATACATTTGAAAGAAAATCTTAGATTATCTCGAGTTTCGAAAGAAACTGGCAATACTCATTATATTGTTATTGTTCACATTGATAACTAAATATCTTAACATATTTGACAGGCGTTGATTTTGAGTTAACCAGGAAATTTGAAGACCAAAGTTTAGTATTTTTAAGAAAAATAAAATAATCACCGCTGTTATTTCAAAATGGAAAATTTTAACTCAAATAACGTGAATTTACAAAGAAGAGATGCCAAATTGAAGCAATTGACTAATTTTACTTATGGAAAGTGGTGTAGGTTTTAGGTGAAACATGATGTTAGTTAATAGAGTAAAGGGTGTGTAGTTTCACAGTGAATTGACTAATGAAAACGTTATGGTATCTTGCAACAGCCATTACAGTATTTGAAGAACAAAGAAAAATTAGAACATGGTGGTATTAATAAAAATTGATGGAATGTGTTCAAGATGCATTTAGTAAACTAGAGAGAAATATCTACTCTTGATAAAGGTTTTATAACATTACAAACGTCTATTGAATCAATCATGTTGAAAGGAGGGGAAACCCCTCATATAGGTAAATAAGGTAAAACTTCATCGTGAAGGTCGATTAGCTGAAAAGTAGGTATACAGGGTATTTCAGGAGGAATAGTAAATATTTTAGGAGGTGGTAGTATAGGCGATTGCAATAAAAAATGCCATATAACATGTCTCCAATTTTTATTGAGTACAGAGATACAGCTGAGTTCAATGCATTTTCGTTTCGTGTCTTGGTACTCCGGTTGCTATTGGCGTGTTGATGTTCCAGTTGTGAAGTTGTGCTTTAGTTTTTGAAGTTTTCATTGTGATTTTCTGGCCAAGTCTACTTGTACTGTAGCGTTTAAACATGCCGCGCGTATTTATTTACACATGCTGAGTATGCCAATATTGGGTTACATACTAATAGCTGTATCTCTGTACTCACTAAAAATGGGACACATGTTATATGGCATTTTTTATTGCAATTCGTCTATACTATCACCTCCTAAAATATATACTATTCCTCCTGAAACACCCTGTATATATGTTCTGAAGAAGCATTCAACAAGGCGCTAAATCTCGCTTTAACTAAGTTTGGTTTACACTCAAATTATTTATATTTAGTTATTTGTGATAATAAAATGAATTGTAATATTTTTTCTATATTTAATTTTAGTTTTATTTGATTTTTTTCGCAAATACATACAATATTCTCAGACAAAAAAAATATTAAAATGTATACCATATTTTCGGACGGAGGGAGTATTTACTAGGTCACTTGTTACACGTGTAAAAAGTGACCCAGAGAATAACTCATAGTAAATAATGATTTTCCAAAAAAAAATTATTTTTATTTTATTTTACGTATAAGTAATTTTTTTACTTTCGCATTTTTATTCTATAGAACATAGTAATCTGAAGTTTTGCGATCGCTTTCCTGGGTCCTGACAATTTGAGACATTCTCAGAAATGAAAAATGTTAATTTCATTTTGTAACTTCTAGGTGGAGGAATCGATGCCCTTAATAGTTGGGAACCGGATTTGGGAATTAAAACCGGATATTGTGGTCCCTGGGGCTAAAAAGGGGCCAAAAATTCATTGGTCTGTGCGTATGTACGTATGAACCCCCTCCGTTTCGCAATCATAAGTCTCAGACCTACGAAATTCGAAACTTAAGCTCGATATAGGCTAGAAGGAGTACAAAAAATAGTTCTTATGAAAGTTGTTCAGTTTTTTTTTTGTAGATTAAGTAGACGTATAGAAAAATATAGGGTTCTATTTAAAAACAGACTTGACCTTGAAACACCTTTGAAAGCTTGTTCTAGGTCGACAAACAATGGCGTAGCTTAGTTTCCCCCTGATGTAAATAAACTTTTATTTGAAACTTTTTTCCATATAATGCACTGTTTTTGAATTATAAGATTGTCTCAAGATAAAAACTCACCCGGTATAATGTATATCATACTCAATGCTTGTAAACAATTCGCACCTTTAAAAATTATGTTAGTGGTCCGCGAAATTTTAAATTGAAAATTTGGTGGCCCACGATATCTAAAAGGCTGCCGACCACTGCTCTAAACACACTTGCTGTTATGGGAAACTATACATAGTCATTTGAAAATATATTGAAAATTTAACAACTTTTTCTTACGGACAAATGTAATTCTTCTCTTACTTACTATTCTATCGGAAGTTACAGGGCATAAAGCCCTAAAGCTGCTTTCGTGGTCCCCAACCAGGCGTAACGGTCCAGGACCACTACTCTCCAATTACCGAGACCAAGATTTAAAGAGCTTCTTTCAGTGTTCCATTTCTTATATACAATCCGAAATACTCTCTCTCTCTCTCTCTCTCTCTCTCTCTTTTTCTATATATATATATATATATATATGTTAACATTAAATGAAAGCGAAAGTTAAAACTTTTATCTGGTCACTGCCCTATTTTGGTGCAATTGGGACCAGACTCGTTTTGATAGTGAACCAAGAGTTGAAAAAAAAATATTGAATATCTGAACAAAATCCATCTGTTTCGAATCCCCAAAGAATCAGACAGATGGGAATTGTAGTAAATTTCTAAGAACCATACTATTAGAAAAATAGAAGAAAACGCGACTGAACTAGAGTTGAATATATATAAAATTTGATTTTAGGATCTAGTCAGGGGATCCATCGCCTAAATGGAGAAGGCATCTGCGGGCTGGCAGAAGATGTCGGATCATACCCGGCTGGGTCCTGTGTCTTTTTTCAACTCTTGGTTCACTATCAAAACGAGTCTGCTCCCAATTGCACCAAAATAGGGCAGTGACCAGATAAAAGTTTTAACTTTCGCTTTCATTTAATGTTAACATATAAACATTCTAAATAAAATTTATTATTGAATATCTGAACAAAATTCATCTGTTTCGAATCCCCAAATAATCAGACAGATGGGAATTGTAGTAAATATATATATATATATATATATTCGATCAAGAAATCTATAAATAATATGAAACCTAGTCATTTTACCATGGATCTCTGCAGAAAATTTGTCGGAAGAGGGCGAGAAATGTTAATCAAATGTGTAAACTACATATAGTTATATTAGTTTATATAAAGGTTTTTCCTAGCTAAAATTAATTTTTATTAGTGTATAATAAACTAGTTTATCTAAAACATAATGTTTAAATCTTTATAAGTTTCATAAGTATTTAATTTATTGAATTGTTTCATTCGTAACTATATATAGAGCTTTTAGATTTGTAATTAAATATTATCCATCTTCAAATATATTGAAAGGAGTAAGTCATGATTGTAGAAGAGATTTATTTACAGAGTCTGGCTCAGCTAAAAGAATATAAGGAGCAAGTCTAGGTACGATTCTCCCTCAACAAAAATGATAGTAATTAGTTGAGAATGAGTTACTTATAGAAAAAAGAGAGTAAAATTTCGTTGTTTTTTGTTGAAATGTTTAATAGACATATATAGAAAAGTATTATTTTCGAAATTCGAATATTTGAAATTATTTATATGTTTGCCTGGTGCATAATTATTGCGGCTTTTTTCGAGACTTTTTTCTTTAAAAATAGAGTTTTGTTTAATTTTTACTTTATTTTTTTATAAAAATAATCTTCTCTTTTCAGTTAATGAAAATTCGTATATCGAAAATCATATCCATATTCGCCATATTATACTCTACCACTTCGAAAAAGGTTGGAATCAGGGCCGAATTTAGGATCTATAGGCCCGGCCCCTAGGCTAAACCTGTGGCGGGGGCCCCGGGAAATATTTTTTTTTTTAGCCAAAAGCCATTACGATACTATATATTTATTTTTCAAATGTGTCTCTACCCCCCGGGGGCAGATTTTAGCCGGATGCCTCGAGTCGGATTCGAACCCGGGTCTACTTGGTTAGCAGGATGACGCGCTACCACCTGGGCTAATCCGACCCCCAAATATATTTTTTTTTAATTTACCTAAAAAACCGCATTTTCAGAAATTATCCGATTAAAAACTTAAAAATAAACGTGCATGGATCTTTATTGAAACCTTGTTAAATATATTTTTAAAAAAAGTAGACCCTTTGTTTTTGTGGTGCGGACTCATATGCTACAGCCTGCGTAACCTGTTCCTGGTTGGAATACAGCACAATTATTTCACGAACTCAACAAACTTTTTAGCGAGGGAACAATCAGCAACCAAGTTGAAAGATGGTTCAAGAAGTTCAAATCGGGCGATAATAAAAATAATTTTAAGAAAAAAATAAAAACCGACTTCAAAAAATTAAATGCAACAAATAAAATACACTAAAAAGTATAAAATAATTATTATCTTATTTAGTTACAACTGAACTACGACATATTAACATGAAATTACTTTTTGAAGTCGGTACCAAACAAACTATACCTATAAGCGAGCGTACCCGCCAAACGTACTAAGTAAGATCCGTCGAGTGCGATTCATAAAAGGTATATATTTGGCACCGACTTAAAAAAAGTAATTTCATGTTAATATTTCGTAGTTCAGTTGTAACTAAATAAGATAATAATTATTTTATACCTTTTAGTGTATTTTATTTGTTGCATTTAATTTTTTGAAGTCCGTTTTTATTTTTTTCTTAAAAATTATTTTTATTTTTCTCTTTTTAGTGATGTTATTAATAGTGATCATATCATCAGAACTTGACCAAATTAATATGACACCATCCCTAAGACACCCCCTTTCGGATAAAAAAGAACCATCGAAATCGGTTCATAAACAAAGAGGTTAGGTCTAAACAAACCTAATAAAAAAGGTCTAATACCTATGAAAAAAAAAACGAAAAAAAATGGGACCAATCGGAAGCTAGACTGGACCCAATGCAAAAAAAAATTTTCAAAATCGGTTGACAATTGGTGGAGATATGAGGTAACATAGGCACAAAAAAAATTCAGTCCAATAGAGAACCTCCTCCTTTTTTGAAGTCGGTTAAAAACCTCGGAGATAAATAAGGAAGAGGTCGACCATCAACTTTCGACGATCAGACACTTTTGAGAGCCTTTGAAGTGGACGAAAGCGTGACAACCAAAATGTTGGCTGAAGACTTCAATGTGGACCATTCAACCATCGTTCGTCTTCTCAAAAAGCTCGGAAAAATATTAAAATTGGCTGGATGGATCCCCCACGAACTCTCCGACAAGAACAAAACCGAACGTGCCCGAATTTTCACCGATTTACTGAAGGGAAACGAGCAAACTCCGTTCCTGAAAACTCTCTACACTGGGGATGAATCGTGGCTACTTTTAAAAAAAGTCACAAGAAAGTAGGTTTGGGTTTCGTCAGGTGTTTCACCCAAAGAAATACCGAAAGGCGTCCTCTGTAAGAAGGCAATGTGGTATGTGCCATCTTTCAACTTGGGTTTTGCTGATTGTTCCTTAGCCAAAAAGTTCGTTGAGTTCACGAAATGACTGTATTTCATTCCAACCTTTCTCGAAGTGCTAGATCATAATATGGGGAATATGATATGATTTTCGAAACGCATTTACATTAAGTGAAAAGAGAATATTTTTATGAAAAAAATTAAACAAAACGCCAATTTTTGAAGAAAAAATCAACTGGTGTGTTCACCACACGACTTTCACATTTTCATTTATTTGAAGTCATCGCGACACTACTAATTTACACCCCCTTCCTTTATTTCGTTTATTTTGATTTTTTCAAAGACAAATCCAACGATTTTTTTAAAAAAATTAGTGTATTTATCAAGTGTCATGAGTTAATAGTTGTGTCAAATTTTTAATCCCATTGAATTAAAGGAAGGGGTTGTAAATTAGGAGTGTCGTAAAATAAATATTTTAATCGTTCATATCTCGTCTTGGGAAAGTCGCAGAGCCTTAAAATTTGAAACTTAAGCTATCTAGAGGCTACAAGAAGTATAACAAGATTTTGGCTAAAATAGAAAAACAGGAAGTTGATGTTTAAGTACGTAAGAATGTACCCCCTGCGTTTCGCAACCATATGTCTCAGAGATACGAAATTCGAAACTTAAACTTGATATAGGCTAGAAGGAGTACATCAAACTTTTGTTTGAAATCGGAAGTCAAGAAGTGGACATTTACATGAACGATTTTTCGTTTTTTTTTATTTTCCCAAAAACGGCTCTAACGATTTTTTAAAAATTAGTTTATTTATCAAGTGTCATGAGATATTAGTTGTGTCGAATTTTTAATCCGATTGAAATAAAGGAAGGGGATGTAAAGTAGGTGTGTCGCGACGCGCCGCCTTTTGGCCCCTTTTTGGCCCCTGGGGACCACAATTTCAGGTTTTATCTCCTAAATCCGATTTTCAATTAATTAAGGGCATCGATTCCTTCCACCTAGAAGTTACAAAATGAAATGAACTTTTTTCATCTCTGAGATACAAGCTCTCAAATAGTCAGGACCCCAACTGGCGCAACATCGCAATACTTACCCTTTATCTTCTATAGAATATAAATGTGAAAGTAAAAAAAGTCGCGAAAAAAGCCGTAATAATTATGTACATCATATATACTAAAACAGACCTACCTATGGGTGTATTTGAAAACTAAGATTCTTTCTCTGCAGACAGGCATGTAAATGTATATTCGAAAGATCTTTTGAACATTGCTATTTGAAAAAAAATTAATTATTTTTTGTTATAAGGAGACACATTTTTGAATATATAACCTTCAGATCTTTGAATTATCAAAATTCTTCATACAATACTAAAGTTATCTAAATTGAATTTCGGTCAACATAATTGAAATTTTAAATTTATATGTAAAAAATTTCATTAAAAAGTGAAATACAAGAATTTCGAATTTTTGTTCAAAAATCAAACGTTAAGAACTTAAAAGTTTAGTCATAATCTAAACACACTTCATACATATTATTTTATTTGTTTTATTGTTTTAAAATATTAATATACATAAAAATAATTAATAAAATCATGTTTCCAATATATTCATGAATGATAGTACAAATTAAATAATTTTATTATTTACATGGTTTACTAATTGCAAATATTTACAGATTTTTTTAACTTATACATAGAAATAATTAAAACAAATAAAATAAAATAAAAATTCAAATCGTTAGACTATACTTATAAAACTGGATGTTTCACTGCCTATAATTTTTTTAAATTAAATTGAAAGAGACATTTTAAAAACTAGCAACCTTAATAAACTGAAAGGAAAAATAACTTTTTTTAGCTATTAAATTCATATAATAAAATAAAACATACTTATTTCATTATAATAAAATAATCAATATATAGTATAATATATTTTGTAAAAATTATTTTTATTAATTTTTAGCATCGAACGATAAAAGGTTTTCGAAAATTTTAAAAATCTAAAAAAAAAATAATAATAATAATAATGTGTGAAATATGTAATTCAGAAATTTCTGCCATTTCCGAAGATGGCTGATAATATGTTTCACTTATTACACCCAAGTAATTTATCCAGTATTTAATATGTTA
Source organism: Forficula auricularia (assembly GCA_024734495.1). NCBI lineage: Eukaryota > Metazoa > Arthropoda > Insecta > Dermaptera > Forficulidae > Forficula > Forficula auricularia. Next base: position 1,282,738 of record JALMQS010000150.1, read on the forward strand.
AAATAAAAAAAAGTTGGGAGTGATACATTTTTTGAACAACAAATTTGTATAAAATTATTATTAAATGATTTTTCTAGGCTAAATTTACACGATTTTTATAACATTAACTTACAATATATGTATCATCAATAATTATCAATATTTTATGGCAGTTCAGAGTGCTTAACAATATCGCAAAATCTCTTTCCTTTCGCAAAGAGGGGTGAACCGCGACCTAATATCGTGTACACCTACTTCCATTTCCACTTTCATTTCCAAGTAAAGGATAATAGATGAAGGGGTATTATCTAATAATTTCCAAAATAATCTATATATATATACCATATATAAATTTGGATGTTTGTTGGTCTGTCTGTCTGTTTGACGTTAATGGAGTCCGACACCATTTGTCTGATTGAGATGAAATTTTGTATACATTATTTTCTCACTTTCGCGGATCGCACTGATTTAGTATCATCAATTTAAAATCAATTTAATTTTTCAATTTTATTCACAGCCCTTAAAATAAATATGAATGAATAGATTTTTTGTTATAATAAGAATAAAGAGAGAACAAAAGAAGGATTATTGTTAGACCTTTTCAGACCTATTCATTCAGAAAAGGGTAGATGGATTGTTCACTTGCCCTTTTATATTTATGAAAAAATTTTCAAGCATTTTTCGATTTATTTTTTATTTGCATTTTAATAAACGAATATTTTCAAAGAATTTGAATCTTTCTTTAAATGGTCAAAGTCACCCAAGAAATATATATAGATATATAAACAATTTACATAAACGGTAATCAATTTTGGACAGCTAATACTTCAACCCCGAGACGCTGCCCGCCAGGGCAACCCGCCTGGAGGACCTAGCTGGGACAGGCACGCCGGGTACAGCTAGTTCCATATAATTCCAAAGACAGTATACACCTAATTCTAATCACGGTTCACCCTCGTTTCGCTTTATCCATCACCAATCCAGTTCGCCTAGAGAGTCAGCAACCGGCCACACGCCTTCTAATCAGCTTAATAAGAAAATAGAATCAAACAAGAAACAGGCATTTACTTATAATTAAAAAAAATACATACCGTGCTCTGTTCTATTTTGTAATTATTTAATCTATATTATTTTAAAATAATTTCTTATTTAAGGGCTTAAAAAGACATGAAATATTGCTAAATATTATAATGAATCATCAAGGAAGAATTATAATCTTACTCAGCTATTTGTTTATTAAATATTTTAGAGAATTTTTTTTAAATAATCATGCATTTTGTAAATAGTTTTTAATTTTTATTTATTTTTAAAATATAACACTAAACAACGTTTAAATCACTATATATCTGTGATCGTTTTCAAGATATCGAGTTAGGTGAGCAGCTGGTAAGCATAATTACATCTGGCGAACTGCCTGAATAGTATTCTCAACTGCTCATCTGACTTTTTAACAATCACCCAAAAGGACGTATTAAAATCTAGCCTAGCTTGTAATTATAATATTAAATATTAAAAAATACTAGTTTTTTCAAAAAATTATTTTCTCAAAAATCTAAAACAACAAAATCTTTAACTTATAAAATATTTTTAAACAGTATAGATGGTACTTATTTACAAAATTAAAATATTAAATTTATTTTAAATAAATATTTTTCTTTTATTATTATTATTTAAAATTGATAATCTTATAATTATTACTTAATTTCTTTAAAGTAGGGTAGATATTTTATTTGGTAATTTTGAACAAGAACTAAGTATATTTCTTTTCTTCGATATCTTATGCATTAGAAAAGATTCTCTTCATGAAATATTTATTTCAAAAACTTCCGAGATTTGTGTGCAAGAAAAAAAAATAAAAGCAATCTCTCGGGAATAATAAATCTTCCAAAGGTAAGTATTGATCTATATATAAAATGAAAAATAAACCACTCCAAAAACAGCTCCGATACAATTGTTAAAATTATGAACAGAATATTTTTGTTTAATAAAAAAAATTATGGCTTGTTTTATAAACGAACACATCGTTACTTTCACATTTACTCCGCTTAAATTTCTAAATAACAATATTACAAAAAATTAATTAAAAATTTATTTAAAATTTAATTTAAAAAAAGTGTGTGAAGTATTAGAAAAAAGGATACTTTAATGAAACTCTTATTTACTGTTTAAGAAACGTTTAGTTTTTTAATTTTTGGACCTCAACATAGTTAACAATTAGAAAATATGTTTTTCTCTACATATACATACTACATAATGTTAAGATTTGCCGATGGCATTGCCCTTCTAGGAAGCAATAAAAAAGAATTAGAGGACGCCCTGAATGGAATTAACCAAATCCTAATAAAAGAAATCAAAATGAAAATAAACAAGAATAAAACCAAGGTCCTAGTATGTACAAAAAAAGAACAAACGAGACAGGAATGTATCAAAATTAACCAAGGAAACCTAGAAGGAGTTAAGAAATTCCGCTACCTAGGAAGTAAAATAACATGGGATGGGAGGAGCGAAAACGAAATTAAATCAAGAATTGCCCAAGCAAAAATGGGGTTTAATTCAAAACAAAAACTACTATGCTCCTCCTCAATCAGCTTAGAAAACAGGAAGTTGCTATTGAAGATATTGGAGCATAGCCATGTACGGGTATGAAACCTGGACAATTAGAAAAGCGGAGAGAAAGAGATTAGAGGCTTTCGAAATGTGGTGCTACAGAAGAATGATGAATATCAAATGGATGGATAAAATTACAAATGAAGAAGTTCTTGGAAGAATCGGAGAAAAAAGAACCTTGTGGAAGAGTCTGAAGAAGAGAAGAGGTCAGATGATGGGGCACACACCGAGACATGGGGGACTGCTTAGGGATATCTTGGAGGGGAGGTGGGAAAGAAAAGGGGAAGGGGAAGACCCAGATTAGAATATTTCAACCAAATAATTGGGGATATGGGATGCCAGACATTTAGAGAGGTCAAACAGCTAGCGGGGGACAGAGTCGAGTGGAGACGGATTGTTGCATCAAACCAGTCTTAGGACTGTATACTCGATGATGATATACATAATATGTACACTGTACTATTGTACATATTAGAGCTGCTTAACAAGAGTATACTATGAACGCTTAAACTACTAGCAACTAATGTATATTTCTATGGATAAAAATGCTCTGTAAATATAATTGTTGAGCTTGATGAAGTCCAAAAATTAAAGGACGAAACGTTACTTGAACAGTAAATTAGCAATTTATTAAATTGTCCCTTTTACCAATAATTCGCCTCATTAAATTAAACTAAATATCTAATAATAAAAAATAAAAGTATTACCAAAATTTATTTAAAAAATATAAAGGAATTTTAAATGTATATATCTCTATTGGATATAACACTTGTTCGCCCTAAAACTATCTATAAATATAATTGTTTATTCTGTAATAATAAAATATATCATACTATATATAATAGCCTAGATTAATTTGCAGCAACGCTCAGAGAATGTTCCCGACAGCGCTGATGCCGTCGGTATATTTGCAGGGAAATTTGAAATATAATTGTAATTTGAACTCGAATTTCGAAATGAAAGACTCCAGTTGATTTTAATTAAGAAACATTAAATATATTGATAATTATTCCTCCCCCCCTACTCAAAAGTTAAATATTCAATTCGCTTTTCTTTGCGCACAGAAAAAGAAATTAATCACATCTTTTTTGATTTATATTTTATATATTATTTGTTTATTTTTTAATAATTTGCCAATTTTTATAATTTTTTAGAAATCTAAATTTTGTTATTCTTATTTTTTGATTTTTATAAAATTGAACGACTTAAGGCACGCATGCCCGAGTTTCTCATGACAATACTGGAGCAGCCTGTCATACAAACAACACCTGATCTCTTTTAAATATTTGGACCCTTATATCGATTATCGATCCCAAATTTTAAAAAAATGATATAATATAATTCTCCTGAGTCACACGATTCCACTTATTTAAATAAATCTATTTCCACACAAAAAATATCACAATGCTGTAGATTATAGAAAAAAAATACTTCCAGATTCATATCTAGAGCCTCATTTCTGAGGCTGTGTCAGGACGAAAATGAGGCGAAACTTTTAAGAGACTATATATTTTCGGGAGTTTACAGGTACTTATACATTTGGAGTGTGGTTTTTTAAGAGGAATAACATTTTTAGACCGAGACGCCGCCTGCCAGGGCACCAGCCCGGAGGGCAGAGCTTCGAGGGCGTGCCTTCGGCACGCACGAAAACCTCGTCTCACAATAATATCATAATGCATGACAGCTGAACTTTTGCATCCCTATCAATGAAAAAGTGATATAGTGACCAAGTCATCTTAAAGAAAAGGAAGATAATCTGCTCCCACACAATCTCTAAATGATGCATATCTGCTATTTGATATGATTCTTAGTTTGTTATTAAAATGCTGAAACATAAATTATATAAAAAATGCTAAATTAGTTAAAAAAATATTTAATGAGTAATTTATAATGTAAAAACTCTAAAGACAAATTAAAAAGTCATCAATTTAAACTTAATTAATAAAATTTTGGTTATCCGTCTTTTTTTATTCGCGTAACAGCCAAATCAACGAATAAAAAAAATATTTATAGGTATTATATCAGTGAAAGTGAAAATATAAAACCTATTAAAAATTGAAATATTTAATTTTATAGTATTTATTTCATTCAATCCACAATGAATTTCAGTGAGATAGCTATTTCAATATAATTGAGACGATTGAATCAATCCAACAGCATTTAATATCCCAAAGGTACTTAGCCAGGATTTTACGGAAGAGAGTCCAAACTAATCTTAGAAAAATATTTTTTAATGTATTGCATAAGTATTCATACATATATTAATATAAAACTTTTAGAAGAAATCTATTATTTTAAAATTTTAAAAGTTTTTTTGTTCTTGTATCAAGTGTAACTTGATGATTACAGAGATATGTAGCTGTTAAACTTTGTATTTTTGTGATTAAATTTATTAAGGGTTAAAAATAATTATAATTATTTCTTGAGCATGAACAAATAATACAATATAACTATTAACTACGACATTTCGATCGACTTATTCTGCTTGATTTCTCAAATATGAGGACTCTCTGCGATTTTCGGTTAACTGTAATGAATTTACTCAGTCATTTGTCCAGTTATATATACTGAGAGTACAGTCCATTCAGAACACTAACGAGCTCAGAGCCACCTATGTCGGATTTAGCATGTTTTTAAAACCAAAAAGTGAAAAATGATTTCAGGGCGATAGGAAGTCTGGATCTCATAAGCGTAATAGTGTACAATGATGGGCCCTTTTGGATCGAGTAAGAAATGTTTATTACTGTTGTCAATAGCAACAATCAGTTTGTTTGTCCTTACTGTCTTGATGAAATACTGAATTGGGGTCGGATTAGGCTAGGGGTTAGCGTACCAGCCTGATAACCGAGTGGACCCGGGTTCGAATCCGACTAGAGGCATCCGGCTAAAATATGATCCCTGGGTAGAGACAAATTAAAAAAATAATAATAATAGGTATCGTAAATTGGCTTATGGCTAGAAAGGGCGAAAAGCCAAAAATAATAATAATACTGCATTAAAAAATCTTCAAACATAATTAAATAAAAATAGATTAATGAATTAGATTTCAAACTTCCACTCCTAAAAATTTTCCGTGAAAGTCTATGACTATTGTATCAGATGATAAACCCTTAAATAACTTGGCAGATCTAGTGTTTTCTATGTGGTAAAGAGGTTGGTAATTTATTTTAGAATTAGTACATGCAAAATGAAGCTAGCTATTCTTTGGCTAATCTGCTAGTTTGACCTTTAAATCCGCAGTCCGGAAGAGTCGACTAAGAAGGAGAGGCCCGGAAGTGGTTTATTGATTTTATGATTATCAATAATTATTATTAATCTATCTATCTTAATTTTTATAATTATAAAAGTAGAGATTTGCGTGTACTGATAAATTGAATAGCACTTACCAATAAACTAGAACTAGGAATTTTACGCCAATAACTCACGATAAAAAAAATTGAAAATTTGGAAATATAGTTAGGCTTTTATTCAAAAGAATTAAGTGAGAAATGGTTTTAGAAAAATTAAGTTATTAAATTTTAATCCCCAGGAAGAAGAAAACTGAAATTTAATAGGAAGGAGGCCTTTAAGTGAATATTGTTTGAGTATTCCAGGTGATCTTGAAAGTATTAAATCTCAAAAAATAAAGTTTAGTTTAGTAGGGAAGAGGTTTTTATTTAAAAGGACGTGTTTTGGATATTTCATGGGTGAAGGAAGAGGGGAGGTGGTGCGCGAAATAAAAGTTGAAAAGAAATTAAAATTGTTAAATCTCCAAACAGAAAACCAAGAAAGTTGAAATTTATCATGGTGTGGGAATATTCAATAGGGGATTCGAAATATTAAAATGAATAGTCACATCTCCAAAGTGAAAGTTCACTCAAAGTATTGGTTCTTTTTTTAATGAAATTCTCCTCTAAATTGTGAATATTTTGGCTGACAAAATGGGTTTTTACCCGATGCCAATAAATAAATAAAAAAAAAAACTAAATATATGAAAATTAAATTTTAGATTAAATGGTAAAATTTTTAATTTTTCTTATTCTGTTCATTTAATTTTATTATTTTTGAGTGAGAGTGAATAAGTGTCGGTTCATTCACGTAGCTCATAATTCATAATATATATAATACTATATATAGACCGTTTATTTTGAAAGAGATGTAAGTCCAATTTTGAAAAAAATTATTTAATGTCACTTTTAGTTAAATATAGGTCTTCTTTTCATATTTATAATATCCCAGTCAATGGAGTACAACGAGTGGTGAACCGCGATTGGAATTAAATGTACACCGCTTTGGAATTATGTGGAATTATTTTGGAATTCATTAGATATAATTCCCCTTCATCTATTGTCTTCTACTTGGAAATGAAAGTGGAAGTGGAAGTAGATGTACACGATATCAGGTCGCGGTTCATTCCTCGGAGTACAATAACGTCGAATATTATATATTATTAGCATATTATGCTCATGAATTCGTCAAAATAAAAATATCGAAATATATATAAATATATGAATTTTTAAAAATATAAATACAAATAATTATCTCGAAACAACAAAAAATGGACTTAACACCACTTTCAAAATAAACCGTCCATATATCTTTAAAAAAATTCTATTGATTTGAGGTGGTTAATTTATATAAATAAATCCAAATCTTTTATAAAAAATTATTTATTTATTTATTTTAGTGGATCTTTATATTCATTACATAAAGTAATATTTTTTCTTTTTTGAAATTAAATTCCATTGATAAAGTGAGAAATTGTCCCGAAACGTTTGGATGACTTTTAATAAACGTTTGAAGATTGTTTTTTTATAAAAGATTTATATTTATTTATTTCTATTATTTATACGCATTAAACAATCAAAATATTCACTTGAAACGTCTGGATTTTTAATTAACATTTCTAGATCGTTCTATATAAATATAAATAGTTATGTATATAATATATACCAATTTTATCTTCTAAAGTTGAAACTTCATATGGGGGCAACTCATAAAATACGTCACACAAAATTTCGCCTTTTTGACCCCCCCTCCTCTTCGTCACACTGCGTCACAATTTCCCACAAGACCCCCTAACAAATATAACGTCACAAAAGCTAGAACCCCCACCTATAAATGATATGTTGTTGACACGTTAAGAAAAAATTGATTAAGTGTGAACGTCATGTTTCCTTAGATCCCCGGAGAGGAGGGGTTCTCCTTATCACATATCATCGTGCTAAAAAATCCCCCCACCCTCCCCCCGATTGTGAACATATTTTATGAATGGCTCCTTGGGTTCATGGTACTTAATTACTCGCGTTGGCGATTATTCTGGTTTCTTCGTGCAGTAAAATGTTGACTGAAAAATTATTTTTAAAGAAATTTTATATATTAATAAAGTAAAAAAAGTCAATAATATTCACGCTTTATATCATAAATTTTAATTATCCTTTGATTTTTTTCTCGACAACACTTGTTGCTTGTGGCTTATGTTGAATTGTCTCGTTTTGCTGATTGTAGTTACCAGTTTCATTTGACACCCTACACGTTATAAGATCGTGCAATAAATCAGCGAGAATTTTCTGTACATCCGCTAAGATCCTCTTCGTATTATTTATGTTGATTTCAGTTTTTTTCAAATTATAAGTATTCGCCTTAAAAGAGAAAATAAAAGTTCAATTAATCTAACATTAAATCTTTTTAATTTCATAACAAAAATAAATATTGATTAAATAATTTGTTTTACTTTTCAATGTTCACAAAGTGCAGTAGCTTAGGTAAATAGCGGTGTTCAAGACACTAAGTACTAGCTTAATTGGGGCCCAAAAATCCTTACAATAATAATAATAAGTGGGTGAAAACTTTTTACATATTTAATACTAACTGCAAGGCCCACCTTCGCCGGCCCTCTTGCTAGCCAGAGGTATTGTATATACAAAATTTGGTTGAATTTGGTCCAAGAGCAAGAATTTTCATTTTTTTGACCCCTCCCCCTCATTTTGGATGGTTAGTTTTTGCATTTCTAACTCTCTAGAGGTCCACGGATTATGTGTACAAAATTTGGTGGAGGTTGCTCATCAAGGGCAAGAATTTACATTTTTTCACCCTCCCCCTTTTTGGGTGGTTTTCGGGGGGAATTTTTTAAACAAAAGTTGTCAGAAATCCTAATCGCCTACAACTTTGCTCATAACAAAATTTCCCATAGAGTTAATAGTTTAGAAGTTATTTGATAATTTCTATTCGTCCGCCCCCCCCCCCCCCCAAACCCTCTTTTGGGGTCAAATTATCAAAACGTTATATAGCAGTAAACATAAGTTAGAAGACATCTGATCCAAATATGAAATTTCATAATAATCCCTTCAGCCGTTGTTACGTGAATCGTGAGCAACTTTTCGCGGAAACCACGCAAGCATACATACAGACATACATGAATTTTGTTGAGGATATTTTCGTTCATAACTTTGCTTGAAACGTGTGTAACCAAAATTTGACGTGATTTGGACCAATGTACAGACAAAACCTTAATTTTATATATATAGATGATTTTTGTATTTATTTCAATGATTTGGAAATGATTTGAGCTAGCAATTTTAAATTTGCGAAGAATATTTTATAAAAATTTCTAATAGGAATAGTAGGGAATGGATAAAATTAAAAACACAGAGTTTTTTTTATTAAATGGGCCAAACGTTTCTTCAATTTATTTTGACTTCCTCAGGGGGCCCATTTTATCACTCTGTCAAAAACAATTTCACTCTAAGACAAAACATCATTAATCTTTCTTTAACATATTCTTGGCTCAAATTAATCAACAATCTTGGAAGCGACTTTTCTTTAACAATTAAAAAAATTTTGTCGTCGTTTTTACAGAGAATGTTATATATAATGGGCCACTGAGGAAGTCAAAATAAATTAAAGAAACGTCTCACCCATTTAATAAAAACTTGTATTTTTAATTTTATCCAATTCCCTACTATTCTTGTTACAAATCTATGGATAGGAATGATGGAACATTTTATAAAAACTAGTAGGCCAAATTTAAGCTCATTATTCAATAACTACAATCTTTCGATAGAGTTATCTATGAGAATTCGATTTTTTTTTATAATTTTCCGCATTTCTAATCACAAGTTAGAAAGCTCCAAATTCTACTCAAATTTTTGTTTTATACGTGAGTAAGTGAGTGGGCAAATTTTATGTTTACTCTATCTTAAAAACCAATTAGAATGACAAAATGAAATTTCATATTTAGCTATTTTATGTTAAGAGTAAGAACTAAGTAGACTTTGGATTCTTTGAAATCACTTCCGATAGAGAACGGTGTAACGAGTTCATCAAGATGGTCATTGGTCATCTAGGTTCGAATACGATCACAAAACCGGAAGAAGAATTTAGTTATAATTAGTATCTAAAAATTTCACGTTTACTCTAAACATTTTTGAGTTGAGCTAATGGAATCTAAAGAAATCTTATTCATTGCCAATCCTCAATTTCAGGACAGTGATTGGGCAAGGTGTGGCGACCGCCCAACTCAAATTGCTCTCGCCCAACCGTTCGCCCACCTGCTAAAATGAGCAATTGAGCAAAAAAATATTGAATCACCCATTTGATAAAATTATTTGAGGGCCACAATCTCTCAAGAGAGGCTCACGGATTTAGGAATTTTGTACATTGAAAAAAATATTGTAAAAGAGTTGAACTTGATGTAATTGTAAATTCTTTTGCCACTAATATATATATATATAAATAGAAAAATAGCGCTTTTTCAATGATTACTTTATATGAGCATGTGTTTCTGTTTAAAATATACTTTGAAATAAATATAATATTTTGTATCCAATTTTTTAATTATCACTGCTCGACAAAAATTAAACAAAAATTTCTCCCGTAAACCTAACAATAGATTCCAGTAAAGTTTTATACGCTTATTATCATGCAATTTACCGATTTTTTACCACACGTCAGAGTTTTGAGATATTATCAGTCAAAATGACGAAAAAGGCCATTTTGACCTATTTTCGAGTCCCATTAAATATTAAACAGCAATATTTGAAATCAAAATATCGTGTTCACGTAATATAAAACAGCTTCCTCTTTGATTTTCAAATTTCCACTTGTTTTTAGCTCAATTAGAACTAAAAGACTAAAAACCATATCCATTATCTGTTTTTTTATCCTTTATAATGACGTAGTTTCAGTTTTTTTGTTCTAACTCAAGTTCTAAGTTAGCTACAAACAAGTGGTAATTTGAAAATCAAAGAGGAAGCTGTTTTATATTACGTCAACACAATATTTTGATTTCAAATAATGCTGTTTAATATTTAATGGGACTCGAAAAAGGTCAAAATGGCCTTTTTCGTCACTTTGACCGATAAAATCTCAAAACTCTGACGTGTTTTAAAAAATCGGGAAATTGCATGATAATCAGCGTATTAAACTCTACTGGAATCCATAGTTAGGTTTACGGGGAAAAATTTTTGTCTAACAGCGAGGGATTCATAAATTCAAAGTATCTACTTAAATACTAATTTGTTACCCGAAATAATGCACATTTTTGCTGCCTACCCTCGAAATTTTTCTACCGGGTGTCGCCTAACCGAAAAGAAAGGGCTGGCTGCTTTAGAGTAATGTGTTTGTATAATTAAAAGTAATTTATTTATGCCTATTATTCTTCTGATTTCAGATGTATTGATGAAAATTTTACATCAAATTGAAAGCTCTACGAGGGATTTGAGTTTCTGGCCTCTCACTTGATCTCCGATACTTGTCCGATGAACTCCAATGAATTTATGGTAAGCAGGATCAGTATTTTTTCTATACCCTATTCGCCCAATATTCTTATTTGAAATGTTGAATCAGTTTTGGGCGACCTAAATCCTAGGATTTTTTTAAATTTTTTAAAAATGAATACAGATATTGAAGCAGAGAGTAAAATAATTTTTAATGGTTGATAATGAAAGGAATATTTGAAGATAGTACCTATACATCTTTCGGATATTCCTCTCTCCCATAAAACTGTTTTTTTTTCAGTACCGAGTAATGGATATTGAAGGAAAAAGTGAAAGCTATTTGGGTATCTTTTGGTAAATTTCAGCGATTTGGCAATTTTTTGTCAGTGAATGGTATGAGCTAGAAAATTGAAACTTCGTGCAGCAGTGCAGTTTATTAATATAAACATCTGTGCCAAATTTCCACTCATTAGTTTCAGGGGTTTAATGGGTCATATGACAATTCAGTTTCATTCTGATTTCGTTCATTTTTGAACCAAAAAGTTAGTAAAACCAAAATCTAAGCAGCGGTTTATTTCTATAATACAAATATTTTGGCTCAAGAACGAATTTGACATTTTGTTCTTGAGTTATTGTATCACTGAACAAGGCAAAAAAATCATACTAAAAAATCTTTCTTCTTTAAATTTCTGACATATCTAAACACGATAAGCAAATAATAAAAATAATAAAAAAAATTAAACAGTCTCAGTAAAAATGCCATTGTCAGCATTGGAAGGGCTTTTATTTATAATGCAGTACCAAAAGAGTGCATTGCATGCAAAGGATCTACACAGAGGCACCAAAAAAATGAAAAAAAAATTTTTTTGAACATAAGAATTTTGTGAATTTTTAGCTTGTTATTGATATTTAAAAATATAATATATGTATATTTGATTATTTTTCTCGGAGACGGACTTGTAGATATAAAGTTGAGGACTGAATGGAAAAATTGCAAAAAACGAACCTCCCCCCTGTAACAAATTCGACAAAACCATGCAATTTTCTTTTTAAGGGTATATAATCTTTTTAAAGGTCCATACTAAACTTTTTGTCACAAATTCGCTAAAATAAAAGCCCATCATGATTAAACTCTGCTTCGAACTCGAAGCTTTCTGACAAACCGAAGTATAAAAGTTGTGGTGGATGGAACATCATCTGAATCGTTCTCCACAAACTCTGGTGTTCCCCAAGGCTCCGTAATCTCCTCCACACTCTTCCTAATTTACATAAACGACCTTATTGATCAAACGGCAAACCCCACTCATTGCTACGCCGACGATAGCACTCTACACGGCAAACCCGCACTCCCGAATAATCGAATCAATGTTGCCTCCTCAACTACTCTCGACCTAGACAAACTGAATAAATGGGGCTCTCAAAATTTAGTTAACTTTAATTCAAACAAGACTCAATGCTGTCTAATTTCTAGGCGCGAAAATAAAGATTTCCCTGATATTCACTTCGATTCGAATACCCTGAAAATGTGTGACAGCCTATCCATGTTGGGCGTCTCTGTCGCATCTGACCTGTCTTGGAATGAACACATCTCCTCTGTAGCGAAATCTACAGCAAGGAAGATTGGCCTCTTATTCAGGTCCAAGCGATTTTACAAACCCCCACAACTTCTCACCATCTACAAGGCCCAAATCCGCCCCTGTCTCGAATACGGCTCTCATCTATGGAGAGGAGCCTCAAAATATTCTCTTGCTACCCTTGATGCAATTCAGAAACGAGCCGTCAGGCTAATTGACGATTCTACCCTCACCGACTCCCTCGACTCGCTGGCTCATCGAAGAAATGTCTCTGCCCTTTCCCTTTTCTATAGATACTATCACGGCAGGTGCTCTGATGAGATAAAATCAACAATTCCCCCAAAGCATGCTTTGCACGTAGCACACGTTTTGCCGACTCCCAACACTCTTTCGCGGTCAAATTAGAAAAGTGCCGGACCACTTCATTCGCCAATTCATATATCCCCATGACTTCAAGGAACTGGAACTCCCTCCCAGCCTCCATCTTTCCCAGCACTTATAATCTTCAAACCTTCAAAACCGGAGTGCATAGACACCTACGTCTACACCCTCTCACTTAATCAACTTTCCCTTCTCTTCGGTAATGCAAGGGTCTTTCGAGATCCATAGGGGCTGCATCTTTACTGGTACACCCCTTCTTGCATTCGATTGCATTAAAAAAAAAAAAAAAAAAAAAAAAAAATATACAAATCACAAAATCCTTAATTTTGATCCAAGAATAAATAAAAAGATAATTCCCAATAAAAGAAAATTTATTAGAAACTTTACTTTTTACACTTTTAAACGGATTTTTCTGAGGATCTTCCCTTCCTTTTCAGGGTTAAAAGGGTGAATGAAGGAATCATGTTACATGAAAGATATTAATTTGCCGATGGTAATAGATTCAAATTTACTAGAAAATCATAGATCAAAGATGGTGTCATCTATTAATTCCGATGGAGTGGAATATTTTTAATTATATGTCAGAGGGGTTGTTTTTCACCCCTCGGGAATCGAACCCGAGTGCCAGTAACAGCAATCCGGGCCACCTGGCTCACCTGCGGGATACGAACCTCTCTGACATATGCAAACGCGTAAAATATTTTACTCAAAGATTGTTATCTTAATTTGTAAAATTTCGCGATATAGTGATTCTAAATTTAAACATATAGCCATGCCATATAATTTAAATAAAGGTGGTTGAGTGTTTCGAATTTTGAAGAAATTCAAAATTCGAAGGGCAATGGAATGACTTTTCCTAATTTAATATGAAAGATATTAATTTGCCGATGGTAATAGATTCAAATTTACTAGAAAATCATAGATCAAAGATGGTGTCATCTATTAATTCCGATGGAGTGGAATATTTTTAATTATATGTCAGAGGGGTTGTTTTTCACCCCCTCGGGAATCGAACCCGAGTGCCAGTAACAGCAATCCGGGCCACCTGGCTCACCTGCGGGATACGAACCTCTCTGACATATGCAAACGCGTAAAATATTTTACTCAAAGATTGTTATCTTAATTTGTAAAATTTCGCGATATAGTGATTCTAAATTTAAACATATAGCCATGCCATATAATTTAAATAAAGGTGGTTGAGTGTTTCGAATTTTGAAGAAATTCAAAATTCGAAGGGCAATGGAATGACTTTTCCTAATTTAATATGAAAGATATTAATTTGCCGATGGTAATAGATTCAAATTTACTAGAAAATCATAGATCAAAGATGGTGTCATCTATTAATTCCGATGGAGTGGAATATTTTTAATTATATGTCAGAGGGGTTGTTTTTCACCCCTCGGGAATCGAACCCGAGTGCCAGTAACAGCAATCCGGGCCACCTGGCTCACCTGCGGGATACGAACCTCTCTGACATATGCAAACGCGTAAAATATTTTACTCAAAGATTGTTATCTTAATTTGTAAAATTTCGCGATATAGTGATTCTAAATTTAAACATATAGCCATGCCATATAATTTAAATAAAGGTGGTTGAGTGTTTCGAATTTTGAAGAAATTCAAAATTCGAAGGGCAATGGAATGACTTTTCCTAATTTAATATGAAAGATATTAATTTGCCGATGGTAATAGATTCAAATTTACTAGAAAATCATAGATCAAAGATGGTGTCATCTATTAATTCCGATGGAGTGGAATATTTTTAATTATATGTCAGAGGGGTTGTTTTTCACCCCCTCGGGAATCGAACCCGAGTGCCAGTAACAGCAATCCGGGCCACCTGGCTCACCTGCGGGATACGAACCTCTCTGACATATGCAAACGTATCCCGCAGGTGAGCCAGGTGGCCCGGATTGCTGTTACTGGCACTCGGGTTCGATTCCCGAGGGGGTGAAAAACAACCCCTCTGACATATAATTAAAAATATTCCACTCCATCGGAATTAATAGATGACACCATCTTTGATCTATGATTTTCTAGTAAATTTGAATCTATTACCATCGGCAAATTAATATCTTTCATATTAAATTAGGAAAAGTCATTCCATTGCCCTTCGAATTTTGAATTTCTTCAAAATTCGAAACACTCAACCACCTTTATTTAAATTATATGGCATGGCTATATGTTTAAATTTAGAATCACTATATCGCGAAATTTTACAAATTAAGATAACAATCTTTGAGTAAAATATTTTACGCGTTTGCATATGTCAGAGAGGTTCGTATCCCGCAGGTGAGCCAGGTGGCCCGGATTGCTGTTACTGGCACTCGGGTTCGATTCCCGAGGGGGTGAAAAACAACCCCTCTGACATATAATTAAAAATATTCCACTCCATCGGAATTAATAGATGACACCATCTTTGATCTATGATTTTCTAGTAAATTTGAATCTATTACCATCGGCAAATTAATATCTTTCATATTAAATTAGGAAAAGTCATTCCATTGCCCTTCGAATTTTGAATTTCTTCAAAATTCGAAACACTCAACCACCTTTATTTAAATTATATGGCATGGCTATATGTTTAAATTTAGAATCACTATATCGCGAAATTTTACAAATTAAGATAACAATCTTTGAGTAAAATATTTTACGCGTTTGCATATGTCAGAGAGGTTCGTATCCCGCAGGTGAGCCAGGTGGCCCGGATTGCTGTTACTGGCACTCGGGTTCGATTCCCGAGGGGGTGAAAAACAACCCCTCTGACATATAATTAAAAATATTCCACTCCATCGGAATTAATAGATGACACCATCTTTGATCTATGATTTTCTAGTAAATTTGAATCTATTACCATCGGCAAATTAATATCTTTCATATTAAATTAGAAAAGTCATTCCATTGCCCTTCGAATTTTGAATTTCTTCAAAATTCGAAACACTCAACCACCTTTATTTAAATTATATGGCATGGCTATATGTTTAAATTTAGAATCACTATATCGCGAAATTTTACAAATTAAGATAACAATCTTTGAGTAAAATATTTTACGCGTTTGTATATGTCAGAGAGGTTCGTATCCCGCAGGTGAGCCAGGTGGCCCGGATTGCTGTTACTGGCACTCGGGTTCGATTCCCGAGGGGGTGAAAACAACCCCTCTGACATATAATTAAAAATATTCCACTCCATCGGAATTAATAGATGACACCATCTTTGATCTATGATTTTCTAATCATGTTACAATTTTACTTTTTTTTATCAATGCTTGATGCTGTTAAAATCCATTCAATCCTCAGGAATTTTAAAATTAAAGTTTTTATTTTATGCTAGTTTTTATGCATCGGGATTTTTTTCTAATTTTTTTTTTTTAATTCCTCAATTATTTTCACCTTGAACTCTTCTAATGGGAAAAGACCGTGTTATAAGTGCTTAAAGAGTTACATAATAAGTCACATGACTATATTTTAGACTTTAAAAATTCCAAAAATGCCTATTATTATTTATTGTAACATATTTTTTAATATATATGTGATGGTTCAAGAGAAAAGAGCCCTTATCTTCGAGCTAATGGCAACTCCTGTTTCTAGAGAATCAACTGAACAAAACGCTTTTTGTCTCGCCCAATAATTCTAAAAATTGACTGAATTATGAATTTTTGAATATTTATATAGATATATTAGATGTTTATTTATATAATATTTCACAATTTTGCCCTTCCTGAAAAAACTGCTCGGTGAAGATAAGGGTCCTTTTCCCATGCACCATCACATACATATAAATTATACAATTTTATTTAATTTTTCCCCTATGCTCAAAGTTATAAATAAATAATATGCACTTTATCTACTAATGATCAAATCTCACTCAATTCATAAGTGAATTAATAATTAATTATAGATTTCCCTCTTTAATTCGATGTCAAACTTTTAAGTAATAGAATAACAAAATGGCACTTAGGGCCTAACCCTTAGTGAATCCCCTTTTGCACCCTCTATTCTAAATCGATTGTTTATTTTGGGACTATCTGATTATTGATTTTAAATTATTTATATTGAGAGTTACCTTTGGATTAATGTCTTCAGTTTTAATTTCCTCGTTTTCTTCAAAATACTCTTGTTTTAATTCGTAAAGTTGTTTTATATGAATACTTAATTTTTTCATAATTAATTCATCCAATTCGTAAGAAAGTTGATCAATCCTTTCCTGATAATGTTTAATTTGACGTTTAATCACATCGATTCGGAATTGAAATTTTTCTTCAAGTTTTTTTATATTATCCGAAAATTGATGAATCGCTTCCCCTGTGCAATTCAATTCATCTTTATCAATAAAGTCCATGTGAACTAAAATTCTATCTACATTTTTCAAATGAATGGAATTAGTTTTTACTTTTGACATCACAATCTCATTTAGATTGATCATATCTGATGTTTTTAAAATAAATTGCAATTGTTTTTTAATTTCTTTAATCTCTTCTCTTTCCTCTTGAAAATTTCCATTAATATGTGGGCTTTCTTCATCAAATTTTAATTCCGAGTTATTGTTCACATATGATGTAGGATTCTTGTAATTTTCATTGATCATATATTGTTTATTTTCTTCGGACATTTTTTCATTTAATAAATTCAATATTGAATTATTATTATTTAAAGTAGATTTTTCATTTCTTGAAGGTTCCAAATTAAAAATATCTTCTTGTTTTAGAATATTCACACCCGATGGAATGTTTGTCACACACGATGGATTGTCGAATAAAGAGAAGTTATCCAATAAATTTTCTTTTTTGGATAAAATTTTAAAATCCTTGAATTCTTTGAAAATTCGTTTCATCTTCTATATTACGAGCTTAATCGTGACTCGACCACACACTCGACTTGTTTGAATGCCGATAAACCACTGACCGGCCGGCTTACGGTGACATTCAACCGACCTAATGCTCGACAGAATTATTTGATCGATCTTAGAAACGTATACATATGAACTTTAATGATTAACGCGTGTTTTTCCCCCGATGAACTTGTTTACATTTTCAAGGTCTAAAGTACTAACAACTAACACACAAGGGCTATTTTTCTGATGAAAAATTAAAGGATATTTGAGAATAACATAATAAAAGAATGGAAGAAGACAAAATACTCATAGATATCTGAGAAAGTGATTAATTAAAAACTTCCTTTTTACATTTATTTCTTTTCTCTCTCGATTCAAGTTTAACAATTTTAACATTTAGGGAAAGTGGTGTTGGTTTATAGTGAAACGTATTAAACACAGGACTTTTTAAAGGGTTGTAGTGGTGTTTCACAAGTAAAAATAACAATAGCCTAAGAGAAATTGTCCTTTAAAATAATTTAAACATTCTTTCCCCTCTGTTCAAATAAACATATATATAACTTGGCATTCAATAAGTTGAATTAGTTATTTTCTGTAATTCCTGAAGATGGGTTGATAGCCCGAAATATATATATTGAAAAAGAAAAATTTTACATCTTTTAATTTTTTAATTTTAATGTGAAACAAGTGACCAAGAATCTTTAACTCATAGTAAATCAATATTAAATATAATATTTATTTACTCTTATCTTTATTAAAGATGTTTCACCTTGCACTAACACCACAATCTCTACTAATTAGTAAAAATAAAAATTAAAAAAAAAAATTATTTATATTTTTGGAGTTTTATTTTAAATACTCTATACATATTTCGGATTTTTAGCCCATCATCAGGAGTTTGAGTATACAAACCCAGTCTTTTGTAAACTCAAACTCCTGATGATGGACTACAAACCCGAAATATGTATAGAGTATTTAAAATAAAACTCCAAAAATATAAATAAAAAAATTATTTTTACTTCTAAAACACCACTATTAACCCTTTAAAAACTCCTGTAGTTAACAATTTTATTTAAAAAGTAAAATTAAAAAGAGCTCACTTAAAACTGGGAATTTCCAAAAAAATATACCACTACGTTTGTTGCTGAAATTTTAATTAGAAAATACTTTTGAAAGCAGAAATCTATAAATTATGTTTTTATATGGGATTAATAAAAATCTCTTGTTTTTATTGTGGATTAAAAAACTGTCTTTTGTTTATTTTTAAATGGAAGAAAAATGTTTAAGCAGATTTCTGACGTCACTCCGCTTTTTCTTCGAAGATTGACATTGATTTTTTTTATTTTTCAATATTCTTCAAAACTTAAAAAGTTCTTAATTAATATTGTAAATGTACTAAGTATCTATGAATATCTAATTTTTATAAAAACGCTCTATTAACTGTTATAAACTAATGAGCCCATTAAAATTACGAATTATAAAACGAACTTTTAATAAACGCGTTTTTTTTTAGAGAAAAAATAGTTATTTTGAGACATTATTGTTTAATTATGATTCCTCGGAAATAGTTTAAGTATCAATGATAAAATATAGCTAAAAGCTGTACCTTATTATTATTACAAACTTTAAAACCAATTTTCAATTTGCCAGAGGGTTTGAGAGCTCCTCATTTAACGATAAAAATGAAATCTCTGTGACGTAAAAATAATGCCCCTGCGGGGAGTGCAGTGCGTGCAGTCCAAAATAAATAAATAAATAAAAATACTTTCAAAGGGTTTGAGGGATGAGGGCAAAGTATTAGGTGAGGGAAGAGGGTGCAAATGACCTTAGAGTTACGCCACTGGCCTCTCTAGCTTAAGGCAAAATCAATCAGTCTATGACGAGTCTCTTACTTGAAATAAAGGTGGAAAGTATTAATGAAAACTGTTGTACCAAATATTAACTCATTAGTTCTTCATTTTTTTTTATTTTTATAAATTTCAGAATTTTTCATAGTAAGTTCCGAAGGCAATGAGCTCAAATTATAATCAGTTCTTGTAATTAAAATAAAATATTAATTTATTCCAAAATTGTAGATTGTAGAAGGTGCCAGTAATTTAGTGAATTTATAATAATAATCGAAAAAAAAATTCTTAAAAAATAATGTATGAGAGATTTTTTCCCCTCCGAGAATGGCGAGAAGCTTCTCGCGAAAGAATTATAAATAAGAAGGAAAGCAATCTTATTTAATCAATTTCATTTATTTATAGGTTCACAGAGACATGTTTTTAAAATAAAATAATAAAATAAAACATAATTTTAATTAACACTTTTATTTAAGTAATTATTTATTTAATGTTATAATCATATGAAAATACCTTTGCTCTGCCCTTTGAGACCCGCAAAGTTGCTAGACCTAATGTTCATTGAATTTATCTAATAAAATAGTATTATTAATTATTTTATTTATTTATTTTTTAATTTATTACATTACATTATCGTATGTTTCAATATATTTTAACGTTTAATATGTTAAAAGATATTCCAATACTGTGACTGAATGGAATTGTTGAATACATAACAAATGCCTCGCTCGCTTTAACAGGGAGGCTTGCGACTCAGCCTCTTGATAAAACAGATCAAAGAATCATAAATAAGAAAGAAAGCCATAGGCGCCAGCATGGGGATGCAAGCAGTGCTGGATTTCCGCCTAGGCCCACAAGGCCCGGGCCTAGGGGCCAGCCGGCCTGGGGGCCCCGGTTGCGGAATCTTTTTTTTTTTTTCAACCTTAAAAGATCACAAGAGATCTACAACAGGCATTACAAATATCATACAAGTATGCAATCACAATCTCTGGCTAAACAAATATCGCTTAACATTCTCATTAAAATTACTAAGAGTTTCTTACGAAACTATATATATATATTTTTATTTTTTTTTATGATAATGATGAGAGAAGGAGTTACACCAAAAAGGTGCAACCCCTAAAGGCCTGGGCTGGCCCCTCCATCGTGAAAAGAAGAAGAAATAATTTTATGGGTTGGGCGGGGATCGAAGGTATCTGTGGAAATGGGTCTTAAATAGCTGAAGGTTATAAGTCGTGGGAAAGATGGTGGCAGGGAGCGAGTTCCAGTCTCTGGAGGTCATAGGGATAAAAGAGTTGGCGAAAGCGTTTGTTCGACTTTTATCCAATTTGACAGCGAAGGGGTGCTGAGCGTTAGAAAACCGCGTGTTTCTCGTAAAGAGGGCATTAGGGGGAATAATTGATTTCAGCTCGACTAAACAGACACCGTGATAGTATCTGTAGTACAGGGAAAGGGCAGAAACGGTTCTTCGGTGAGCCAGGGAGTCGAGTGAGTTGGTTTGAACCGGGTTTCCTATTAGTTTAATTGCTCGCTTCTGAATTGCATCCAGTGTAGCAAGAGAATGCTTGGAGGCACCCCTCCACAGATGAGAGCCATATTCGAGACAGGGACGAATTTGAGCCTTATACAGTATAAGAAGTTGACTGGGAGCGTCTAGACCTAAATAGGAGACCAAGCTTGCGCGCTGCAGCTTTAGCAGTGGTTGAGATATGGTCATTCCATGAAAGGTCAGACCCTAGAGTTACGCCTAGCATTGAAATTTTATCCCTGAATTCTAGTGAGTTTGAGTCGAATGATGTCTGGGAGGTTTCTGTCGACATGGCTAGAAATAAGGCAACACTGAGTTTTCCCTGCATTGAAGTTAACTAGGTTTTGGGATCCTCAGTTTTTAAGTTTGCATAAGTCTAAAAATTTGGAATCTAAAGACATCCGTGAAGGAGCCAGAAACCTCATAACTTTTTATCCGGGGGATTTGGCTAGAACTTTGGAAAACGAGTGTCTGCACCTGCAAGCTCATTTGTCGTCGAACGATGAAGTTATGGAGTGATCGTCACTGAAGCTATACAAATACTTATCGGAAAAAGGCTTTTTGGACATTTAGTCAAACGTAGGAATTGCGTTCCGAATGCTGTTGTGTACACCAGCGTCAAACGGCTCAGCAGAACGGTCGTTTTCAGCGCTAAAGAGAGTAAAGAATTACTTAAGATCTAACATAGGAGAGAACAGGCTCAATTCACTCTCTGTAATGTACATAGAGTCAGAAATAATGCAGTCAATTGACTATGAAGACGTCATTCGTTCTTTTGCACAGAAGAAAGTTCGCCGTAAGATTGTATAAATTTTATAGAATATCGTAACTATATAGTAACATAGACTGTATTATTCTGATGTTTATTAAGCTCATTAAAGTCGATTAAAAATTTCTTTTTCCTCTCTTCTTTTGTATATATATATATATATATAGTCATTTTTTAGTTTTATTCTTTTCTCTATAATTCAGTATATTTATTGTTTTTGTTCCATTTTATTGTTGTTTCCCTTTTTGATTTTTTTCTCTTGATCTGTTTGTATCATATTGTTTATTTTCTTTGAAATTAAATTGGGCTAATATTGTACATTAAAAGTCTAGATGCCCCTACAAATACAATTTTATTGAATAAATAAAAAAAAATAAAAATATGTTCTGTACTAGTGCATTTAATTTGCTAAATTTCCAAAATAGCTTCGAATGGTGGGGGGGGGGGGGGGGCAAAATGTCAAGTGCCTAGGGGCCCTGCGTCTCTTAAATCCGCCCCTGGGTTCAAGGGGGTGCATTTGCACTCCTGTCATGAAAAAATACACAGAAAAAGATTAAGAAATATTTTTTTATTAACTCACTTTTTTGAATAAATACTTTTAGGCGTCTAGGTCAGGGGTCGACAACCTTTTGAGACGGAAAAGTCAAAAGTTACAATTTACAAAATTTCCCAGTTTTTAAAGAGCCACTAACATATTTAATTCAATATTATGGTATTTGATTAGGATTAGATACATATAAATTTGATTTTTTGATTTAAAATAAAGCCGCATCCCAGGTAGGAAATGACGAAGGGCCCAGAGCCGACCCATCTTCACATTGAAATAGCCGCAAGTGGCTCGCTAGCCACGGGTTGCCGACCCCTGGTCTAGGTTGTTGTCGAATTTTGTTCATCACCTTGTCAATTAATTATAAATAATATAAATTATTCTCAAACGCCCCCCAATCGATCACAAACCCAAGGGTCGAAAATAATTTCTTCTCTTTGCCCCGGGGCGCAATCACAACGAGGCCTCGTCGAAAGACAATTATTAATTAAATTAAATTAGGGAACGAAGAAAAAGATTTTTATATTATAGACAAAAGGATCAGCCGGGATTCGAGCCCGGGATCTTCGCATGTGCTCTGCGATATTTTATTAGTTAATAGTGTAATAATAGTAATAGTGTGTAGATTCAGATGCAGCCCCTTGAAAATAATTCTGCTGGCGCCCATGAAGAAAGCAGTCCTATTTTATCGATCGATCGAGGTTCAAAGCACCTTTTTAATATAATAAAATAGCATTTAAATTAAATAATTTCATGATTTGATTGAAATTTAATGAAAACATCTAGTTTTCTCGCTTGGCAGTAAGTCGGCTAGAAATGCAAAAATGTTTTATTTTTTTTTCTCATTACATATTCAATCAAATCTATTGAAATTTCATATCGGGGTGCTATTTTTTTTATCTTTTATATCAAATACACATAAAAAAAACCAACGTATACCGCGGATTTACAAATGTGCCGCATATATATATACAGGCTGAACCAAATCATCGCCTATTATTCTATATTTCTTATAAAACTAAAAATAGGTAATAAAATAAGGAATACGAAAGTTTATTAGAAATCACATAAAACAATTGTGGCCACAAGGGCGGGTTAAGACGAGCACGTCATTGAAATTCCTGGGGGGGGGTGAAATTGTAAAAACCTCTTCTAATTCTTTAGAAGTGAACAAAATATAATATGAAGAATGGGGTGCTACTTTTCATGAAAATGGAGGGGTGAGTCATTAAATTAAAAGCCCTTCTAATTCTTTAGAACTGAATAAAGTGGGGGGGGGGGGGGGTATTTTTCAATTAAATGATGAGAGAGGGGACCCCTGCATAAAATGCAACAAAAACTTTTATTCCAACAGAATATAAAAACTCAAAAATTTCCTTGATCTGACACCGAACTCTTTAATCAGGGCCGGATAAAGGGCGATTGGAGCGATTGGGCCCAATCGGGCCCCGCATTTAAAAGGGCCCCGCAAAAAAATCAAATCTCAAATTTTTATCGGATAATGATAGAGCAACGGCATTTCCAAACTTGTTTATTGCTCTCCGAATATTCTTAACAATTCCAGTAAGCGTTGCTTCTGGAGAGAGATCATTTTCCAGGCTAAAACTAATAAAAAACTATCTGAGATCGACAATGAATCAGGATAGATTAAATAGTTTAGCAATTATGTCGATTGAAAGTGAAGACGCAAGGAAATTAGATTTTCAAACAATTTTAGAAGAATTTACAGAACAAAAACTTAGAAATATGTAAATTCATGTATTCATATTCGGTGATGTAAATTTATATTCAATAAATGTTTTTGTATTTTGAACATTTTTATTTTTTAATTTATGTAGAAGTTTACCTATCTGATGATCCATGACATTTGAGATATATATATATATATACTGAATTTGAATTTTATTTAAATATTTAATATATAGAGAGGGCCCCGCAAAAAAAAATCCAATCGGGCCCCGCACCTATTCGATCCGGGCCTGTCTTTAATAATTATATAAACTCGTATATTATAACATATTTACATATTATTCGAAAATTTGCCGCCATAGCCTATAGCCTTGCTAGGCTAATTAGAAATCCGCCCCTGATTTTGGAGTAAATAATAGCTAAAAATAATTCCCCAACCGCTAGTAAATTGCTTTTTAATTTTAAAAAAATATGTGTTTCTTAAAATGCCTGGAGATGGCAGTGCGGTGCTCACTCTCTTGATACTAGCTTACTAGCCTTAACTTGTACTTTTTAGAATTGTTATTCTCTTTAAATTTTTAAGCATGTGAATTTTATAAAATAAAATTTTATATACAAAAATGGATTCTACTGCACAAATTCAGATACAATTGACCACTAAACATATTCAGTAAGTTATAAATGATATATTTTAATTTATTTAATACTTCAATATTTTTAATTTTAATGATAAAATTTGTTAGATATGCCGTACCTGACTTACCAATTGCTGTGGCTGCAAATATCGAAGGAGATGGACTTAATAAACTGGTCAATCATTTAATTGAAGGTAATTTATTTTATAAATATTTAAATTTATTATTATAACTTAAGGAAAACTCTGAGGTTATCCTCTGTTTGACGCAAATAATCATATACTGAATATACCTATGTATATATATATTGTATAATAATACAAAAGTTCATTATAAAAAACAATCTTAAAATTTTTATTAAAAATTCGAACGTTTCAATGAATAAATTGAAAATAAGTGCTTTAAGAATAAATAATAATGCAACTATCAAATTTTTTATTGATGAAGGAAGAATTTCTCCCGAAACGTTTGAATTTTTAATAAAGGTTGTTTCTTATATTAAATAAATACAGTTTATATGTATTATATGGAATATGGAGATTGTTTTCAAATTTATATAAAAAGTATGCCTAATTAATTTTAACAACTATATACTTCAATGTTTGACTTCCTTGCAACTCTGTGAACTCAATTTTTATAACCAAAAACTCACTTTAAAATATTCGTAGTGGAGATGAAGGCAAACCTAGAGTCTTGAATTAATAAAATTTTTATATAGACGAGTATATCTAATATAGATTACATCAAACAGACGACCCACTCTTTGATTTATATATATATATGCAGTGTGTTTTAGGAGGTGATAGTATAGACCAGGGTTCGAACGGCGGGCCATTTTCAAAATAAATTTTTTTATGCGGGTCGCACATTTAAATGTAACTTAAATAGTGCTTTTATATCATATACGAGTATAAATATTATTAAAAATAAATATAGAAAAAATTTTTTTTTATTGACATGCTATAATAACAATAATGTCAAACTGCAAATCAATTAACTCTAGTTGTAAATTCTCTTGTGGTTTTACAATATCAAATTTTAAAGGATTTTCAAATATTAATATGTCCATTTCTTTTGCATAAAAATCTTGAAACCGATGACGAAAATTATCATCCAGTACTTTTAGTGACTCAATAAAAATATTCGAAGGACACTGTTTGTCGTTTTTGGTTAAAAACGATTGCAAAGTAGGAAAATGACAATAATTATTCTTTTCAAGTTGAGAAATAAACAATTTTATTTTAAGCTGGAAACTTTTGATTTCTGTAAATAGCTCGTTGATTAACTTTCCTTTGCCTTGTAGTGTTATATTTAATTTATTGAGGTAAGTTGTAATGTCCACAAGAAAACGCTCTAAGTTTGTTGATTTTTCCTAAAATTATATTGGTGCTTTGGCGGGCCGCGCCAAAGGTTGCAAGGGCCGCAGGTTGCCGACCCCTGATATAGACGAACTGCAATAAAAAATGACATATAATATGTGTCCAATTTTTATTGAGTACAGAAATACAGCTGTTAGTATGTAACCCAATATCGGCATACTCAACATGTGTACATACGTGCGGCATGTTTACATGCTACAGTACAGTAGACTTGGCCAACAAATCACAATGTAAACTAAAGCACAACTTCACAACTTGAGCATCAACAATCTACGGCTGACATTCGATAAATTCGCCCATAGCAACCGGTGTACCAAGACATGAAACGAAAATGCATTGAACTCAGCTGTATCTCTGTACTCAATAAAAATTGGACACATGTTCTATGGCATTTTTTATTGCAATCGTTTATACCAGTGTTCCGCAAAGTGTATGCCGCGGCACACTGGTGTACCGTGGTCATTAGATGGTGTACTGCAGAAAAATGTCAAGTTTTGTTAAGATAATGCACCTACACTTAGCTGAGAGTTATGCGAGCAGCCTTATCAACGATTCCTCCAAATTTTGATCGCCTGTGCTCAGTTAAGCAGGCTTTCATTTCTCATTAAACATCTTTTCCTATTATATTGATTACAATAATAAATAAATATTAAATAAACATTGTTTTTTTACTTTGGTGTACCTCTAAAATTTCTTGATTTGGTAGGTGTACCTTGAACATAAAAAGTTTGCGGAACACTGGTCTATACTACCACCTCCTAAAATATTTACTATTCCTCCTGTAACACCCTGTATATATGTATATTAGGGTGTCCCAAGCCTAGAGGGGGTGATTTTTTTTGTTAAATTTTATACGCATACCCTCTATATTTTTTCTATTTGATCTTAATAACATAAATAAAAAGTATTATTGCAATAGGATAAAGATAACCCGTGCCGACTTGAAGTTGAAGAGTAGATGGAGATCTTGTACAGGAATCACATAGAATTATTTGTTAATTATTTTTTTTTTAGTTAAATAATACTCCACAGTTTTTAAAGGGCTATTTAATAATATTTTACATTAAAACAAATATATCTTCTTTTCAATGTTTGCTTATATTCGGACAGTCCGAATATAGCTTCCTGTGTTCTTGTACGCAGCGTAACAAATATTGTTTCTGTTCCTCCTCCACCGTAATTAAATCATGAAAGTCCTGCATTAACTTGATCGCTCTTTCAACTGTATCATTCACCACTCTAAGCATTGAGACCGTCATTTTAGCATGAAGAAACGAAGTATTACTTGGCCATGTGGAAGTAGCATCAATTTTTAAACGAGTGAATAATGTCTTGCTTAAAATCATCGATATTCTTCTATGAAACAAAAATAAATTAATCATGATTAATTAACTATACTTCTATAGAAGAACTAGATACAATTAGGCACGTACAACACTAGTAATTTTAACTTTCCATACAATGAACCAAGTTCTTCTTTAGTTAGAATATATCGTTTTCCATGGGTCGAGAAATTTTCTTTGGCTAAATTTCACACAATTTTTGCTTTTGTTTCAAGATTCACATCATCATTAAAAAGTGATAAAATTGCTACTTCATCAGTCAAATACCACAAATGCTGGGTAAACCTGCAAAGTAGCCTTCGAAATAGTTTCTTCTATTTTTTCGTAAGCTTTCAATGATTTAAAAAAGCACAAATCTCTGTAGGGTCCTTTAACTGCCAAGAAGCCATGATTTGACGTATATTATCACAATAAATAAACAGACATCTAACAGTGCTGCTTTGTCTTTGTCAGTTAGTTTAATCTGAGAACTGAGTAACCCTATCTTTAGGAAATAAATTGCTCTAGCCATTCATCGAACTTAGTGCATAGCACCCGGAGGTCTGATTTTAAATTTTCTGTCTTTATCTCCACCTAAAAATACCATGGAAAGCTCTATTAGTTCTCAATAGTCATCTCTGGCAATTAGGCTGTTAAGTTCAGTACTGTAATTTAATGCGGCTACTAACTTCGGAATAATAAAATCTTTTCTCATTACTACTCGATTGGTCTCAGGTTCTTGGTTTTTGATCACTGTTGGCAAATCTTCATGTGATTCTATAAATTCACTTGAATCAGAAGAGGAATCATTAGGAAATGGTTCATGTAGTACCGATGAAGTTGACGGGAAAACAGATTTGTTTCGCCGATTTTCTTCTTTAATAGCTCGAATTCGCGCTCTTTCCTCTTTAGCAGTCAATTATTTTTTATCGGCTCCACCAAAATGACCAGGTCGACCCGGCTTTCTATGACTCAGTAAGAACAGCATATCTTCTTCAATTTTAATTAGTTGAAGTGCCTCCGCATGAACAATATCAAATAAATTGTCAAGATTACTTACAAATTCTTCTTGACGTCGCTTAAACACATCTTGTGATTTATTTGCATTTTTTGTAAGTCTCTCCAAGCTTGATACAGGTTAACAAGTTTCTTCACACAATTCGATAATGATTTGGTAGGAATTAGTGGCTTCTCCCAAAAGATAACACACTCCCGAATAGTGAGATTAGAGCTTTCATTCACAGTTAAATTCACTTCGCGGATATTATAAAACAATATTGCGAGAACTTGTCCAATTGAAGGAAGTTTCGAACCCGTCATTTGATGTTTAGGGCCATCTATTAAATATATATATATTTTTTTTACAACTACGTAATTCCACCGACATGTTTAGGTACTAATCAAGAAGAACATATATAACTGGCAAAGCTTTCATAAACTATAAGCATAATAAGAAGTAGGCGTGCACGCGCTCAAGTCAACAAGTCCTGCCAAGTTTATTTTGCAAGTCGGCACGGGTTCCCGTAGTTTAAATTGCATGAAATTTTATTTACAATTGTTTTGACATAAAAGGAATAAATTAAGAGGGTATGCGTTTAAAAAAACAACTTTGATTTTTTTGGGACACCCTAATGTATATATATTCCCTTGTAAAGTAAACAAATCTGCTTCTTTCGGCATTAAACCTTTTTACTTTCTTAATATAATAATTGTAATTTTATTTCTAGCATTACTGTTTTTAATCAATTTAATTTATATTTTTTAGAAAACTCTCCACAGAATAAAATAATTGAATTTGATTTTCTTGTAAGCGGCAATTTTCTTCGACTTCCTTTAAAAGAACATTTAGAGGATCGAAATATCTCTCCTGAGCAAGTTATAGTAATAGAATATTTGGAAAGATTAGCACCTCCTAAACCGCAGGATTGTTTGATGCATGATGATTGGGTATCTGCAGTTCAAATCTCTGGTAATTGGATCCTTACCGGAACATATGACAATTCCTTGCATCTATGGTCATCAAAAGGAAAACATAAA
This sequence comes from Forficula auricularia, assembly GCA_024734495.1. Taxonomy (NCBI): domain Eukaryota; kingdom Metazoa; phylum Arthropoda; class Insecta; order Dermaptera; family Forficulidae; genus Forficula; species Forficula auricularia. Next base: position 1,312,555 of record JALMQS010000150.1, read on the forward strand.
CTGAGCATTCCAGGACATACTGGGCCTATTAAGGGGGTTTCATGGATTGATTTAGATGAAACCAAGGGCACTTTTATTAGGTGAGTTTATAAATTATGTTTGAATATAACTTTTAAGGAGGTCGGTGTTGGTTCTAGGTAAAACATTTTAATATAGTTATTAGTGCCTGCAGCACCGAGCGATGCTCGGTCTTTTTGCCTCTAAATAGTTTAATAACTCATGACACTTGAAAAGTAAGTACACCAATTTAAAAAAAATCGTTAGTGCGGTTTTTGAGAAAATAAAAAAAACGAAAATCTTTCATGTAAATGTCAACTTTGGAGTGTTCCGATTTCAAGCAAAAACTTGCTATACCCCTTCTAGCCTATATCGAGCTTAAGTTTCGAATTTCGTAGCTCTGAGATTTATGGTTGCGAAACGCAGGGAGGTACATTCTTACGTACGTAAACATCAACTTCCGGTACTTCTATTTTAGCCAAAATCTTGTGGTACTTCTTGTAGCCTCTAGATAGCTTAAGTTTCAAATTTCAAGGCTCTGCGACTTACCAAAGACGAGATATGAACGATTAAAATATTTATTTTGCGACATGACTAATTTACACCCTCTTCCTTTATTTCAATCGGATTAAAATTTATACACGACTAATATACTCATGAGACTTGATAAGTTCACCAATTTTTAGCGAAATCGTTAAAGGCGTTTTCGAGAAACCGATTCTATATATATATATATATACAAGAATTGCTCGTTTAATATAATTTTTAGCGAAATCGTTAGAGCCGTTTTCGAGAAACCGATTCTATAGTATATATACAAGAAATGCTCGTTTAATATAATAAGATTATATGTTTGTATACCTTGTTCAAGTTGACATTTTTTAGGATTCCATTCAAAAGTAAAATAGGACAATATTAGTGTCAATACAATGTCTGTCTTTTTGTCAGAGCATTGAAGCTTCTAAATTAAATATGATGAAGAGAGAACTAAAATTTAGAAGTTATATGTATCCGTCTTTTGGCGTTCAGATGTGTCATTCCGACTCACCCTTATTAACAACGATCATTAATTAATTTAAAACTCATTGAATTTATAAGAAATCAAGAGTGTGTTCACTGCTTGATGTCAATAAGTATGCCTACATATAATAAAGATCAATTTTATTTATTTGAAACTAATAGCCTCGAAAGTTTTCTCTTCATCTTTAGTCTAAAGTAAATATTATATATATGAAGGTTAAATTGAGGCTTTAAGACATAATTGAATAAACCTGTTCAGATAAGAATTTAAGTTATTCGCCAACTGTTATATTACATGTTTATTTGACATGTTATTTACATCACAATCGAAGACACTCGCTGATTTAGTCATTTAAATAAATAAATATATTTATAGACAATATTTGTAAAACTAGATATGAGGAAAAAACCTCTGCAAACCAAAAATATATTGCATTAATCAAAGAAATATTTACACTTACATATTTTTAAATATAATTTCATAAGAGGAAATCAATCAATCAATTTTTCCTCTGGGTGATGCATATAAACATAAATATATATTTTAAAAAGAACCGTGTTTGGTGGCCCTATTTTTAAGTAACAAATAGAAGTTGACTTTTATTTCAACTTTTTATTTTCCCCTTACTGGTCCCTTAGCCAATTTAATTTAAATAAATATATATATCAGGTTTTAGGCGGATGCCTCGAGTCCAATTCGAACCTGGCCCACTTGGTTACCACGCTGACATGTTAACCCCTAGCCTCATCCGGCTCCCCACAAACGTGGGTATATGTTTATTTGCATCAAGCAGAAGACACCCTCATTGATTTTCACTTTAGAATCAACATTTCGGCTACTCTCTGCAAGAAAAATCTTTCTCACTATCATTTCATTTCTATCATAGAAACTCCCGTTTCTATTTCTTATACATATAAAGAAATTTTGTTTATTATTATGTTAGTAAACTTCTGCATTAAGGTAGTTGTTTCGCGACAATACTAGCAAAAAGATAATGCTAGAGTATATAGAACAGACAATAAGGATTCATAATTCATAAGGCCAAAACTTTTAGCTGTTTATGTATGTTTGACAAATCTGGCACCATTGTAAGAGATTGAATATTTTTATATTAAAATGACATATAAAATACATTTTAAAGGTCGATTTATTTCTATAAAAAAATCGTTTTGTTATTTTTTAACAAATATAATCAACGCCTACGTTACACCTTATGAAAATTAAAATTTTGAAAAAATCTAGCGCATGCGCGCTTTATACATCTTTGGTTAAATAAATGCGCTGTTGCCAAATTGTTTTTAGTGTAAATTTTTTTTATACATTTTTCATTATTTATTCATTATTATCTCAGAAACTGTGTTGTAACTATGAATCAAAATTGTCTTAAAATATGTATTGGTTATTGTTTAATGTTGGTTTAGTTTTTTATGAAAATAGTAAGAAGGGTTTCTTAATTATAATTAAATATGTATGTAAATTTTCCGATATCCTGTATAGTGCAATGTATAAGAGTCTGAAAAACTCTATTTTTGAAATTTAATATCTCCGGAACTATATTGTTCATAAATTTCGTTTTGCCACCAATCGATGCAAAAGTATTTACATAACAATCTATCTAAATTTCAAAAAAATCTCAAGAAAACCTATTTGGCGGAACAACTACCTTAAGTGGAATTAAGATGACTATATAAGCCAAAGAGTACTTTTACACAGTGTATCTAGACAATCCACCCATCCAAAACTCAATAGCTCCAAATCTTGTTTTAACTTTACCAGATATCTGGGTGCCTTTGAACCAAGGCCATAGATCTTTATTATTATTATTATCTAATTCTTAAAAAAAATTATTACAATGGAATTAATGTCTAATTTAATTTTCTTATTAGTATATCTCAAGATCAATCTGCTTTGCTGTGGGAGTGGAATATTTCTTCAAATTCTGCAGAGATACTTAAAACATTTCGTGCACATGATCGAGGACTTGATTCCTTAGCAATTAGTAAAGATAACAATTCTCATTTTCTTGCTACAGGGTCTTGGGACACAAATATACACTTATGGAATACAGGTTGGTAACGTTTAATTAGATTATTTCTATTAAACTATTTTATTCAATTATTTATAACTTTTCAATATGATCTATTTTAGCAAAAGCTGACACTGAATATGATCCAGAAAACACCATCAAAATGCGTAAAACAAATCAGGGCGCAAAAAGTCAAAAGAAAGTCAAGGTAATTTTTGTTTTATTTTATTATTACACTAAAACAGATGCGGTCCTTACGAAAATAAACTCAAAAAGAAGGCTTGGGGTGCCTTGCTAAGAAGGACTCATGAAAATGTCATAGATAAAAAAAAAACAGTTTGAATAAAAACAAATAATAAATTAAAAGTTAAATTCTCCCGCTTCGGTCATTTTAGGAAGCTGATTTTTTGGATTGATAATTCTCTAAGACAGGGGTCTTCAAACTATGCACCGCGGTTCACAATTGTACACCGCGGAGAACTTTCAGGTATACCGCGACTTGTGGTCATCTAATGATTAGATGATTAAGATAGTTGTTCCGCCCAATGGGTTTTCTTAGGATTTTTTTGAAATTTATTCAGATTATTATTTAAATACTTGTGCATCGATTGGTGGCAAAACGAAATTTATGTACAATATAGTTCCAGAGATATTAAATTTCAAAAAAAAAAATTTCAGAAGTTTTTCAGACTCTTATAGATTGCACTATACGGGATATCGAAAAATTTACATACATATTTAATTATAATTAAGAAACCCTTCTTACTATTTTTATAAAAACTAAACCAACATTAAACAATAACAAATACATATTTTAAGACAATTTTGATTCATAGTTACAAGACAATTTTTTGAGATAATAAAGAATAAATAATGAAAAATGTATCAAAAAAAAATTCACGCTAAAAACAATTTGACAACAACGCATTTATTTAACCAGCGAAAGATGTATAAAACGCGGATACGCTAAATTTTTTCAAAATTATAATTTTCATAAGGTGTAACGTAGGCGTTGATTACATTTGTTAAAAAAACAACAAAACGATTTTTATAAAAATAATTTTACTTTTAAATTGTATTTTATCTGTCATTATAATATATAAATATTCAATCTCTCTGAAAGAATAATGGTGCCAGATTTGTCAAACGAGCACGGGGTTGACTAGAATCGGTACATAAACAGCAAAAGGATTTGGGCTTATGAATTATGAATCCTTATTGTCTGTTCTATATACTGTAGCATTAACTTTTTGCTAGTATTGTCGCGAAACAAATACCTTAAGAGGTATTATGTAAATTTACTAAAGTTGTTATTTTCTACGTTTTGAGAGCACCGCGGAACTTTTACTGAAAATTTGGTGTACCGATCGTGAAAAAGTTTGAAGACCCCTGCCCTAAGGCCTTGGACTAATGTGTAAATTTTTATTCAAATAGGACTAGGACTAGGTTCAACTTTCAACCCCCCCCCCCCCTAATTTATTGAACGATTTCAACAAAAAAATCTATTCAGTTCTTAACTAAATATAAAATTTCATTTTTTGATACCTTGATTGATTTTTGATCTAGAGAGTACACAAAATTTGGTAACACACTCACAAACTCATGCAATCTCTAACACGTTTTGACAAAATAATATTAATATCTTAAAATATTCATTTTTTGATTTTCACTATAAATGGTTTTATTATTGACCAAAACGCCATAAATTTGATATATTTTCTTTTTTTATCAAAATAATTTTAGCCTATTTGAAACATTTCGAAAATACGAAGAAAAACTACTTTTTCATGCACAAGTACAATATTTTACCATACCCCATATAATAAAGTAAAAATAATTAGAAATATGAAAAAAATATTCCATCATATATAGCACAAAAATAAAAACCTAAATGGAGTAGAATTTCGGGTCGGACCGCTAACTGTATTGAAGGTTCATTTGCTGTGATAACAAATGATCCGTATTGCTTTCATTCTAAAAATTAATGTTTTGTATATTCTATAAGAGGCGCCTTTGGTTAGAGTGTCGGGCCGGTCACCTGAAGTAAGCTGGTTCGAGACTGAGTCTCGGCAGATCAGATATTTGCAGCCGCCTCTTCTTGGAAAGCAATGGCAACCTACCAAGACTATAATTGCCTAGTAACTTCTCCAAACTAGCCGTTTGGAACCGGCGTTAAAAAGTAGGTCCTGTATATCTGTGTAAAAACAACTAAACACACTCAGCACAGGTATATGTGGAGAGGAGCCAAAACATCAGGGAGACCTGATATGGCATTTAAAGAAGAAGAATATTCTATAAAATAATTTTCGTTTTGTAGAATATATGCATAAATAATAATATATTTAAATTATTTTCAGCCATTCCAAACTATAAAAGGACACCGTGAAGTTGTTAGTGGGTTAGTTTGGACGGATAGGGATGCTGAACTTATATCATGTTCAGGGGATCATACAATTCGTTTATGGGACACCGAAACTGCTGGTATTAAAACTGAACTTCAAGCAAATAAATCGTTCCTTGATTTAGATTGGTCCCCATTGAATCGAACTGTCATAGCCGCATCCACGGATCGTTATGTACGTCTTTATGATCCCCGTTCTACAGGTAAAATTAAATCTTATTTTTACTAGATACATAGGTATATACCCGCTTTACAACAACAAATGTTCTATAAGGTCTTTTCAATCCATTTTGAGTTGAATCTCACCTCATTTAGATGATAGATAGAGATGTAATTAGAAACATATGAAGCTTGTCTTGAAGCACTTCTTTTACGATGGCTTGACTTTCAATATTCAAAACCAAAACAACATAGCTGCCTGATCCCCTACAGGGCACGAAGCCATCTTTCAATGTGTAATCAAACTTATCTTATTAGAATCTTGATACGGTATTTTTGAATCTTTTAATTTAACGGTCACTGATTTGACTTTTGTTTTAAATTTCGAAAATCACTTTTTTAGATAGTCATTTTCTATTAGAATAGAGCTTTACACTTAATTCGCACTAATAATTTCATTAACCAGTGGCAAGTCTCTTGAATTCGTATTGCTGTGCTATACATAAACAAGGAATTTGTTTCAAAGATTGGGCACATCGCCCGGAGAACGAAACTGGCTTGGGGTTATTTTTCCGAGTGAGAAAATGGCCTTTTTTCATCATAAAATCAAACATATCTTATTAAATTTTTGAAAGGTCATTTTTAAATACATATTTTAATTTTTATGTGCTGTTTCGAATACTCACTACTGTAAATCTCAGTAGAGCGTTTGGCATTTTTGATTGACACAAAAATATTCATGAATTTTCGCTGGGACAATTGTGATATTCATTTGACATGATGACTAATTTTCAAGCTGTCATATTGTTTTTCAATTAATAGTCTTCGAATCTCAAGGAAAAAGTTCATAATGAGGGACCTACATTATATTCATTATTTTATATTTAAATGCTGCTTTGCATAAATATGTATCTATTAAAATGGGGTAATGTTGAAGTGACTTGAGACCTTATTTTATTTTTTTTCTTATATTTCTAAAAATTGGATTTTTTTCAAAATAAAACAGAATACTATAAAAAATAACTTTGCAAATTTCTTGAATGATTACTTTGGTCTACCAGCCTTTTTTTCAAAAAATTATTTGTTTAAAATTTAGCGCAAAACTTTTAGATCAAATTGACCATTTAAACTACAAATAATTACTTGAGAAGTTGTAAAATAAAATTGGAGAAGTACCAAGCTACCTCATTCGCCAATATATTTATCCTCGTGAACTCAAGAGAACTTTTTCCCCGACCCTTCATTCTTTCAAGACCCGGGTGCACACACACATACTTCTTCACCCTTTCTCTTAATCAACTCTCTCCTCTTCTTTGGGTAATACAATCAAGACCTATAGGAGTTCCATTATAGTTACTTTATTTAACATATTCTGGCCATACGGAGACTCAAAAATAAGATGAGATTCATTTATTATTGGTACAATTTAATGCGATTCCGCGACATTTCAGCCCCCGACAAAACATCCCCCGACAAAATATCCTTCAGACAAAATATCTCATGACAAAATAACCCTTCCCCTCGTGAATCTTATGAGTAATGCAAATCGACTCCGGTTCGGTTAATATATATTCAGTTCGGCTCGGTTGGGTTCGTATAGCTCTTTTCGGGCTGACGCCAACCGAACCGTCTAAAAACCAGCCCGAAAAGGAGCTATACTAACCCAACCGAGCCGAACTGAATATATATTAACCGAACCTCCGAAAGTTTAGTCCGGGCGGGGTGTGTTTCGGGCTCCCATTTTTTTTTCTAATCAAACACACATTGAAAACCGAACCAGCCAATCGTCGGGCGGGGTCTGTTTCGTGCTCCCATTTTTTCCTAATCATACACACATTGAAAACCGATCCAGCCAATCGTCGGGCGGGGTGTGTTTGGGGCTCCCATTTTTTCCTAATCAAACACGACAGACAGCAGCACTTTCAAACGGCTAATTAGCCTCCAAAATATGAAAGTCTGTTTATATTATTCAAAACTATGATTATAAGCTTCTCACTTAATCTCTTTTGTATTCACCCTTATACTGGGGAATATTATGTCGGGGGATGAAATGTCGCGGTACCATTTAATGCCGCCATTAAGTTACTAAGAGCATTTATTTTTGAGTCCTCTTATGGCCAGACTATGTTAATTAGTCACTATAGAGTTGCCACTTCTAGGTGAACCACTTTTTGCATTTGATTTCATTAACCCTTAGAGCAAAGTTGAAATCTTTATTTAGTACGTTAACTGGGCTCTGGGTCTTTTTTATTCACTTATTTCTTATATTGAATGGTTTTATTTTAATTTTTTAACATTTTATTCAAGTGAGTAATTAAATAGACATAGGTTCAGTTTTATTTAGTTTATTTAATTATAAATATAAAAATTGATGTTCTCCAAAACTTATATTAATGTAAAACTATATTTTTTCTTAATTTTTCGGCCCAAAAGGCGGAAATAATAAAAAGAAGCCGAGCTTGAAAATTAAAAATATATTAGGGTAAAAAAAATGTAAAACATTACCATAGGACAAAAATTACCCGAAACCCAGTTAATGTTACTACCTCTTATAATTATCTTTAATTAAAAAAACCCCGATTAAGGATCAAAACAAATAATTAATAATTTATCTTAATTAAATAATTTAATAAATACCATATATTTTGTTAACAATTTTTCATTTTTTTCTTTTTTAAGAGGGAAGTATAGTAAAAAATACATATATTTCTCATAGTTTATGGGTTTCCTCCGTACGATGGTCTAAAATTGACCCTCTTCAGTTTATATCTGTTTCATATGATAATCAGGCAAAATTATGGGATACAAGGAGGTAAGCTTTTTTAAATATATAATAACGTTAAAAATTAAAAAAAAAATTATTAATCTTCTAACTTTCTTTTTTATTTCAGCCCAAAAGCATGTCTTTATGATTTAACAGGTCATGAAGATAAAATTCTATGTTGTGATTGGTCTAGACCTGATTTAATGCTGTCTGGAGGGGCAGACAATACACTTAGAATTTTCAAAAATCAAAATGTTCCTGAATAAAGCAGAACAAGAGATAGGATTATATAAAACATGTTTTTTTTTTTGAGCTTATTAACAGTGAAAAGAAGATAGAATCATTAGAAAAATATAAAATCTACTAATAGAAATATTCTAGGTTTGTGCATTATTTTAGAAAAATCTGTCACAATTTGATTTGTATTTTACAAAAAAAGAAAATGTTAAAATCAATCCGGCACATTGATTTCAAAACATCACATAATTTTTAAATACCATATTTCTGACTCATCGGCATTAACGGAACTTCTCAGAAATTCATAATTTCTAAATATTTAATGAAGAAAATGAATGTTAGTCTTTATTTGAACGAATTGATTTTTCGTTTATTTTTATATTTATATATTTAATTATTTTATTTTAAATAAATTAATATTTTTAAATTTTGTGTTTGTTTTTATTTTTTCCATTAATAATTTTTTAAGCAAAACGAAAACGAAGAAAGATTAAATTCATAATTAAATATATCCAGTTGTCAGAAGAAAGAAGAATGTTTGAACTGATTTGATTCAGAACCTCGGATCAAAATGATGAAAATTATATAAAAATCGATAGGTCGTATTGGCAGCTATCGAATAGTTGTAACTAATGAGCTTAAATTTAGCATACATGTTTTTTTTACTTTCACTTATCATTGCTATCTTTAAGCATGTAATTAAAGTACGGTGAAACCCCTCAAATCCGAACTAATTGGGGCTGTAGCCTGTTCGGATTAGCCGAAAACAGCTTCGACAATTGAAGATAACTGATATCAAGAGAAAGATTAATTGATACTTTGTGTGTTTCTATTATTATTTAATTGTTTTTGCAAAGTGATTAATCTAAAGAATTTCAATAAGCAACTTTTACCGTTTTTCAATCCTGGATGACATAAGAATGTAGACACATTTACACTTTGTTAGGTAATCTAACTGTACTTCTTTGTTAATTTTTCAACTAATTATGTAAAATAAGGTTATAATGTAGAATATATACATAATTGTTTTCTCTTTTTTTGCGTTCGGATTTCCCGGGATTTCGGATTTGAGGAGTTTCACTGTATTGCATTCACTTTCGAAAGATTCAATTTTCTAAAATAACTATATTATTTTTTATTTCCTAAAGTAAAGAAAAAAATTTTCTTTACTTTATTTAATATGTTTCGCCAAGAACCTACACCATTCTCCCTTAACAAAACTTTATTTCCTGGACTTAATCGACTACTCCGAAATGGTACTTAGTTAGAAATCATAATTGTTTGGCTAATATTTTTTGGAACGAGCTCCTAGATTAGAATATATTTTCCTTAGATAATGAAGGTTAGTACCTGGAGCCACCGAGCGATGCACGGTAGGTAACCAAATTAAAAAAAAACACAAATATATATAATACACGCCCCCTGGACCCCCCCTGAAACCACACACCTCTCCCCCACCACTGCATCCCCACCCTCACCTCCGGATCCTCAACAACTGCACCACAACTCCCACATCTACCCCACCCCGCACCCAGTTTTTGCATTTCTTGCTTTCTAGTGATTCACATATTTGTTTACTCGTACACCAATTTGCCTACATTCTTTCATATTGATAAAAATTATAAAAAAATAAATAGGGAAATAATAATAATAAAAAATAATCGTATAGGATCTGAAATAAAAACATAAAAATTAAATAAGATTTATTTCCAGGTTGTATAAAAAAAGCCACTTCAACCACTTTATTTGTAAACACACCTGTTTTGTTATGAATTCACCTGTAATGTTATGATTTAGATACCTGTTAATTGAAAACAAAAAAAAATCTTAATTTTAATATAATAATATTTGTTATAACCTATTAGTAGGTTTTAAAATTAAAAAACCAATTAATAAATAAAAGATAATTGGAAAAATGTAAACAAACTTTTTTATTGGGATTTTCATCTATAAATAATTACTTTAATTAAGAAAAGATCAATTAAGATGAAATTTGTCGAGGTCCAGACCTAGCCAGATCGTTTTCTCATCCTCAAAACTTGTTAATAGAGTTGGTTTCATCAAAATCGGTAGAACCGTTTTCAAAATAGAACTAAGATACAAATATATAAATATATATACAAGAGGAGATAGATATGATGTGAGACTACCGGTTTTAATCTTTCCTATAGAAAGATTACTGCGTTTCCTAATGGTGTTTTATTTCCTATCAGCAACCATTTATGGGTTGATTGTGTTAGCAATACCTACATCAATTAAAATGGAAGTTACTTTGCTATCAAAATATGATGTCAAAAATTTCAAAATATCAGTTTTCTTGCATCGATATAAATTTGACAAGATACACCAATAAGATTGCATTTCAGAATCGACCCATTAATCTTATTTAAATTTATTTCTATTACACAGCAAATAAAATCTATTAATAGGAATGAATCTTGCATTCGTGAAAAAATCTAAGTTGAGATTTTTACAGATCGTTACGTTTCAAGGCTCTGAGTCTAAAAATTAAAGATGTATTCTCTCTTTGAGAAAAAGAACTATTATTCTACAGTACATTTTTAATGGGAGAAAATTGACTAAAACTGAGCTCTGATTTCACGCCATTGATTGTTATATCTATCACTAATTTATTTTTCAATAATATTCAAAACAGAAATACATAAGGTATATTTTTAATTAAACTATCGAATTTCATCATCATCGAGTATCAATCATAAGATTGGTTTGACTCAACCACCCGTCTCCATTCGACTCTACCCCTTTGTCAACTCTTTTACTTATCTAAAATTCCATCTATTATCATTATCTGGAGTCTGAAGAAAATACTCCAATTTATGGTAAGTCTTTCTTTCCCATTTCACAGTGTAAAATATTTCTTATCCCCCGTGTCTTAACATGTATTTTATTATCTGATATCTTGTCTTTCTTAGATGCTTCTCGTTTCTATAATTTAAATATTTATTTATTTATTGTATATATAGAATTGGTAAAATTCAATACAAGAATTAAGTACAAATAAACAGAATTGTGGACATATATAACAATAAACCATCCCCCACTCATTCATTTATAATAAATGAACGGAGACGCAGAGCACCATCAATAAAATTGTATAAACTTCTCAACTTTTGTAAGCTCAAAGGCCTCAAAATATCCCAAAAATCTTCGGCATTCTCAATAGACTTCCCTCAACGCATTGTATATCAGGCATACATTTAAAATATGAAATCAATTTTCATTTTCATATTTGTTACAAATGGAGCAGATCATCTCGGGGTTTATTTTATGTCCAGAACCATTCAACCAAAAATATAATATTTTTATATTACCCCCACCCTAGCCTGGTGAAGGACTTCCTCCCTGGCCATAGTCGATCAATCGATAAAGAGGGGCAAAGGAGGGCTATAATTTAAATAACTCAAAGAATTTTAAATATAAATTGTATTTATTTCTAACGAAATTTTCTCTGGAGAAAGACTGACTGGTAGAACTTTTAATTGAAAGTGATGAAAGGCAGCACAGGGGTAGTGAGGAAAGAAAAATTAACACATATCAAATAAGGTGTAATTTATTGGAATCCTTTCCTTTCAAACCGACATTTCGGAGGATTCTTCCCTCCTTCATCAAGGTTTCAAGGGGTCAATGAAGGAAACAAATAAAATGCCTCCTTCCTCTCCCCAACACTGCTTTGGAGAGAGGAACGAAGCATTTCTATTTGTTTCCTTCATTGACCCTTTGAAACCCTGGAGAAGGAGTGTAGCTATAATTTCAAATAAGTGGGAATGTGAAAGCCGTGTGGAGACCACACCAGTTGATTTACTCTACGTTTACTACACTTCGCCTTAAATTAATTATAACACATAATTATTTTTGGATACGATTTTTTTTTAAATTTATTTTTAGCCCTTTTTCCTCTAAAATTAAAAATAAGCTGATGTAGCAATCTACATGACTTTAGAATACCTACACTTATATTTAATATTTAATAAAATAATTTATAATTATTTACGAAAGAACCCCTCCCCCTGAATTTTGGGCCAATTAGTAATTTATGACATCTCATTTAAATATAATTATTAGAAATATCAGCTTTCTTCAATTTTTGTATGAAAATTTTATTATTTTTGAACCCCCCCCCCCCCCCCCGGTCACTATCAATTTTACATACTATATTGAGCCATTTTCATAAGGTCGTATAGTGTATGGCGAGGGGTGAACCGTAACCTAAAATCGTGTACATCTACTTCCACTTTCATTTCCAAGTAGATGACAATAGATTATCTAATGAATTCTAAAGTAATTCCAAAGATGGTGTACACCTAATTCCAATCCCGGTTCATCCCTAGGTGTATGGTAAAGTAAAAAGAAAAAGGTTAAATACAAACATTCGGAAAAGCAATATTTAAGCGCGCACTCCTAACATTACTATAATTGAACCAAAAAACGGGCCTGTGAATGCGTTCGCTAGCCGAAATATTTTTTTTTGCAAATTAAAAGTTCGATAATCGATTTAGGTAGTTGTTAACTAGGCTGTTCGTTAAACGATGTTCTCCTATATGGGATTGCCTATAAGTTATATAAATGATACGTCTCTAAGACTATTAGGTTGCATAACTTTACGGCTAAAGTCTCTAATCAAAAACTGTATACATACATTAATTAAAGGTTTATTATAAAATTACTCATAAGTGTATTCATGAATCTCCTCCTCCCCATCACCATATACACAATATTCGAAAATATTCCATAAACTAATTAAAAATACACACATATATTATATATAAAATATATATGTATACTATATATTATTTATTTGTTTGAGACTATAATTTCGAAGGCTTGGCCCTCATCATCAGTCTTTTTAATTATAAATATTATTTTTTATGGGATCAGTATCAGTTTAGACATTGAAAATTTTTTCTTTCTTTCTCCTCTTGAAAGTCTGGGAGAATTAAAAATTTTAATTCTGCTTTTTTTTTCAATTTTCAATATCTAAACTGATGCTGATCCTATGAAAAATAATATTTATAATTAAAAAGACTGTTGATGAGGGTCAAGCTTTCAAAACTATAGTCTCAAACATATAAATAATGTATATATCTCAACAAAAACACTTGTGTAAAAAAAGGCCAAGTTCGATTAATAAAATCCGTTTGCCAAAAAAAGTAGTGAGATCTAATGTGTTGCCAAGTTCTACCGATTTTGATGAAATTCACGGATTAGGGGGTTTTTGGGTTGACAATTCGATCTGTCACGGTCTCATCTTCGACAAAATTGTTTTTGATGGTTTTTTTCGTAATCAAATTAATTATTCTCAGGTAGACAAATGCCAATCTTATCTTAGGGATTTAAAAAGGGTTCCTCTTTTCTTTTGTACCCAGGTAGACAATGGGTTGGTTTAAATCTTTGTTCTCAAAGGCCTTGAAGAACTTTGTGATTGTGGTGTGTTGTTGTCAAGCATTAGCTAAACCCGAACAAAGCTCGGTCTTCCAGGTATATAGGTATATATAAGTATTTGTATTTTTTTTTTATTTTAAAAACGGCTCTAACGATTTTGATGAAACAAACTCTATTAACAAGTTTTGAGGATGAGAAAGCGATCTTGGTGCGGAGCGGGGGTGGATGTGGTGGATGTGGGGGGTGCGAAGATGGGGGGCAGTGGTGGGGGATTCGGGGGTAGGGCGAGGTTTCGGGGGTGGGGTCGAGCAGGGTGGAGGTGGGGGGTACAGTGGTCGAATACTATATAGATATATTTGTATTTTTTTAATTTGAAAACGGCTCTCAAATAAAAATCGACATTTTTATCAGAATTTTAAATTAAAAATAATATTAAAATAAAGATTTTAACTGAAGGAAGAAGTTACCGAGCATCGCTCGGTGCCTCCAGGTACTCACCTCTTAATCTCAATGCACCAAAACCATATATTAAATTTCCTTTTGATATTCAGACTAGTTTTTTAGCTAGATTGTACACAAGATTTGATAACGTGCGTAACTAACTGACATTTTGACAAAATAAATATATCTCGAAAAACATAGTTTTTTCGATGTTCACTCATTAAGGCTTTGTACTTTATTTGTAGACTAAAACGCCATGGTTTCGCTCAATTTTTTTAATCAAAATAGTTTAAGCCGTTTTTTAGATATTTTGAAAAAACGAAGCAAAAAAAAACACTTTTTTCATGAACGATTACAATTAAAATACTTGACCATACCCTACATGGTAAAGTAAAAATATTAGATGTTGAATAGATACTGTTTTATTGTGAATAATCTTTTTATTTATTCCTGGACTGCCATCAATTCAATCCTCAGCTATTACATTTATGTCTTTATTTTTCTATCGACCCTAACAATATTATATTGACCAATGCTCTATAATTATGATAAATTTAATAAATCACATTATTTTATATTTAACTTAAATATTTCAGAATGTTTAGTCAATTTCATTTTTAAAATCCTGAAT
Organism: Forficula auricularia; assembly: GCA_024734495.1. Lineage (NCBI taxonomy): Eukaryota > Metazoa > Arthropoda > Insecta > Dermaptera > Forficulidae > Forficula > Forficula auricularia. Next base: position 1,327,632 of record JALMQS010000150.1, read on the forward strand.
CCCACTCTCCACTATTATTAGATTTTCGTAACATTCCATCGTTTGTTTGGGGTCCCTTGAAGGGTCAATATGGCCTTTGCTGCCTAGGCAAGCCAACGCGATTTGTCATGGTCATTAAGCATTTCTCTCATCCACCAGAGTAAGTTCTCTCTACACTCCTGCGATTTCTTTTTCCTATTCCTCTATTTATATCCAATGCACAAAGAAGCTTCCTTCACCTATAGATTATTTTTAGATCTTTTTGATTAAAAAAATCTCACCTTTAACCCAATGGCGAAAATGTTATTCTTATATAAATTAATTATTTAAATTATTTTTCAATTCAAATTAATATATATTTTTTGATTTTTAATTCATATGTTGAATAATCAAGACCTCGACAACGATTCTCTCATTGCTGAGTGGTTATGTATTAAGTACTATGCGCTAAAAAACGTGTACTTGAATTTCGACACCTCTTCTTCGCTATAAGCCTTTTTAAATTTTAAAAATCATTTAAATAATAGTAAACCTTTGTCGAAATCCGGTACACTCAAATTTCAGTAATTTGGCAATTTTTTTGTCAGCGAACGGTTTGAGCTAGTAAGTTGAAACTCAGCACAGAGGTCAATACTTGTCTTCCAAATTTCAGCTTATTGCAAGAGTTTTAGAGTTCTCCATATTCTAAACGATTTCATTTTATACTGCATTTTTCATCTGTAGTAATTTTTTGTCGGCTAACGTAGTTTGAGCTGGAAAGTTGAAAATCAGCCCAGAGATAGTTTATGAAAACATGTCTTCCAAAGTACATTTCATTACTTAGTTCGATATCTCTCCATAGATTCTGCATTTTTCAACCAGAATTTCGAAATTACAAAGATTTAAATCTTTGGGTGAAATATTTAGTGCCAAACATATGTCAGAGGAGTTGACCCCACAAGGTAGTCAATTGGTCGGATTGCTAATATTGGCATTCGTGTTCACTTCCGACATATAATTAAAAATAATCCATTTCATCTTGAATCTAATAGATGACAACCTCTTGTGATTTACTTATGAACTATTTGAGCTAGAAAGTTGGAACTCTTCACAAAGATAGGACTTATTGAAACCTATGCGCCGCATTTCAGCTTATATTAAGAGCCATTTCAGAAATCATTGGAAATTCTGCCTTAATCCTAAATCATAATTCATTCAATGACATGTATACCTCGAATTTAGTACGCTTTAATTTTTTAAATCAATTTTTTCAATGATTATTGTTGCGCATACCGTATGTTCCGCAACCCCAAAATTCAGTTACGCGACCAATAGTTTAAGAAGTAATTGAAAAGATTTTGTTTTGCCTAGAGTAACAGAGTTGTTGATTCATAAAGAGAAATTAATCAGATTGTCCTCTGATTGATGCAAATAAACATATAAATATACCAAATTTAAATAGAATGGATATAGAAAACTCGTTTTGTTGTTATAGCAAGCTAGCCACATAATCGTTTATATAGCTTGCTATAACAACATTTTTTTATCGAATCTGATAATTAACACCCATGAGAAATAACAGATATTTCTAATTAAAAAGACTGATGATGAAGGTCAAACCTTCGAAACTATATAGTCTCAAACAAATAAATTAAATAAATATATGTTGCAGTAAAAACCCGTTTTAGTAAGAACGGGTTCTTACTAGTTAAAACGCGTTTCACTGAGTATCTTTGTGGAAACTTGAATTTACTAATGTTGGTTGAGTTTGTTTCAAAGGTCTAGAATCTTCATTTTTGACCTTCCTCCTCATTTCGGGTTTATATTTTCAAAATTTTTTTAAACGAAAATGTCAAAAATTACATCCTCTACAACTTTGCTTCTAATTTTTGACATTTTCGTTTAAAAATATTTTGAAAATAAACACCCAAATTGAGGCGGAAGATCAAAAATAAAGATTCTAGAATCTAGACCTTTGAACCAAACTCAACCAACATCAATAAATTCTAGTTGCCACAAAAGTATTCAGTTAAACGCATTTAAACTAGTAAGAACGAGTTCTTACACAAAAACCGTTTTTTACTGCAACATAGACATAATTTTATTAGAGAAAAGTTCTCTTCGGAGAGAGACGGACTATTAGAAATTTTAATTGGGAAGTGACGGAAAGGCAGCCCAAGGATAGTGAAAAATTCTCTCGAATAAAATAGATTTATTAGAAATTCATTTTTTCCTCACTCAAAAACCAACGCTTCGGAGGGTTTTCCCTCCTTCTTTAGGGTCTACAATTCAATATAAAAAATTGAGTGAGAAAAAAAATGAATTTCCAATAAATCTATTTTATTCAAGAGCATTTTTTTATTATCCTTGAGCTGCCTTTCCATCACTTCTCAATACATATTTATATTTGGTATAGAGTAGGTATATACCATATGTATATTAAAATATTTTTTACTTTTCTTTTATTTTAAATATGTTTCACCTAGCACCGACACCAGACTCTTTTAAAATTGTATTATGTTTATGCTTATTTCCATCAATCAGTGGACAACCTCAGTGATTTATTTCTCTTTATGAGCTTAATCAGTACTGGCTTAGCTTACCGAGGTACCGAGTAATTCCCCTGCCATAATAAATTCTCACGTTTTTATTTGGTTTACTTAAAGAAATCTTTTCTCTTCCTTAAAATCCTTCTATGGAAATATTTTTCCATATAGCAGCGAGGTGCAAAACCAACGTTTCTGAGGATTTCCTCTCCTTCTTTAGGGTCTACCATTCAAAATAAAAAATTGAGTGAGGAAAAAAATGAATTTCCAATCAAATTATTTTATTCGAGAAGGGCTGCTTTTCCATCACTTCTCAATACATATTTAAATTTGGTATATACAATGTATACCTATGCTTATTTGGATCAATCAGTGGACAACCTCAGTGATTTCTCGTTATGAGCTTAAGTAGTAGATACTGGCTTAGTTTACCGAGGTACCGAGTAAGTCCCTGTCATAGTAAATTCTCACGTTTTTATTTGGTTTACTTAAGGAAAAAAAAATTTCACTATCCTTGGGCTGCTTTTCCATCACTTCTCAATATATATTTATATTTGGTATATACAATGTATATTTTATTGGTGTCCTTTTCCCCCTGCTGGCTCTCTCACCTTCTTTTCACTCGAGTTTTCTTTTCAAACATACTTTTGTTTTTCTTTATCTCTTCTTTGTTTTATGTGAATTATTCTTTTTTTTACTGCTCATATGAGGCAAACTGCCTCAGAGCACTGTGCAAAGATAAAATTGTAAGATTGTATTATGAATAAGATTATTATTATTATTACCCGAGTTGTTACACTTAGGGCCGGTTGTATGTCGCAAAGTAAATGCTTTTTTCCACCGGACTGAGCTGGCCAATCCCTCCATTTACCATCTACTCTTTGTTAATGGTAAAAATAATTTACTTTGCGACATACAACCGGGCCTTACTCAGCACTAGTGCTGGTAAACTTTTACCTACCCTGATATTTCTTTTTTTTCGAAGGGTTAGGCTCGGACGATGCGAAAGGGAAATTCACCCTGGCCCGCATGCCGTTTTTAGATAATATGTTAGTTGAGGAACTTGCGGACTATATGACATGTTTGAGGTAGTATGGCTTTCTGGCTATTCCTTGCTATGCTAGATGGTAATGCATGTTCCTCGATGGTCTTGGTTATTTGTTTTATTATTATAATTATTAATTATATATTATTATTATTATTATTTGTTGCGTTTGGACCCTTGGGATCACGCAAAGCTTGATGTTTCTTTCTGGTTGGACCTTCCACGCCTCTATCTTTTTCCGGAACGTGTTATCGAGTTCCATGGTCAGGTAATTTTTCCTGGCCGGATGAGTGTGTTGATGTTAAAGGTGCCCAGGTATGTATGGATTTTTGGTGTTATTCTTCCATTGTTTCTTCCTTGACTTCGTGATGGTCCGGATCTCCCAGAATCTGAATGCCCGGTTGCCACTCGAGGGTGGGTGGATTGGTTACCACCTGGGGTAATGTTGTTTTTGCCTCTCACGATTCATGAAATTTTGTCCTGCGCATGCGCGAGGTTTTGTAGAACCAAAGATTGTCAGCTTCTGGAGCCGAGGGGCCGGTTATTTATTATTTTCAAAAAAATTCACTATACTTCTTGCTGGGATTGAACTGATGAAATCTAGGTTGATGTTCTCCTAATAGGATTAGAAAAGTTGGTGATTTAACCGATTGCGCTACCAACCCCTCTATTAATTATATATATATGCTTATTTGGATCAATCAGTGGACAAACTCAGTGATTTCTCTTTATGAGCTTAAGTAGTAGGAAGTGGCTTAGTTTACCGAGGTACCGAGTAATTCCCCTGTCATAATAAATTCTCACATTTTTATTTGGTTTACTTAAGGAAATCTCTCTTTCTTAAAATCTTCCTTTGGAAATTGTTTTCCATAAGCAGCCAGGTGCATTGCTTTAACTGTCAGGTGTGGTTTGAGAGCATTTCCCCGTCCAAGTGACGATTGCGGCGACCCCTTCATCTCCGACACCGGCATCGGCACAAGAATTCCTCCGATTGAACCCGCAGTCGCGAAAGCGACACGCGCCCCTAAGCACACACGTGCTTACCACCCAAGCATTTTCTTCAGGCCCTCCGGAGTGACGTCACGCCAGCATTTCACCCCCTACATTCATATTTCTATCCTTTGCAACTTGGGATTCTAACCATTTCATTAAGTGAGTAAAAAATTCTGCCAAATTCGTCAATTTCCCTAAAAATTATTATGACTCAGACTTAAAAAAATAAATAAATAATCACGTTTCTTTGAATAATTTTACAAAAATAGGATTTATTAGATGAATTTCTAAAAGACTCCAGGTAAACTGTTTGTTGCTGATCCATATACTATTTTGAGAGTTTACAATTCAGAAGCTAAATTTAGAAAGGCGGTACATTTCAACAGCCTCTTACCGTCTAATCACGTGCTTATCTTGGCATTGATAATTATTTGAAAGTATTTTCAACGAAATTGTCATTTCGCGTAGGTGATGTTAAAATATGATTCATTTCTTATGTGATTTATACAAACATCAATGAATATTATTTAAATAAAAATGGATTATGATCAATATAATATTTTTACATCGCAGATTCAATACAAATTTCATAACATATAGTTTTAATTTCAGGGAAATGAAAAAAACGTAGCGTTCAGCCCAACGGGCCTCGGAATCGACAATCCTTTAGAGGGATCTTCAACCCTTACGCTTGTAAGTATAGGCAAATCCTACTTCGATTATATAATTTTTACAGTCTAATTTTAAATTATTTATTTTTATAAGTTCTTTTGACTATAAATACATTTTTATTAGATAAATTATTTATTTTTAAAAATGATAGATTATTTTAAAAATATATTAATTTAGGAAGTTATGTAGGTATTCTACCAATACCCATGCCATTTTAAAACTACCTGAATGGACTAGATCTCAGAAGTTCAGCAATATGTAACTTAGTTATTCTTTGAATGGGTGACTATATTTACAACAGTTATATTGGGTGATTCACAATAGAATGGGGAGTTCTTAAAGAGATTTTGGGAATTGCAGTTTTTGGCGCAATCACGATTTTAACCGAACCTTTTACTCGTTTACTAAATCTAACCTTCTTTGTTTTTTAAAAGTGTTTACTGCGAATATTAATTTTTCCTTGTTTTTAGTTTTACTTCATATATTTTTGTTTTGCATGTAAATCTTAATTTAGGAAAAAGAGTTGCTTAACTTTTTTACGAAATATTAATTACGTTTTTCTTTTAAAATTCAAGTATTGGACATATTGTTCTTTTTTTTCTTGTATAATTTCCACGGAAAACTCAAACTCATCAAGGGTATGGGTATCCTTAGTACAGGCGAACCTAACAAAATACGGATATATATAATATTATGCAATACAAGAAAAATAGGCTGCCAAAAATTTAGATGTTGTTAGAAATTCTCCTTAAAATGATTATAAATTAAAGAGAAGAGAAATTTAGAAAAATAATTATTAGCTTTTTCCAGTTGACGTGCACTGATGAAGAGCAGCGGTATAGCGCTCGAAACGTTGTTAAAATATCGATTACGTCTTCCCAAAATAAAGTAACAAATAGAAGTTGACTTTTATTTCAACTTTTTATTTTCCCCTTACTGGCCCCTTAGCCAATTCAATTTAAATAAAATAGGGCCACCAAACACAGTTCTTTTTAAATAAAATTAGCTACGCCGTTGAGAAAATAATAAATGAATTTATATTGAACTAGAGCTGACTTGGGTTTAAAAAATTAAGTAATTCTGCTATTTTTAAAAATATTAAATTTACATTTATATAATTATTTATTAAAAAAAAAAAAAAAAATACTAAAATAAAATAATAACTAAGTACTTATTTTAAAATATTTTTTGTGTTATAATAAAAAATATTATCTACCTATAGATAAAATTTTTAAATCAAAATTATGTATAGTACTCAGGGATTATTTTATTTTAATAAAATATGTTTTTAATAAATAAATTAAAGATTTTTAAAATGACGAAATCGCTTCAATTTTTAAATTCAAAACAGCTCTAGATCTATACAAAATTTTTGATTTTTTTCTCAATTATAATAAATAATTAACAATTATTTTTCTAATTAAAACAATTCTTTAATTTTTTACCATTTTTATGAAAATTTCTTACAACATTCTAATTTAAAAGAAGGCTTTGATAAAACCACATTATATGTGTTAAATATATTTATTATCACAAACATATACAACATAAAGACACTAACTAATTTACTTAACGTATATTTATAATGCAAGTTTCAATTTTTAAAAATGATAAAAATATTCACTTTAGGCTCAAGAAAGAAGGCTCTCAGCTATCCAGCTATTTATAAAATCCTTGCCAAAAACATAATAAATTTGAGTTAAAAGTTTTTATTAAATTTATTTATATAGATAAAAAGTCTTGAATAAAAAAATGTGACTGTTTGCAGTAAATTTTCGGTTACGTGCATTGAAAGAATGTTTAGAAAAAACCTAAAAAACATGACCCTGACCCTAGGAAAATCTCTTAATTAGAACCATCCCATGGGGCCAATTCTTCATGAGTTCGTCAGTGAAATCATGAGATTTTGATCGAATTATTATACTTTGGTTGTTATTAAAAATGACTTCTCTTTATTTATACTTAAATCGTATGATATACTAAATTGTATTAAAATAATTATTTTTATAAAGAAATGACTATCTACTAGTATTTGAGAAAGAAAGATTGAATTTTTCACAAAATCAACTTGTGATATTTAATCAATTAATTATACGAACATGAATATAGGTCGATCAAAGATTTTAATAGATATGTTTATATTGCATGTAGGGGGGTCTTGTCTTCTCCGGAAAGGTTACTAGTGTTTGGGTTCGACTCCCGAGGGGACAAGACTCTCCTAGATGCAATATAAACATATCTATTAAAATCTTTGATATGACCTAAATTCATGTTCGTAAAATTATTTTTATATTATTCTCTTTGAAAATTAACATTAATTTAAAAAAAAATCAAAATATTTTGCAAATTCAAACATTATTTTTATATTATTCTCTTTGAAAATTAACATTATTAAAAAAAAAAAAATCAAAAATATTTTGTAAATTAAACTCTTTTATCCGGAAAAAAATATTTAAGGAATCCTATGGGAGAAGAAAGATTAAATAATATGGCCATTCTGTATATAGACCAGGAAATTTTAAACCAAAATGACACTGCCAAAATAATTTACGTATTTGCATGAAATAAAGCAAGACTGAAATTCAAATAAAAAATTAATCGTTTTTTTAATAATTGTATTTAATTTGTTATGGTATGAATTTTTCGATTACTTTTTTTTTGTTAATAACTTAATGAGAAATTTCTTAAATCTTTTTTTTTCTAACTTAGGTTTGAGTTCCCCAAAATTTCTACCGCATGGGGCCCACACTTAACTTGATCCGCCAGAGGGGTCCTTATTTTGGATATTTTCGAATTTTTACGCTGAGAGAGGCTCATATGGTTCGAAATAAATAAAAAAATATCCCTCAATCTTAATTTAAACCTGTGCCACACAGTGATGCAAGTTTCCCATCTAAACAACATGGGTTTTTGTCATTGAACCATCAATTTTTTATTCCGGCTAAAGTAATGGTTCAAAAAATTTGAAACTCTGTAGACTTTATCCTTATAATAGTAGCTATCTCCCAGAACTTTTACAGATTTTTAGCTATTATAATTTTATAACTTTATAATTTAGTAACACTAAGATATAGCAATATTTTATCTAGCTGTAACTCCAAAATTATACTAGCTAAAAATCTGTAAAAATTCTGGGGGATAGCTAGTATTATATTGACAGTCTACAGAGTTTCAATTTTTTGAGCCATTATTTTGGCCTGAATAAAAAATTGATCGTCCAATGCCAAAAATCCCGTTGTTATTTAGAGGAAAACTTGCATCGCTGTGCGACAAAGATTAAAATTGAGATATAGACTGGAAACTTGTGGAATATTTCGGACCATATGAGCCTCTGTCAGCGTAAAAATTCGAAAATATCCAAAATAAGGACAACCCTAATGGCCAAAGTATCCCTTCTTCTATGGCTATGGGTCTGTGAGCATTATTATATAAACTTCGGTTTCAACTTCGAAATACATATATTCAATATTAGTTATAATTTTCTTAAACTATTACTTTTAAACTAGTTTATTAAAATATCAATTTATAGATATAGCAATATTTTATCTAGCTGTAACTCCAAAATTATACTAGCTAAAAATCTGTAAAAATTCTGTAGGATAGCTACTATTATATTGACAAAGTCTACAGAGCTACAATTTTTTTGAACCATTATTTTGGCCTGAGTAAAAAATTGATCGTCCAATGCCAAAAATCCCCGTGTTATTTAGAGGAAAACTTGCAATCGCTGTGCGACAAAGATTAAAATTGAGATTTAGACTGGAAACTTGTGGGATATTTCGGACCATATGAGCCTCTGTCAGCGTAAAAATTTGAAAATATCCAAAATAAGGACCACCCTAATGGCCAAACGTATCCCTCCTTCTAAGGCTATGTGGCTGTGAGCATCATTATATAAACTTCGGTTTCAACTTCGAAATACATATATTCAATATTAGTTATAATTTTCTTAAACTATTACTTTTAAACTAGTTTATTAAAATATCAGTTTTCGCAAATTTGTTGAGAATGTTTAAAATAAATGAACTTGTTTTTTCGAGCTGTGGTCCGTTGAGTGCTGCCCCTAACGGGCTGGGCCTTTATTTGTTGTTCCTTTCAACGTCACGCGCCAGTTCAAATTAAGCACCTATAAAAAATAGGTCCTGAGCCAAAGAGGGTGGGTCTATTGGAATCTATAGCGAAAGGCCGCCAAAGATTTCCTGCTCGCAATCAACGAGATAAATCGAGCCTTTTAATTATGATTTTTATATTTAAACTTGGAATGAATTATAGATTTTATCACAAATCTATTAAACAGAACAATTTTTTTTAATCCAAACGATGAAATAGCACGTTGAGAAGATGCAGCATCTTTATAAGACCCTTTCATTACTAAAAAAAAGAAAATTATCAGAACATTTCACCATAATTGATTCCAGATAAATATGAGACAAATAATATCTATCGTCGCAAAACAGAATTCCCACCAGATTACAAGTTTAAAAAAGGAATTTCTGTATCTCATATATTTTTTGAGTTATATAACTTCAACTGTATAAATGAAAGTAATGGAAGGCAGCCCAGGGGTAGTGAGGAAAAAAAATTAACACATATCCAAATAAGGTGTAATTTATTGGATTCCTTCCTTCCAAACCGACGTTTCGGAGGATTATTCCCTCCTTCATCAGGGTTTCAAGGGTTCAATGAAGGAAAGAAATAAAATGCTTCTTCCTCTCTACACAGCAGTGTTTAAAACTTTTTGCTATGCTTCTGCTAAGGAAGAAAAAAGTTTTAAACACTGCTGTGCAGAGAGGGAGGAAGCTATTTTATTTGTTTCCTTCATTGACCCCTTGAAACCCAGAAGAAGAAGGGAATAATCCTCCGAAACGTCGGTTTGAAAGGAAAGGAATCCAATAAATTACACCTTATTTGGATGTGATAATTTTTCTTACCTCACTACCTCTGGGCTGCCTTCCATTACTTTCAATTAAAAATTCTGCCAGTCCGTCTCTCTCCAGAGAAATAAATACTTATTTGGTACACCCGGAAGCCAGGCCAAGCCTGCCCCTCTGCAGCATTGAAATTTTTATTTTTTTTAATTTTTTTATTATAATGATGGGAGAAGGAGTTACACCAAAAAAGGTGCAACCCCTAAAGGCCTGGGTTGGCCCCTCTATCGTGAAAAGAAGAAGAAAGAATTTTATGGGTTGGGCGGGGGTCGAAGGTATCTGTGGATACGGGTGGATTTTGCTCATTGTGTATAAAAATGTCTAAAACGTGGAGAAATCTCATTTCTAACCATTTATATCTATTTGTGTGTCTGTGTTTGAATTCCGATATCCAAGATAACTCATGACTCTGCAAGCTTTTTCTAGTGTCAAAATGTTTGTATTTCCAATGCAGAGAACTGTTAGATTCTGGGCTTTCTAGTTTTAAAACTTCCGGTTCAAAATGTGTAAACTTTTCTCTGTTTTAATGATTTTTTGATATTTAAGACAGGTGTTTTTTTTTTTTTTTAATTTCATTATATTAATTTACATTTATTTATTTGTAGAACTAGCAGCAAGGCCTCGCCTTCGGCGGCCCTCTTGCTAGCCAGGGAGCACGCCTCCTGGACCCCCAACCCATGAACCCCACTCATCCCCACCACACCCACCCCCGAACCACACCCAGCACCTCCCGCCCCCACCATCTCCCGGACCCCACCACCGCGCCCCACCCACTCCGCACCCACCCCCGCACCACCCCACTACGCCTCTGGACCCTCACCTGAGCCCCCCATTATGCCTCTGGACCTTCACCTAAACCCTCCACTCCACCCTGCACCCCCCCCCCCCGCACCTTACTCCCCGCACCCAGTTTTTTCATTTCTAGCCTTCTAGTGACCCATAGATTCTATATAGAAAATTTTGTTAAGTTGGCTATAAGGGTAAGAATTTTCATTTTTTGCCCCCCTCCCCTTGGGTGGTTAGTTTTTGCATGTCTAGCCTTCTAGTGACCCACAGATTATGTATACAAAATTTGGTTGAGTTGGGTCCAAGAGCAAGAATTTTCATATTTTGACCCTCACCTCTTTTTTGGGTGGTTTTTGGGAGGAATTTTTTTAAACAAAATTTGTCAGAAATAACATCCCCTACAACTTTGCTCTATTATAAAATTTGCCGTAGATTTAATAGTTTAGGAGTTATTTGATAATTTTCATTTGTGCGCCCCACTAAACCCTCTTTTGGGATCAAAATATCAAAACGTTATATAGCTAAAAACGTAAGTTAGAAGACATCTGATACAAATATGAAATTTCATAATAATCCCTTCAGCCGTTTTTACGTGAATCGTGAGCAACTTTTCGCGGAACCCACGGAAACAGACAGACAGACAGGAATTTTGTTGAGGGTGTTTTCGTTCATAACTTTGCTTGAAACGTGTGCAACCAAAATTTGGCGTGATTTGGACCAATGTACAGACAAAACCTTAATTTTATATATATAGATACCCTTGCTGGGCGCGATATAGTTCAATCTCCCACGATCATCCGAAAATTTACGGAAAGCGTTAAGTTTTCACGTTTTCCTCCAATTATCAAATTGAATCAATTCAGAAACTCATTTAGAAATACCATATATTGGCCAACTTCTACTTTTACTGGCAATGCTCTTTACCTTAAAGGAGTATAGCTGTTTAATTTTTAACCGACTTCAAAAAAGGAGGAGGTTCTCTATTCGATTGAATTTTTTTTTTTTTTTTTTTTTGTGCCTATGTTACCTCATATCTCCGCCAATTGTCAACCGATTTTGAAAATTTTTTTTGCATTGGGTCCAGTCTAGCTTCCGATTGGACCCATTTTTTTTTCGATTTTTTTTCATAGGTATTAGACCTTTTTTATTAGGTTTGTTTAGGTTTGTTTAGACCTAACCTCTTTGTTTATGAACCGATTTCGATGGTTCTTTTTTTATCCGAAAGGGGGTGTCTTAGGGATGGTGTCATATTAATTTGGTCAAGTTCTGATGATATAATCACTATTAATAACATCACTAAAAAGAGAAAAATAAAAATTTTAAGAAAAAATAAAAACCGACTTCAAAAAATTAAGTGCAACAAATATAAAAATACACTAAAAGGTATAAAATAATTATTATCTTATTTAGTTACAACTAAACGACGAAATATAACACGAAATTATTTTTGAAGTCGGTGCCAAACATATACCTTTTATGAATCGCACTCGACGGATCTTACTTAGTACGTTTGGCGGGTAACGCTCGCTTATAGGTATAGTTTGTTTGGCACCGACTTTAAAAAGTAATTTCGTGTTAATATTTCGTCGTTTAGTTGTAACTAAATAAGATAATAATTATTTTATACCTTTTAGTGTATTTTTATATTTGTTGCACTTAATTTTTTGAAGTCGGTTTTTATTTTTTCTTAAAAATTTTTTTAATAAAGTTAAAAAGTTACCAACTATCTTTTTTTATTTGACAAACACACGGACTACATATTCACAATACAAAAAATTTACACCCATAAATCATAAAAATAATTATCACATAAAAACAATTTGCTAAAATACTGACTAGTTCAACAATTCCAAAGTAAAACAATCATTCTCCTCGAACAATCATAAATTTCCGGAATAAATGATTTTTAATTTTATCTTTTGATGTGTTAAATATGTCTACATCCCTATTATTATTACCAGTTTCTAAAATACGATTTGTACTGGTATATTTCATATATGAAAATCTCTGATAAAGAGTAAAAGAGGCAAAAGAATTACCCCTGATAGAGAAATTACCTGAACACTAGATACAGATTTGAAACTTATATAAATTATCCAATATAAGGGAAGTGTGAATAAAATCTAGTCACTGATATAATGCGAATATATCTTCCAAATGAAAAGTAACCCCTTTTAAGACTCCTCGATAATTTCATTGGAATATACAAAACACGAGTCGGATTAGAAAAACTAAATATATTATACCAATAATCATGGAAATTTGTTGGACAGAAAAAGACAAAGACGACAATAAATAAGCTGACGTGCTCTGATGTGACCATCCACTTGACTTTACCATACAATCCGGCCCCTAAAATTATTTGTAATCGTGTAGGTGGCGGTTAGTTTTTGCATTTTTATACTTCTGGGGTCCCACTGATTATGTATACAAAATTTGGTTGAGTTTGGTAAATGGCCAAGATTTTCATTTTTTGACCCCCCCCCCCCGCTCCCATTTTAAGCGGTTAGTTTTTGCATTTTTAGACTTCTGGGGTCCCACTGATTATGTATACAAAATTTGGTTGAGTTTGCTCAAATAGCCTAGATTTTTAATTTTTAACCCCCCCCTCCACCCCCTTAATTTTGGGTCGAAATGTACCAAAATCTAATCAGCTCTTAATCTCAATGAACCAAAATTACGTGTGAAATTTGGTTTCGATATTCCCACTAGTTTTTGAGCTAGCTCGTCCACAAAATTTGGTAACGCACAGACTAACTAACTAACAGACATTTTGACAAAACAATTATTATCTCGAAAAATATAATTTTTTCGATGTTCACTTATTAGTGCTTTTTTGTAGAGCGAAAGGCCATGGTTTCGCTCAATTTTATTTAATCAAAATAGTTTCAGCTGTTTTTGAGATATTTCGAAAAAAACAAGGATAAAAACCACTTTTTTCATGCACGATTACAATACTTGACCATACCCTGTATGGTAAAGTGAAAAACACCTATGGGCAAGAGCTTGATGAGAAAATATATGGAGAGATGGACAAATATGTAGAGGGTGTAAAAAAGAAAAAGAGAGGGCGGAACATGTAGAAGATTGTGAGGACTTTTGGACGGGTTTTGGGAATGAATATGGAACACTGGTGGCTTAAGGAGACAAATTGACGACACGCTATTGGAGAAGATAAAGAAGATAGACGAAGACCAAAAGAAACTGGAACAAGAAACCGAAATCCCATAAGGGTTATTATGTTTATGAAAATTGTTTTATTCAAATGCATTTAAAACAAAAAATGTACCTAATTGATTAATCTATACCTATATATGTATATAAAATTAAGGTTTTGTCTGTACATTGCTCCAAATCACGCCAAATTTTGGTTGCACACGTTTCAAGCAAAGTTATGAACGAAAACACCCTCAACAAAATTCCTGTCTGTCTGTATGTCTGTTTCGGTGGTTTCCGCGAAAAGTTGCTCACGATTAACGTCAAAACGGCTGAAGGGATTATTATGAAATTTCTTATTTGTATCAGATGTCTTCTAACTTACTTTTTTAGCTATATAACATTTTGATATTTTGACCCCAAAAGGGGGTTTGGGGGGGCGCACGAATGAAAATTATCAAATTACTCCTAAACTATTAACCCTACTGCAAATTTTATGATAAACAAAGTTGTAGGGGATGTGATTTATGACAACTTTTGTTTAAAAAGATTGTGGGTGATTGTGTGGGGGCGGGGGTTGGGCAAGGGTGCATGGTACGGGGGTGGGGGTGCTGGAGGGGTTTCGGGGGGTGGGAGTGGGGGGTGAGGGTAGGGTTCGTGGGTTAGGGTGCGGATGGAGTGTTGGGGTGGTGGTGTGGGGGCGGGGGTGCTGGGTGGGTTTGGGGGTGGGGTTCGTGGGCTGGGGGTCCAGGGGGCTTGCCCCTGGCCAGGAAGAGGGCCGCCGAAGGCGGGTCTTGCAGCTTGTTTGTAAATATTTGTGATTGTACGAATAAAATTTTTATTATTATTATTATATCAATAGATCATTGTTAGCAGAATGTCACCCAATTTCCGCGATACTGATTGTTTAACTTAGACAACTGGTGCTTTGAACCTACCAAGGCTGTTATTTAGATAACAAATACGGAAAGGTCGTTTCGATATCTGAAATAGTTTATGAGCTGAGATCAACTACGAGTGTCGAAGAACAAAGTATGTCGTTGATTCTGGCAATCTTACCTAGAATCAATTTTAAGCTGTTAAGAATGTTAACAATTTTTATATATAGATATAAAATTGTTTTCAAATATTTATGTCTATATAAATTAGATATGAAATTTTTGTACTATTTAAATATTATCATTTTTGAAAAGATTGAGTAACACAGTTGATGATTTATAAGGAGAAATCAATGAAGTTGTCTACATGGGCATATGTAGGTTTATTTTCAGTGGGGTGCATCTGCATCTACACACAATACTATTAATTAAAAAATATAATTTATAATAATGCATCCTTATAATTATAGGTAGGCATATAATATTAGACATTTATGTTATATCAATTAAGGTAATATCAAATTCAAATCAATTCTTAAACTCTTTCGGTGTATTTTTTTCATGACAGGAGGTGCAAGTGCACCCTCTTGCACACCCCTTCCGGCGCCCATGGATGTCTTGCTTGATACAAATAAACATATGACATATATATATATATATGTAGGAGGGATCGTGCCCACTACATATATAATTCGGAGTATTCGTTTGTTGAGTCTCCATCTTAATGTTACAACAAAAATAATTTACCTACATCCATTCGGGTATTTGAACCCATGAGAAATTACAGATAGAATATATTTATTTAAGACTGATGATGAAGATTAAACTTTCGAAACTATAGTCTAACAAATAAATTATATATATATATCTATTATAATATACTCGTATTCCATTTACGGAATGAATGTATTATTTTCTCTATTTTCTAGATTTAAAATATGTTTTTTATCAAGTTGAAACAATATGGTAAATCGTAAGACATTTCGGGGACTTCACCCCCCCCCTTTTTGTTAAGAAATCAATACAATTATTTTACAAAACAATCCGTAAATCGTTTATGACATTATAAAACAAGACAATTTTCGGAAAACATCTTTTCATGATCATTTAGAAAATTTAGAGAACATTTATTTTGGAAAATCTTGACAATGCTCAAAATTGTCTTAGGGATAAAGATTACCTCGAGGTGTGAACCGAAATTGGAATTAGGTGTACACGACTTTGGAATTATTTTGGAACTCATTAGATGATCTATTGTCTTCTACTTGTAAATTAAAGTGGAAGTAGGTGTACACGATATTGGGTCGCGGTTCACCACTCGGATTACTTTAATATAAAAAATATTCCTCTCCAAAAATTTTTTTTTATAAACTTTGAGGACTCTATACCTACTTGCTCTTTTATTAATCGAGAATTTACTCATATTATGTAAAAAATTTTAATTTTTGAAATTAACATTTTGTCTAAAATTACAGTATTAGACATTCAAATTGTGTTCTCAATTTGTTGAATGACCAGCCAAATTCTGAATTTTTAATTTTTAATCGAAATTTTACTTTTTAACTCTTTCATTCACAATAAAATTATTTTTTTTGAATAAAATCTTTGTGTGGGGGAAAAATATGATGTTTATTTTTTGAATATCACTCATTTCATAATGATATACTAATAATGAACATTGGTATTATATTGCAAATAATGACCTTTAAAATGGACATTTCACATTTTTAGGAAATCCGCATTGTTTCTATTTGTAGTGCATTTCCCTTTAAATGAATAATCAAAACGCACTCACTCAAATCAAAACGCAATTCCTTTTATTGTAAAATTGCACAGTCATTCAATTTGCATAAGGAAATACAGAAAGAAAAAAATCTCAACCTCGATTTATTTTAAAAATTATTTGTTATTTTTATCCAAACTCCTACTCCAGATTTCTAAACATAGCATTCTACATTTAAACTCTGGATTCGTGATCTAATTTCCTTTCCGAGTTTTCGATTCCCATTCAGCCCATTCAAAGATGAACTTGTGCTTGTCTTAGGGCCTGATTTGTTGTCCTATTTCCACTTGGTTTCAGGGTCGAACCCTCTTAAAATCACAAGTGTTTATTGAACTTTGCGAGCGGCGACGACGCCGGCCACGCTTTCCTGGGGCCACCGTCGGCCATAGACTCGGCTATTTTGGGCCCGGCTAATTCGGTCTGCCCAGGACATTCAATATCATGAATTTACTAGAAAAATTGAAAGCTATCTATTCCAAAGAAAACGTCAACTAACACATGATTATTATCACTTATATTGGTAGTGACAAGACCAATTTTATAAAGTCATTAAATAAAATTAGGTCACTTTTTAAAATTTAAATAAAAACGATGAAAGGGTCATGTTTAAATAGTTTTTCATGTTTCCTTGATCTCATTCCCTCATTACGTAAAAACCTTCCAATTGGCTAAAGAAAAATTCGTTGAAAGAAAAAGTACCTAATGCATTTTTTATTTTACCCTAGCTTAGCATAGCGAAATTCTATGGGATAAAGTATTTTTTTGGCTCATAAAGAGAAACAAAGAGGTTGTCTTCTGCTTGATGCAAATAAACACACCACCCACACCCACACCCACACACATATAGGTATATATATATATATACATCAAATATATACCATATATTTATTATTTATTTATTTGAGACTATAGTTTCAAAGGCTTGTCCTTCATCATCAGTCTTTTTTTAATTATAAATATTATTTTTCATGGGGTCAGTATCAGAAATTTTTTTTGCTCTTACTGAGCCGAGCAGCCAGTTAGCATAATGCTGACCACATGAAAAATAATATTTATAATTTAAAAAACTGATGATGAAGGACAAGCCTTCGAAAATATAGTCTCAAACAAAT
Organism: Forficula auricularia; assembly: GCA_024734495.1. Classification (NCBI taxonomy): domain Eukaryota; kingdom Metazoa; phylum Arthropoda; class Insecta; order Dermaptera; family Forficulidae; genus Forficula; species Forficula auricularia. The sequence goes on from JALMQS010000150.1 coordinate 1,345,489, forward strand.
AAATAATATATATATTTGATATATAACAGTATGTGTGTATGTTCATTTGCATCAAGCAGAGGACAACCTCTTTATTTCTCTTTATGAATCAACAACTCTGCTACTCTCGGCAAAATAAAAACTTTTCATTTATTTTTCTGACGTTTTCCTATATTAGATAATCAAGAATATAACTATTTCAAATACTTACCTATTTGTACCAATAGGAATAAAAAATATATCTGCTCGAATTTTACAAAAAAACACTATCCACATATCTTTTAAATTTACAGTTGTCTCGCTTGTATCTTAATGAAATTAATTTTGGAGGCTTACGGGGTTACATCGGGAGTTGCAACTATCCACATATTTTAAATTGAAAGTCTTTTTGCCAAGAGTAGCAGAATTTTTATAAATTAAAAAAGACAATAAAAGAGTGTGTCTTCTGCTGCGGAAAAATAAATTTTTAATTTATTTATAACGAGACTATAGTTTCGAGAGTTTTGTCCTCTTCATCAGTCTGTTACAATTAATTCACATGAATTGATATGTGAAAGTTTCTGTAATTTCGAATACTTTCTACAAAATGTATTCCCCATGAAAATGTGTAATTGTGACAATTGTATTGACGTTCCTTTTAAATTAAATTGAAAGTTTCTTTTTGCCGACAGTAGCAGAATTTTTATAAATTAAAGGAGACAATAAAAGAGTGTGTCTTCTGCTGGAAAAATACATTTTTTAATTTATTTATAATGAGACTATAGTTTCGAGGGCTTTGCCCTCATCATCAGTCTATTACAGTTGTTTCACAGGAATTGATTTGTGAAAACTATAGTCGCGTTATAAATAAATTAAAAATTAATTTTTCCAGCTGAAGACACACTCTTTTATTGTCTCTTTTTATCAACCTATCTTTTAATTTACAGCTTTCTAAATCCCAGTCGTGTCGCTTGTTGTTGTAATGTATTAAATGTGAGTCTATCACAAATATTTCAAATTAGTTACAAATTAAGATTTATACATTGAAAATTTTGAAAAATATATAATGTCTTTTTCTTCATGTTTCCTCTTGGGAGATTAGCATATAACTATTCTAATCTCCCAAGAGGAAACATGAAGAAAAAGACATTATATATTTTTCAAAATTTTCAATGTATAAATCTTAATTTGTAACTAATTTGAAATATTTGTGATAGACTGATGATGAAGGCAATGCCTTCGAAACTATAGTCTCTAGAAATAATTAAAAATTATTTTATTTAAAAAACAGAAGACTCTCTCATTTTATTTTTAACCTAAAATAAAAACAATTCTGTTACCATCGACAGTGAAATCTTTTATTCAACTAATATTAAATGTGAGTTGAGAGAATTCTCCACTAGAAACGCAATAGTTATAGCTCCCAATGTCACTCATGTCTCGTGCATCTTACGCAAATTAATTGGAGGAGATCTAACTAGCAATACTGCGAATTTCAACTTTCAATTTCTGCAAGAAATGAAATACCCCTCTCAATACTAGTTGTGTTGTTTGCATCCTGAAATTAAATGGGGAGATCTAAATGGTGATACTGTGAGTAGCGACCCTCTATTACCTTTATAAAAGGAATAGCTATAGACGAGGGGTGAACCGCGATTGGAATTAGGTGTACACTTCTTTGGAATTATGTGAAATTATTTTGGAATTATTAGATAATGCCCCTTCATCTATTCTCTTCTACTTGGAAATGAAAGTGGAATTAGGTGTACACAATATTAGGTCGCGATTCACCCTCGGCTATAGACTTCTCATTGTTTCGTGCATTCTACTGAAATTAATTAGAAAGAAGATCGTACAAATGTTACTGAAATTTGAAACAATTTATCTCTAACAGAAATGTTATAGCTCTTTCAATCTTAGGGCTGATTGTATGTCAAAGTAATGCTTTTACCACTAACACAGGGTAGATGGTAAATGGAGGGGCTGGGATGGCTAATCAGATGACAGGCACTGAAAGTTCCATGTCATCTGATTAGCCATCCCAATCCCTCCATTTACCATCTACCCTGTGTTAGTGGTAAAAAGCATTTACTTTGCGACATACAACCGGCCCTTAGTAGTGTTTTAGCATCAGCATCCTAGTGAATATAAATGAGGGACCTAAGGGGTGTCACTGGGAGTTGCAATCCTTTGTCTCCACTAGAAAAACTACTTCTATACTCCTCTCAATCTCAGACGTGTTGCTTGTATCCTTTTGAAATTAATTGGGGAGATCTTAAGGGTGATATTGAGAGATGTGACCTTCTATCTCCAGTAGAAATGGAACGACTATATTCTTGAAGGATAAAGGGCGTATCTAATATATAGGCAAAAACTTGGCAGTAAAAATAATATTATTTTAGTTTTAATTTTTCAATTTAAACTACTTTTAAAAGTAGATATTTTTCATCACATTATAAACATCTCTCTATGTATATAACCTAGCTGGAGTAGAACATGGCTTCAAAAATAGATTTTAATATAACTATTATTAATATCACATAATATGATACATTAATTAAATCTGTAAATTACCATTTCGATTATCTTCTCTATTCGGGTGGTCGGGTAGGCTAGGGGTTAGCATGTCAGCCTGCTATCCAAGTGGACCCGGGTTCGAATCCGACCCGAGGCATCCGGCTAAAACCTGACCCCCCCCCCCCCCGGGGGGGGGGGGGGAGATAGAGAAAAATTTAATAAAAAATAATTAGTATCGTAAATTGGCTTAAGGCTAGAAAGGCCGAAAAGGCAAAAACTCTATTCTTTCTTGGTGGAATTATTTTATACTCTTTGATATTACATTCAAGAAATAAAGAATGTGTATCTTCTGGTTGATATAAATAAGTATACAAATATATTTACCTAAATGTCTTATTAATTTTGAGATTATAGCTTCGAAGACTTTGTCTTGATCTTCAATTTGATAGAAATATTTTGCACAAATATTCACTAGCAGTTTTTTAGTTTCAATTGAATTGATGGGATCAAGTATTTTTTTTATGGGGTATCAAAAAAATCTCTTCTTAAAGTTACTTTTTAATTTTGAATAGAATTGTTTAATATCTAAAGAAAAAAATATTTCTACTAAAAAAGTAGCTATATAAATAGATAAGAATTATATTTAAGAATTAATGAAAAATAATTCTTCTTTGGAGATTATTAGAAACATCTATATTTTAGAGGCTCATCAGTGAACTTGCTAGAATTGCTAAATTCTTGTAGATAAAAATAAAATTCACAGTTTCCAAATCGCTGAATCTCTGAAGGTTGAACATTTTTAAAGGGTTCAGATGATGTAGAAAGCAAAATAAATTGCTTGGAAATATACGAAAATCTATCAAAAAGTTGACATTTTTCTTCGGAAGATCTAATTTCTAATAAATTTAAATTAATTATTCTAAAAAAAATATTATGAGACTTAAACAAATGTATTCCTAAGACTTTCGTGATGTATTTTGGATATTTTCCAATTTTTGTGAATCCTAAAAGCACTAATTGAATAGACTAATTAGAGCAACAGGTTAAAAAATTTTGATTTCCGCAAGTTTTAGTAATTTATTAATATTTTTATATCAATGAACTTCTTAAGCTGGAAAGTAGAAACTTGACAAAGAGATGGAGGTTATTAATACAAACAAGTGCAGAATTTCAGCTCATTAACTACAAGCCTTAACTAGCTCCCATTGAACAATTTCTGATTTTTGGCATTTTTGAATCAGATGTTTTGAAGCTAGAAAGCCCAAAATCTATTCAGTTTTGTTTTGGAAATAAAACATTTTGACACCAGAACAAACTTCACACGACGTTCCGTTCTTGAGTTATCAAGCTTCGCCTACCTTCCATACTTACCGAGTAAGTTAATAATTGTTTTTACAGTTTGATGCACTGGAAGGAAGATTGTTTCTAATTCAACACCATCATGGTGAAATTGAAAAAGCTATCAAATTAAACTTTTTCTAGTTTACTCACGACGTTTCGAATACTAATTCTGAAGAAACCTTTTTCAAGTGGTAATCGATATAGTTTGAGTCAATTTAGCCACATTGTACACCAGAAAATTTTACAGTTTGATGTACTGGAAAATTGTTTCGGATTCAACCATCATGGTGAAATTGGAAAAGTGATCAAATTAAACTTTTTCTAGTGTACTCACGACGTTTCGGATACTAATTCTGAAGAAACCGTTTTTAGGTGGTAATCAATAAAGTTCGAGTCAAACCACATTGTACACCAGAAAATTTTACAGTTTGATGTACTGGAAAGTTGTTTCGGATTCAACTATCATGGTGAAATTGGAAAAGTGATCAAATTAAACTTTTTCTAATGTACTCTCGACGTTTCGGATACTAATTCTGAAGAAACCGTTTTCAAGTGGTAATCAATAAAGTTCGAGTCAAGCCACATTGTACACCAGAAAATTTTACAGTTTGATATACTGGAAGATTGTTTCGGATTCAACTATCATAGTGAAATTGGAAAAGTGATCAAATTAAACTTTTTCTAGTGTACTCACGACGTTTCGGATACTAATTCTGAAGAAACCGTTTTCAAGTGGTAATCAATAAAGTTCGAGTCAATTTAGCCACATTGTACACCAGAACATACTTTTAAAAAGCTTCACTTCTCGGGTTATCGTTTGTATAGTATTCAATTGTATATACATAGAATAATATGCTTGAAAATTATTTTCATTATTTCAAGATGCCATTAAGCGAAAATAAAAATTGAAGTAACGTTGTAAATATTTTCCACACTTAAATCTCTTTCTGCAAATCTTAGCGATTTAACAAATTTATGTCAGCTAACTGTTTGAGCTAGAAAGTAAGACTTGGCAAAGAGGTGCAGTTTATTTATCTATCCCGAATGAATGATTAAAATTAAACCTTTCTAGTTTACTCACTCCATTTCGGCTTCTAATTCTGAAGAGGACGTTTTTCAAGTGAAAATTGATATAGTTCGATTCACTTAAGCCACATCGATCACCAGAACGAACTTTCTAAGATCTTGGAGTTATCCTGTGTACTGGTATTCAGATAGACAGAATATAATATATCCTTGAAAATTATTTTTGTGTCATTTCTAAAAACTAATAAGAGAAAAAAGTGAAAACTTTTCAAGACTTTGCTCAAATTTTAGCAAAACGGTTTGAGTTCGAAAGTTAAAGCTAGGCATAGCGATGCAGTTTATTAATCCATGCTGGCAGAAAAACTGTTTGAAAATTTATCCATGTTTTCATTCTCAAAGATATAGTTAGAGTCCACTTAGTTATTTTAGACTTCAGAATAAGCTTTCTAAGATCTTTTCTTCTTAAGTAATGTGTAATGGAATTCTGACAGACTGAATATTTATGTTTGGAAATTACTTTTTGTGAGATTTTTAAAAGCAAATAAAAAAATATAAATACGTTTTCAAGACTTACAAAGCTTTCCCCAAATTTTGGGGAATTGGCAATTTTTTTTTTGTGAACGGTTTGAGGTAGGAAATTAAGACTTGGCACCATAGAGGTGCAGTTTATTAATCCATGTTGACAGCGATACAGAAAAACTTAGTTTGAAAATATATTTTCTTCAGGTTTTATCCAGAAATTTTAGCGATTTGGCAATTTTTCGTTTATAAACGGATTGAGCTTGAAACTTAAGACTTGACATAGAGATACAGTGTATTAATTCATGCTGATAGAGATGAAGTAAGAACTTTATTTGAAAATGTACTTTTCTCTTCGTTTTAACCCTCAAATTTTATCGATTTGGCAATTTTTCCCTGTATACGGTTTGAGGTAGAAACTTAGACTTGGCATAGAGGTGCAGTTTATTAATCCATGGTGACAGAGATGTAGAAAAACTTTGTTTGAAAATGTACTTTCTCCATGTTTTATTCTACAAATTTTAGCGATTTGCCAATTTTTTGCCTATGAATGGTTTGAGCTAGAAATTTAAGACTTGGCATAGAGGTACAGTTTATTAAACCATGGTGATAGAGATGAAGAAATTTTTTTTCCTGTAAATGGTTTGAGCTTGAATGTTAAGAATTGGCATGGATGTGCAGTTTATGAATCCATGCTGACAAAGATGCAAAAATACTTTGTTTGAAAATGTATTTTCTCCAGGTTTTATCCAGAAATTTTAGCGATTTGGCAATTTTTTGTTTATAAACGGATTGAGCTTGAAATTAAGACTTGACATAGAGGTACAGTGTATTAATCCATGGTGATAGAGATGGAGTAAGATCTTTGTTGAAAATACATTTTCTTCATGTTTTAATCAGCAAATTTTAGAGATTTGGCAATTTTTTTTTCCTGTAAACGGTTTCAGCTAGAAAATTAAGACTTGGCATAGAGGTGCAGTTTATTAATCCATGCTGACAGAGATGCAGAAAAACTTTGTTTGAAAATATATTTTCTCCAGGCTTTATCCAGTAATTTTATCGATTTGGCAATTTTTCGTTTATGAACGGATTGAGCTTGAAACTTAAGACTTAACATAGAGTTACAGTGTATTAATTCATGCTGATTAAAAATGCAGTAAGAACATTGTTTGAAAATACATTTTCTCCACATTTTAATTCACAAATTTTAGTGATTTGACATTTTTTCCCTGTGAATGGTTTGAGCTAGAATGTTAAGACTTGGCATGGAGGTGCTGCAGTTTATTAATCCATGCTGGCAGAGATTCAGAAAAACTTTGTTTTAAAATGTATTTTCTCCAAGTTTTAAATATTTCTAACATTTGAATAAAAGATTTTCGAATGAATTTGATCCTGCAGCCAGCTCAGCAAACATTTTTCCCAATGAGCGATTTGAGCTAGACTGTTAAGACTTGGGATGGAGGTGCTGCAGTTTATTAATTCATGCTGGCAGAGATACAGAACAACTTTGTTTGAAAATGTATTTTCTCCAAGTTTTAAATATTTCTAACATTTGAATAAAAGATTTTCAAATGAATTTGATCCTGCAGTCAGCCCAGCAAACTCCGCATGCCGAGCGTATCCAATGATTAGTATTAGTAATTTTAGGAAGATGTATAAATTGGTCTGAGTTTTGATGAGCACGAGTGATGTCTGTATCGGAGAGCCCACGCTTCCTGGTGTGCGTAGCTTAGTGTGCGTGCGTTGGCTTCTCGTCCATGAGCGATCTCCACTTTTAGCCCGCCAGTATCCACACCGCTATCTCCGGCTAAACATCCCTTGGAACACGCGTCTTGCACATTGGCAGGTAAAATCGCCATACAGGTGTCTGTTCCTGTTTGCTTCTAGAAATAGCTGGTCCCCAACAAGGCACGAATTTCCATTAGGTACTCTATACATTTTCGACCATTTACCATCTTAATTATTCAAATAAATAATAATAACTTCTTTAAAAATAAATCTTTGTTTATTAGTGATTGATCTTTATTTAATAGAACGACGTATTATTTTCTTTTTTCAATCTCGTTATGTATATATACAAATCTTTTATAAGAAATCCTCTACAAACATTTATCAGAATTCTAAATGTTTCGAGAGAATTTCTCCTTTTGTATATGGAATTTAATTAAAACCCAAAAAATAAAAAAAAAGTTTCTTTATGTTAATAATATAAAGCAAAACTTTTATATTAATATTATTTATTTTCTTAGAAAGACTGACTTTTATTAATATATTATATATTAATCATTTATATTAATTTCATAAAGCAATATTTTTTTCTGTTTTTTGAATTTCAATTAAATTCCATTGACAAAGGGAGAAATTCTCCATAAACGTTTGGGATTCTAAAAAATGTTTGAAGTTTGTTTTTTATAAAATATTTGTATTTATTTCTATATAAAAAACAAAAAAAATCAATAGGTAACATATTTTCAATATATATATATATACCCGAGGGGTGAACCGTGATTGGAATTAGGTGTACACCGTCTTTGGAATTATTTTGGAATTACTTTGGAATTCATTAGATAATCTATTGTCTTCCACATTGGAAATGAAAGTGGAAGTGGAAGTAGGTGTACAGGATTTTAGGTCGCGGTTCACCCCTCATATATACCTATATATAAAATCCACTCTCAATCTTTTACACAAATTTAATTATTCAAACTTATATTTCGAGTACCTACGAGTTTACTTATTTTCACTGACTAATTACCAATTTTTATTTTAATATTGTTAAAACTACTTCCAATTTTCATCTTTCTTCTTCGTAACTAAAATTTTCGTACATAATGAAAAATTTAAGTATGTAATTAAATTAATATAAATTACAAATCTAACACACTAAAACACTTTTTAAAAACTCTTGTTCAAATCTCTTGTCAAAATTATAGACATCAAAATTCTTTAAAAATAATTAATATTTTATGAAATAACTCGGTACGCCCGGAAGGCAGGCAACCCCCATTGCCGGTCTTGGATCCCGGTAGCTACGATAACTCAAGAACAAAATAGAAAATTCATTCTGGTGCCAAAATGTTTGAATTTCCAATGTGAAGAACTGATTTAGATTTTGGATTCTCTAACTTTAAAACAAAAAGTAATTTTTAAGGTTCCGTTTAACAAGTTAAACGTGGTCCTATTAATAATAATTTAATATAAGATTTTGATAAAAACCACATTTTTCACTGTTAAAATATATTTAATAACACAAACAACATAAATGCACGACACGTTTTAATCACAAAATCTGTATTTATGTTCTATATGATTGTGTTGATTAACATAATGTGATTTTTATCAAAGCCTTCTATTAAATCATTCAACCACCCAATCACTTCATGAAATTGACCCTATTAGTGTTGTTACAATGTCTGTGTCTCTATCTGTCTGATAGAGCATTGTAGCTCTTAAACTAAATAAGATACAAACTTGAAATTTACAAGCTATATTTATTCATTTTCCGGCGTATTGAGATTTTAATCGAATTCTTACATATTTTGTAGAAGATGGGCAAATAAAAAGAAATGATGTTTTTTTTTATCATAGAGTGTGAGGTATCCCTATAGAGATCCTTTAAGTAGAATTATTTAAATGATTTCTTTTAAAGCGTTAGCGTTGTGGTGATATAGTAATAAATAAACATATAATAATTATTTTTTATTGTTAAGGATAAAAATTGAATTGATTCTTTCCAGTACTTATTTTGTTATTCAAATGGTTAACCAAATATTTCGAGAGCGCTCTCGGTATACCTTCTCCTCATGCATCACAGCCGACCCCATCAGTTTGTACAGAACATTGATAAAGCTCGATCACACAACACAACTGATGGTGATGTACAAACTGATGGGGTCGGCACATTGGTGGTGGAGTGGTTTCCACTGAGGAAGAGATGCCGAAAGCGCTCTCGAAATATTTGGATTAACCATTTGAATAACAAAATAAATTACTGGAATGAAGCAATTCAATTTATTTATCCTTAACAATAAAAAATTAATATATCCAGTACACACCAAGCCAGCAAATTCTTATAATAATTATTTTTTCAATTTTATTTAATTAAATAATCAGATAGCTTATTAAGGAATTGAATTTATCCTAAGTTAATTAAATTAGAAAATACATTTTTAATAGTAATTTAATATTTTTTATTTTTTTTTTATTACAAATGTTCTAGCCGGAGAGCGTACCGAGATGTGAAAAAAGTTTCCGATTTGTCCTCCAATGTTTATAAAGATACTTTTTATAGACATTTATTATACTAACTCACATAAATTAATTCACCAAATTTTGAATAAGTATTAGATTAAATCAGCTTTTAAAAAATCGTCTTGTGATCACTTTTTTTTTAATTTCTAAACTCAAGATTTCATAAATATATTGGATCGATGCTCTATCCTGATTAGTTGATTTTTTTTAGAAAATTTTATTTAAAAATTAAATCAGGAATAGCAGGGAATTGGACAATAAATAAAAACAGAGTTTTTATTAAATGGGCCAGACGTTTCGTCGATTTATTTCGACTTTCACAGTGGCCCAGAGTGATGAAATGGGCCACTGAGGAAGCTGAAATAAATCGACGAAACGTCTGGCCCATTTAATAAAAACTCTGTTTTTTATTTATTGTCCAATTCCGTGCTATTCCTGTTTTAATTAATACTTATTATGGATTCGAGTGATTTTTACCGTTTTATTTAAAAGGTTTTTTCGTATTTTCAAAATGTGTTAATAACGATTTTGACGATTTTCAAAAAAAAAAATGAGTCAACACAGGTCTACCGTCATTTTATTAATTATGTTCTTGCATATGATTATATTTTAAAAATAACACCATCACCATATTCTCACATTTTAGTCATAATTAGTAATTCTATCAGAAATGATGTATACACACACACTCAAACAAACAAACACAGAGACAGTCAGAAGTCACCCAGATATTTCTAAAAAAACACTTTTTTGGATACAGTGAAACTTGAAACGTAAACATCAGAAAAATATCAATTTTGAATCTTTTCAAAGAAATAAGAAATATTTCCATTACTTCATAAAGAAACATGCGTTTCTGTTTATTGTGTGATATTAGAAGTAAAAGACAGAAATTCTAGTGTAATTGGTAATGAGAGGGGGGGGGTCACTGATTCGAAACGGATGTTCCAAAAGCCTCTATAGGCATCGAAAAGGAACGATTCTCAAATATGAAACAAAATATTAAATTAACGTTTTCTTCTAAGCCATCCTTGGATGAGATAGATGTTTTAACTCGAACTGAAAGGATCATTGTGACGACATGATACATGGGATTTTTCTTTGGATACGATCCAGACGGAACCACTGCGCTTCTTGATCTGATTAAAATTATTCATTTGGGTGGAAACGCGGCGATCGAAACTTTAACTCCAAGCTCATTGGAATCGTTTGTCGTTTTTGTTCTTTAGATATCGAATCTGCAAAACATCCAAAATGGAGCAGTTCGAGCAACTGCTTACCTGTGCCATCTGCCTGGACCGCTACAGGAACCCGAAACTACTGCCATGCCAACATAGTTTTTGTATGGAACCCTGCATGGATGGACTGGTAGACTACGTTAGACGACAGGTCAGTACAAATCCCCCTCAAATTAATCGATTTTCTAAGATTCTTCCAAAACTTAAGTGACTTATGTATGTAGAATTTAAATTTTTTTAAATTAAAGCGTTTTTTTAGTCACATAAAATAAATTAATACAGTAATTTTAATCAATTATCATTATTTATTTGATTGATTTACCAGACAGTTTCGGTCACCCCAAATCAATCTATTTTCTAAGATTCTTCTAAAACTAAAGTGACTTATATATGTAGAATTTAAATCTTATAAATTAAAACGTTTTTTTAAACACATAAAATAAATAAATACAGTAATTTTAATCAATTATCATTATTTATTTGATCGATTTACCAGACAGTTTCGGTCACCCCAAATTAATCGATTTTCTAAGATTCTTCCAAAACTTAAGTGACTTATGTATGTAGAATTTAAATTTTATAAATTAAAGCGTTTTTTTAGTCACATAAAATAAATAAATACAGTAATTTTAATCAATTATCATTATTTATTTGATCGATTTACCAGACAGTTTCGGCCACTCCTCAGTTTTTAATGAGAGATTTGATTGTAAAATATAATGAAAAAATCTTTAATTGATCATCAGTTCAAAATAAATTATAATCAATGACAAGTGTTTATAAATATGGAAATATCCATGTTAATAAATTAAGAATGAGTTATGTATGCAGAGTGACAAATTCCAAATCTTGAACGAAATTGTACCTATGTATAAATGTGAAATTGTATGGTTTTTATTTTGTGTTATTGTATAAAATGTTTCAATAATAAGTACTATTGAAGATGGCCAACCAGTGGGGACCGAAACTGTCTGGTAAATCGATCAAATAAATAATGATAAATGATTAAAATTACTGTATTTATATATTTTGCTTGACTAAAAAACCCTTTAATTGATAAAATTTAAATTAATTGATTTATATATATATAAAACAGATTTTTGCATTGAATTTATACAAAGAAAATCTCCTCTAGTTTCAACATGATGTATATAAACATACGCACAGTAGGTATACTTTTATTTATTTGAGACACTTGTTTCGAAGGCTTTATCTTTATCTGCAGTTGTAATGTGAATATTATATTTGAATTATTTTTTAAACATTCATAATTGAATAAAATACCTGACCTGAATACAAAGTGATAATGTGAATAATTCGTACCAAAATATGATTTCATTATAATTTTTTATAGAACTGTAAATTAAGGCAAAAAGCGTTCGAAATTGTGATCTCAAATAAATATATACCTACTTATGTATATATGTACATGTGCGTATATTTATTTACATAAAGCAGATACACTGATATATTTCTCATTATTTATTTCTGCATTCATTGTTTTCCGAATCATCATCATCATCATCAATCAGCCCTTTTTCTTGTCCTCTGCTGAACATAGGCCTCCTCCAAATGTCTCCAGTTTTCTCGATCTTTTGCAGCTTTTATCCAGTTTGTCGATATTCTTCTTATATCATCTGTCCATCGTTTTCCAAATACCTACTTTTTAATTATTTAATATAACTTATGTATACGAGAAAATTATTTAAATATTAAAGCAAAATTTAAAATAATTAAAAAAACTTGGATTAACTTAAACACACCACGTGGATTTACTTACTCTAGGTACATAATATGTCCGCAAACTATACTCGTAAAAATATAAGTTGGTGGCCCGTTTTGAAATTTTTAATAATACTTCATTTAAGTATTTTTTTTTCAAAATTTCTAAAAAAAGTACTAAAAAATGTAAAATAAAAAAGTCTTTAAGCCCTTAAAATCACGAGAACTAGCTAGTGTGGTATGATATAGATGTATGCAAAATCATCAAACATTTCACATTTATTTTGTTTATATTAAATAATTTTTATTTCAAATTAAAGCTCTTGAAGAATCGTTTTTAAACATTTGAATGCTCCCCAAAATAACAAAGTTATCGCGATGCATTTTTGGAGCAGATTGCTTGCAGTCTGAGACAGTATGTCTAGGGAACTTGGTAGCTCGTGATGGCTACAGCTGGTGTGCTCATTCAATTTTGCTGATCAATTCTGTAACCGGTTTTCATTGTATTTTTCCTTGTATATTATATAAATTTTTTTCTCGGGTCTCAAAAATCCTTAAATCATAAACATCGGGAAAATGATATTTTAATAAATAATCATTGATTTCAGGAAGGGTCTAATTTCAACCAAAATTTAATCAGCTCTTAGTCTCAATATAAAACAACTAAATTTAAAATTTAATTTTGATATTGTTTTTGGTTTTTGAGATACATCGCATAACAATTCGATTACTTATAAACTCACCTACCTACTCACATTATTTTGAAAAAAATAATAAATTTCTCTAAAAATATTAAGTTTATATTGTGCACTAAATTAAGATTTTATGTAGGCGTTAATGCCATGTTTTCACTTCATTTTTTTTTTTTTTTTATCAAAATAGTTCTACCCGATCGAAATTTCTCAAAAAAAGAAATAAGCAAGCAGTATTTTTTTTTTGCAGAATTACTGATTCCCTCAAACTAATAATAATAATAATAGATTAAAAAATTAAAAATTACAATTTGCCTATATTTTCATTTTTTGACCCCCCCCCATTTTATAAAAAAATTATAAATTTCTTAATTTTTTCTATAACATTATAGCCCAAGAGCCCACGACGGCCAGACCTTCGTTATTTTATAAAAGCTGAAAGTTTTTCTGTGCATGTCCCCTATACAGGTAAGAACGACCAGCGACTATAGAGTTTGGGTTGTGGTTACTTTGGCAGGTAACAGGTAATAAAGGTGTATAAAATAGTACTTTAAATTCGTTAAAGTATAAAGCTCAATTTTTTTATATTTTCTTCGGGATAACTTTAGAAATCTCGTCATCCATTGCCGGACACTTATGACAGTTGCTACCCCCTGCCATACACCCCTAAACTTTAATAAATTATAATTATACTTTCGTTATAATATAAAAGATAAATTTTATATATGTTACTTGGCGACCTATAAAAAAATGTTACCTCAATAGGCGGACAGTTTTAATGGTTTTTACATAGATTTTTGACATTTCGGTTATTATTGATAACCATTGGTGAAGACATGGAGGAATCGTCTTAAAATCAAAAATAACCATCGATTCTTATCTAATACTAGAGGAATAACCTTATTGCATTCCATTTTTGTTGTTTTGACTATTAATGGCAACCTCTACTGAAAACGTGGAAGAATCGACTTAAAAATCAAAAAGAAAGTTTAGGGGTGTCTGGCAGGGGGTAGCAACTGTCATAAGTGTCCGGCAATGGATGACGAGATTTCTAAAGTTATCCCGAAGAAAATATAAAAATTGAGCTTTATACTTTAACGAATTTAAAGTACTATTTTATACACCTTTATTACCTGTTACCTGCCAAAGTAACCACAACCCAAACTCTATAGTCGCTGGTCGTTCTTACCTGTATAGGGGACATGCACAGAAAAACTTTCAGCTTTTATAAAATAACGAAGGTCTGGCCGTCGTGGGCTCTTGATCTATTAGAATGACAAAGAATTAGACCTTCGAAATTTGATTATTAATGAAGCAAAATAGTAGCCACACGTACCTACTAAGATTTATGAATAAGCATTTTAAAAATATAATTTATTATAGTTTATTTTCGAATAGTCCTTTGCGTAAATTGATATAAAAATTATTTAGTTTATTTTATTTATTAATACTATTTTATTTATAAGAATTTTGGTGGCTTGGTGTGTACTGGATATATTAATTTTTTATTGTTAAGTGATAAATAAATTGAATTTGGTTCTTTCCAGTAATTTATTTTGTTATTCAAATGGTTAATCCAAATATTTCGAGAGCGTTCTCATTAACGAATTTAAAGTACTATTTTATACACCTTTATTACCTGTTACCTGCCAAAGTAACCACAACCCAAACTCTATAGTCGCTGGTCGTTCTTATCTGTATAGGACATGCACAGAAAACTTTCAGCTTTTATAAAATAACGAAGGTCTGGCCGTCGTGGGCTCTGGATTCATTAGAATGACAAAGAATTAGACCTTCGAAATTTGATTATTAATGAAGCAAAATAGTAGCCACACGTACCTACTAAGATTTATGAATAAGCATTTTAAAAATATAATTTATTATAGTTTATTTTCGAATAGTCTCATGTAAATTTGATATAAAAATTATTTAGTTTATTTATTTATTAATACTATTTTATTTATAAGAATTTTTGGTGGGTTTGGTGTGTACTGGATATATTAATTTTTTATTGTTAATATGATAAATAAATTGAATTTGGTTCTTTCCACTTATTTTGTTATTCAAATGGTTAACTAAATATTTCGAGAGCGTTCTCAGTGGATAAACGCGGGGGTTTATATTTACTTTAAACTTTTTATGTTTTCCAATTTGAGAAAGATAGAGAAAAACGAAGGACCACGTTATATCAATTGTTTAGCTTACTAACGAGGTTGTAAATCTCGCCGCGAATAAATTGTAAGTCTATTCCACTAAACAATCGATATCAAATATATTCGATAGGACGCTAGTTCTTACTATACATATAACTGTTCGAAAATCCTAAATTAGTATCTTTAAGGATGGATGTCTAGGAAAGAAATGAAAGATAAATTTCTCTTTAACAAAAACTATATTTTAATGCAAAAACTAATGAATGTGTTGATAAAACCAAAAGATAAATGAAATAAAGAAAATTAACTTTAGATTGTATATATACGTAGATATATATACACTTTATAACTAAATACTTAAACTTTTAGACATATAAAATATTTTATTATATGTCTAATTACAAAATGAATGGTTTCAGTGGTGGTAAAGGGCAGCCTCTGAATTATCTCGAGAGATGAATAAGTGTTCTTTTGTCTCAGAACTAATGATGAATGCTTTTGATGTAGGGGTATACAAAAAAACTGCAGCAGTGTATAAACCTGCAGTGTTTTATTTAGGAATTTTTCAGAGAATTGATTGTACCTTCAATAATAATAAGAAATAAATACAAATAGATTATTATTAATTAGAGACCTTTTAATATATATTAGCACAATAAAGAGAAAACGGGTTTACTAACCTTTCGGAAGCCACTTTTAATGATATGTTTTGCTTATTTCAACAAACCAACTTTTATTTAGTTATTAAACTAAATATTTATTGACTATGACGAAAATTATAGTCGAATGAATATACCAGCGTAAAATGTGGTTCGATATTTATTGAGATGTTGACTCGAAGAAATTTGAAATAAGAAGAATGGCAATACGACATCAAAAGGGAGGGTTCAGGCGATGCGTTAGGTGTTTCTAGGCACAAAAACTTAGCGCCGAGAAACCGACTTGGCGTGGTTTTTGAGTTTTGCAGATTACTTATATTTAACCATACTGCCACTTCTTCGAAATAAATAACTAACGATTATTTATTTTTCGAGAGCGTCCAGCGGGTATCTGTAAGTAAAGGGGCATATTGAACTGCTTGAGGATCATCAGTAAGCTTCAAAAAAGAAGTCGTAAATTCTTTTAGCTCTTTGTGACACCCAACGAAATTGTTCCACAATCGGAGAAGACTTGTTGTGGACAACCACGTGGAGAAATGAATCGATCAAGCTAATAAAAAACATTCGGTTGAGACGAAAGATATTCCAAGTGTATGGTTGAGTTGAAAAGCGCAATACCTTAAATCGATGATATATCGTGCATTCATGAGTGATGCGACGAATAATATTCCTTAATCTCGGAATCCAATAATGATTAGTTATAACTGCTAGAGTTAGAAAAATCTGCGTATTTAAATTGATAATGTGCTTGCCGCACAATGAATGTAGACAAATTACATTGATAAGCAATCCTAATAGGGTATTTATGTTAGTGTTGTATGACAGCGACGAATGTGTCAATCTTTTAATTTAGATTTTTGCTGAAGAATGAATTCAATGATTTTAAATTAGAATTGTTTGATATTGATTTCGAATTTTTCAATAATTTGTATTATAATGAGAAATGTTCTTTTTTGTCTTAGAAAGATTGCAAAAGTTTCTAAGGGACTGGAATTTTTCAAATTTTCTTTAAAATGATGGTTCATGGAAAGGTCCTTGTAACCATAATTTATTATTAAAAAGTTTCGAAATTGAAATTTCTAGATACTATATCAACTGGATTAATTGAAGTATTAACATATTTCCAACAACTTCTGGAATAAGTGAATTTATATCATGAACTCTGTTCGCGACAAATGTTTTGAATTGAAGATTTTTCGATTTGATCTATGACAAGCTATTTGCGAGTCCGAATAAAAATTAGACATTATTTAATTGGAATAATTGGGTTGTAAAATTGATACGATGTCATTATTAGATGAAAACTTAGATGCTCAAGATGTGCAATTGTAATGAAATATAAAGGCGATAGCTTTGACTTTGCAAATATTAGATATATGGAATATCAAATGATGGAAAATACGGCGAATGCGTATACTTAAAAGTATGCTTTTAGTTAGTGTAACAGATGATGGTGGTTCGAATTTAAACGATAAATCTATGGTGAATCAATGCTCCAATTTATACTTAAGGTGGTGGATGAATATAAGAGAGTTAATAACAAAGCTTTTTAAAAGAACGATTGTAAAAATATTAGTAGATATTTAGTTCGAATAACTATCATACTTTCCAATATGCTATACCCATTAAGTTTGGAGATTTCAAATTAAATTATTGATTATTGTTTATTGTATTTATATGAATAGTGATTTATAATGAAATCATAGAAATTTTATTAATGGATCAAACATTTATTACTAATTGAATCTTTTTTCTCAATGAACAATTTTTGAAACTGTAGTTTAAACAAAATTTTAAACTATATTATCTTAAAAAAATAAATAAACAAAGATTTTCAATTGATTATGCAAGTTTTTCAACAAAAATTTTATTATATATTTAAAGGTGTGATTTTAAATTGTTTAGGTACGTTGATCTATTTATAAAAGAGTAGTTAGAGCGTTTAAAATTCAAGGTTTTTCAAAAAACTGTAATAAGATATATACCTATAAGACTTAAAATTGTTTAGATTGTTCCATTTATAAAAAGAGTATTCAGACTGTTTAAAAATACAAGTTTTATAGAAAACTGTATTAAGCTATATATGACTTTAATTTGATTAGTTTGATCCGTTGATAAAAGAGTATTTAGACAGTTTTTTAAATTTTAATTAATGATTTGTCTAAAAGATTTTATACAATAAAACAATAAGTTATCGAGAAGATATACTACATTGAAAAAGTGATTTCTTTGAATTAATTATCTGTTACCTGCTGAAGAACATGAAATTGAGAGATTTGATTTAATTGCAAACTTTAGTGTTATTGAAGCTTTAAAATTTATATTATTTATAATTGGAGTGTTAAATACTTTATAGTTCCCTTTCAATAAAAAGGATTTAAATGAAATTCGTAAAAAATGTGTATAGGTTGAAGTAATCAAATATTCAAAATTTATATTGTTTATAAATTGTTAAATGTTAATAATGCTCTTTTATAATTCTTTTGAATAAGAGTATTTAAGTGAAATTGCAAAAATGTGTATAAAAGTTCAAGTAATCAAAATTTATATTGTTTTTTTTTTTTTTTATAAATTGTTAAATGTTAAATACTATAATTCCTTTTGAATAAGAGTATTTATGAAATTGCAAAAATGTTATATTAGTTTTAATGATGTCAAAGATTTTAAAAATTGTATTGTTTATAAATTGAATGATATTTAATCGTGCACTATTAAATCGTTTAGGAAGATATAAAAGTTTTCAAATTTATATATTGAATGAAATGTAATCTTGCACTATAAAATTGTTTAGAAAAATATAAAAAGTTTTTCAAATTTATATTATTACTAAATTGAGTGTTAAAATGCTTGATAATTATTCCCTTTGAATAAGAGCATTTACGTTAATTGCAAAAATTAAAAATGAGTTTTTAAGTGTTATAAAAGATTTAAAATTTTTAAATTATTTATATATTGAATATTAAATTTTGAAGGAAGAGTATTCAACTTAAATTGCGAAATTTGTATTAGTTTAAGTGAGAAAAGCTTTTAAAATTTTATATGTTATTTATAAATTGAATATTTAATGCCTTATAATTCCTTTTGAACAAGAACATTTACTTAATTGCAAAACTGTAATGAGTTCACCTGATATAAAAAATTTAAAATTTATATTATGAATAAAATGTTATTTAATTTCGCAAGTTTTACTTGAAAGTTTAGAAGAGATGTAACTATTTAGAATTTATAATATTCATGAATTGAAAAACTTTTTAATTTGTAAGATTATAGACTGTAGAAAAATATAAACATTTTCGAATTTATAATATTTATAAATTGAACACTATTCAATTTGTAAGATTCAAATTGATCAGAAAAAATAAACATTTTTGAACTTTATAATAATTTTAAATTGAGTTTTATTTTTGTACATTTTGTCTTTGAATAAGACCATTTAATTGAGTGTTTGTACCTATATTTTAGTCATTAGAATCTTTTATCCAGAATTAAATAATCTATTTTTAATTTAACTGGATTAATTTGACTATAAAATTTAATTAAGAATGTTGGTGAATAACCGCGTGCTTCAAAAGTTTTAGATTTTTAAATAGATCCTTTACAATGCCTATCATTTTTTGGGAGTAATTTTCTGCTGGAGATATATTTCAATTCCATTGTTTTGAAATTAAAACTTGAGGTGAATTTTTCCGTTAGTCCCGGAATGTAACAATAGTGGAGCTAACGCTGATTTGTAATTGCTTAATAAGATGTGATCTAGAGTTGTGGCTATGGGGATGAGCACCGTAAGAAATCAATCTTTATTATGCCTAAAAAGACTATCAAATGCTAATGCTCCCCCAAGGATGATTTCTATTTGACTGCTTACTTTATGGGTGGGATCAGCTAAATGAAGATCTTGAATGTGAAATGGATTGCTTCGCTTTGGAAGCCATTTTGTGCATGAGCACCTATATTTTCAATTGAATTATTTTTTATTTGACCATTAAGAATTTTTCGCGCAAACCGTTAACTCGTTGGTATTATCGCCACTACTGTGTATTTTAGAAGCGGGAAATTCGCTCCCGCATCATCAATTTCCACTAACTAAAGCAGTGACTTGGACATTGGAAGTTTGAGGGTTGGCGGATTTTGTAAAGGTTGAAGGCGTAGTAGATAGGTTAGAGATAGGCAAGGGTTACTCTGTATTGATAATCGTATTATTTATCATTCCATGACCTGCCATTAAAAGTGACCTGAGGCGTTTCGACGTTTCTCTCGCTGTACTGTACATTATTTCGGATTCTATGTCTGAAAGGTTCTTCTAATGCGGAGTTTTAGTTTGTCGATTTCTGCTTTTTTTCCTTTAATTCATAATAAAGAAAATTTATATTATTTTTATTAGAATTACTGTTTATTTCTAAATTTATCTCTTCTTACTTCCTTCTGAATGAAGTCGAGAGCTTTTTTGATTCTATTCATTTCCTTAGACATCCTAAAGATACAAAGAACAAAACTAGGAGAGTCTAATCAGCTATATATATCTATGATCGATAATCTAATCAGACTGGCTCTTGAGTGACCATTTAATGGATAAACGCGGGGGTTTATATTTACTTTAAACTTTTTTATATGCTTTTCCAAATTTGAGAAAGATATAGAAAAACGAAGGACCACGTTATATCAATTGTTTAGCTTACCAACGAGGTTGTAAACTTTTGCTGCGAATAAATTGTAAGTCTATTCCACTAAACAATCGATATCAAATATATTCGATAGGACGCTAGTTTCATATATATAACTGTTCGAAATCCTAAATTATATCTTTAAGGATGGATGTCTAGAAAGAAATGAAAGATAAATTTCTCTTTAACAAAAACTATATTTTTTAATGTAAACTAATGAATGTGTTGATAAAAACTAAAAGATAAAATGAAAACAAAGAAAATTAACTTAGATTGTATATATACGTAGATATATATACACTTTATAACTAAATACTTAAAACGACATATAAAATATTTTATTATATGTCTAATTACAAAATGAATGGTTTCAGTGGTAGTAAGGTAGCCTTCTGAATTATCTCGGAGAGATGAATAAGTGTTCTTTTGTCTCAGAACCAATGATGAATGCTTTTGGATGTAGGGGTATGCCAAAACTGCAGCAGTGTATAAACCTGCAGTGTTTTATTTTAGGAACCTTCAGAGAATTGATTGTACCTTCAATAATAATAAGAAACAAATACAAATAGATTATTATTAATTAGAGACCTTTAATATATATTAGCACAATAAAGAGAAAACGGGCTTTACTAACCTTCAAGTCACTTACTCAGATATAAGCGAGCTATTTCAACAAACTAACTTTTATTTAGTTATTAAACTAAATATTTATTGACTATGACGAAAATTATAGTCGAATGAATATACCAGCGTAAAATGCGGTTCGATATTTATTGAGATGTTGACTCGAAGAAATTTGAAATAAGAAGAATGGCGTAATACGATATCAAAAGGGAGGTGGGTTCGAAAAGGATGCGTTAGGTGTTTAGGCAACAAAATCCCTAGCGCCGAGAAACCGACTTGGCGTGGTTTTTGAGTTTTCTATAAGATTACTTTATATTTAACCACTCAGCATCTCTTCCTCAGTGGAAACCACTCCTCCACCAATGTGCCGACCCCATCAGTTTGTACAGAACATTGATAAAAGCTCGATCACACAACACATATATATATACACATCCAAATTCAAAAATAATATAATAAATAATAAATATATGTATGTGTGTGTTGTGTGATCGAGCTTTTTATCAATGTTCTGTACAAACTGATGGGGTCGGCAGATTGGTGGGGAGTGGTTTCCACTGAGGAAGAGATGCTGAGAACGCTCTAGAAATATTTGGATTAACCATTTGAATAACAAAATAAATTACTGGAAAGAACCAAATTCAATTTATTTATCCTTAACAATAAAAAACTATTTTATTTATTTATTTTTGAAAATTCAATTCAAATTTTTTAAATCAAATCTTATTATAATTAGATGATACTATTTTTTTAAACATATTCCTAAGAAACTTTATTAATAATTTAATATAATCTCTCAAGGTAAAAACATTGTTGAGGTCGTTTTATAATATAGAAATTGTTTTACAAACCATTTACGAACATTAAATTGAATTTTCAGTTATTTATTTATTTATTTTTAATTTTATTAAGATTTTGGTGGTTAGATATGAAAAATTTTAGTTTTAAGCACTCGGTTATTAATTCAAGAAAATTTTAAATAATTTTTCTAATTGAAGACCTAACCCAAAAAAATCTTTCTAATAAAATATGTGTTCATTTCTAATTTATTCAAGATATATATTATATTGAGACTTCAACGTTTAGTCTATTTTATTTGAGACTTTTCCATCCTCTTAAATTGATTGTTTTGCTTTAAGTCTTATTAAATATTATTTATTTTATAGAAATTGATATAAAAAACATATCAGTTAGCTAGCACTCGGACATTATCCCTGATCAATTTCGTTTTATTCCCCTTCGTTTTTACTTTACCATACAGAGTTTGGTCAAGTATTGTAATCGTACTTGAAAAAAGTGGTTTTTTTCCTTCTTTTTTTCGAAATATCTCAAAAACGGCTTAAACTATTTTGATTAAAAAAATTGAGCTAAACCATGGTATTTCGCTCTACAAAAAAGCTCTAATAAGTAAACATCGAAAAAATTATATTTTTCGAGATAATAATTGTTTTGTCAAAATGTCTGTTAGTCTGTGCGTTACCAAATTTTTGTGGACGAGCTAGCTCAAAAACTAGTGTAAATATCGAAACCAAATTTCACACGTAGTGGTCCATTGAGATTAAGAGGCTGATTAGATTTTGGTGCATACCGACCCAAAATTAAGGGGGATGGAGAGGGGATTAAAAATTAAAAATCTAGGCTCTTTGAGCAAACTCAACCAAATTGTGTATACATAATCAGTGGACCCCCAGAAGTCTAAAAATGCAAAAACTAACAGCCAAAAATTGGGGGGGGGGTCAAAAATGAAAATCTTGGCCATTTATCAAACTCAACCAAATTTTGTATACATAATCAATGGGACACCAGAAGTATAAAAATGCAAAAACTAACCCCCCTACATGATTATAAATAATTTTAGAGGCCAGGTTGTATGGTAATGTCAAGTGGATCAGAAAATCAGAACACGTCAGCTTATTTCATGATGCAAATATCCATCCCGAATTACAAGGGTTGCATCTTTTTATACATCTTCTTGCATCAATATTATTTTAAAAAAAGAGCTTGAAAAAGTCGAGAATCTCAATTATATTAGTTTTGTTTTACCTGAAGTTCAAATACCTATCCGTATTTAGAATCCGGCAGAATTTTCTTATTAGTTTAAGAATAACCAACATATCAACCCCAGGTTTCAACTTCCTAGATTCCCTGCTTGTATCCAATATAAATTTTGAATTCAATTAAGTTCATTCTCGTTTTTGTTAAGGTTTTATAATTTTTTTCTTTCATTATACAATAAACCCTCTTCTCTCTTTCTAGATGACAAATTTCTAGTTTTTAGGTTTACTGAAAGTTTTCTTTAGGTTTTGATCTAGATTTAGAGGGATGATTTTTGACACTATAATCTTTTAATTAATAATAGAGGGATCATAATTAAAATAGAAAATGTAAAATTGTTCATCTAATAATATCCAATAGATTTTTCTTCAAATGTTAAATCTCAATAACTAATAACTAATATTAGATCAAGTGTAAGCTGTTATTGGACTCCTACCAAAAGAGATCTATATTTTTAATTTCAAATTAATATACATTGAGATTATAAAGATAATTTATTTTCGTCTGGCTTTGAAAATTATTTATTAATTTCTTTAGTATATGAGAATGAACATAATACACCGATATAATGAGTATTTTTTACTTTTGTTAATTTTAAAAAGAAGTCATAAAAACTTCAATTTTTTCCCGACGCTCACGACATCCATTCAGATTTCGATGGACGGTTAAAAAAGATGATTCAGTAAGCACAACTGAAGTGAATAGTATTCTTATTTTTGTCACACTGCCTTTCCAATAATAATAATAAATAAATAAAAATTATTTGTATGTTAGAGCAATCTACGAAGAAAATATTTTAGGAAGATCAATAACTATGCTAAAAGAAAAAGAAGATGAATAAATTTCGATAGTGGATTAATTATGGGAAATCCCAATTTTGACACAAATAAACTGCTTCATCAATTTTTTCATTTACTGAAACTGTTACGTAATGGCATTCTTTTAAGGTTTTATCACTTGTTACATTCCAAAACTGTTCAATTTTGACACGATTTTTTTCCAGTCACTGATTGTTGCTTTACCTACCCCAAACTCGCCAACCAACTTTGTCAAACTTTCCCCAGCGTCCAGACGCTTTAAAGCTTTCAGTTTTTGCTCTATAGTACCAGAACTGTGTTTTCGTTTGCTTGCCATAATGTAAAATCAAAACATTAATCAACACCGTTCACTTAATTAAAAACTTTTCGGCTAATCCGAACAGGCTACAGCCCCAATTAGTTCGGATTTGAAGGGTTTCACTGTATTTTAATTTTGAAACTAGATTTCAAGACTTCTGGAAAAATAATCCCTATTTTGGTATAATTATCATGAGGATGACGTAGGTCTGGGGTTGCTGGATCTTGGACTATAATAATTATGACAGAATTTATGTTTTTATTAATTATAATTTGGTGTTGTTATTGTCCATTTTGAAAACTTTTCTTATGCGGCCTCTCTAAATAGTTAAATAACTTACTCTTTTGTGGGCTGCATAAGACAAATGGATCACCAGTGAATCCTGGACTACATGTGCATGAAACCGCATGACTTATAATACGACATTCAGCATTAGAACCACATGAACCAGGACAGGGATCCCGACATTTGTTATTGACACAAGCCTGTTTCGCAGTATATTTCATCAGGCAATTTTTAAACTTAACCTCCTCGTAATAAGTAATATAAGGTCAGGTGGGGTAACTGGGGGCGGGGGCGACTGGGCCAGGGGTCCTGTAACCCCAGAGCTTTTTAATTTTACCGCATTTTTTTAGCGCAATTCACTTTTTCATATTGGTGGGAAATTTTCAGTGTTCCTGAATTATTTAAGTTTATTTTATACTTAAGTGCTTAGTTAAGTTAATTACTTATTTACCTAGTTATGTGTTTACTTCTTACCTAGTTGCCTTACCCAGTTCCTTGAAAATATTGAGACTTGAGTAAGTATTTAATTAAGGCTTTCTTAAGCATAAGGAACTTATTTAACTTTATTTCAATGGGTAAAATGAAATTATTTTGTTTAGTTGTTTCATTTATGATACTTTTTTTGTATTTTCTGTAATAAAAATCGATTTTAAAAATTATACTTGGCGTTTAAACTTATCTACCTTAAAAAATTCAATAGAATAAAAAAATAGAGGTCTTGGTGCAAATGGGCCAGCTTAGTCAGGGCCCAATTACCCCGAATCGCTTACATCTTTGATTATTTTTAATCCATATACAAATGAGACTAATTCTACCTACGGCCAGGGCCTTGAGGGATAGGGGAACATGTCCAACTGCTCAAAAGATGTTAAAAATTAAAAAAACAGCAAATAGGCTGGGCTGGTCCAATTACCCCACAACGCGTTTAACTGGGCCAACCGCAAAACTTTACATTCAAATTAAGATAATTCCAAAATTTTGAATAATCAAAAGTTGAAAGTATCATGATTATTTGAAGAAAATTTCATCTTTCAATTAATATAGTCACGAGATCTATAAATTGTGAGGAAGCTTAGTTATAGCCAAAAATATGGAGTACTCCTTGGGAAAACAAAAGAAGCTGGGCCAGTTACCCCACCTGACCTTATATATAGAAAGCAGAAAAATATACTGCAAAACGAAGTAACATTTTAAAAATTTCATTTCCAATTTATTTCAAGCCCAAGTACCCAATAACCAGCCACATAAGAAAGTAACTTATGAGGAGAATTTTCTAGGTTAGGTTTCACAAAAGGAAATATTAAAACAAATGTATGTTTTTTGAGTTTGATTCACTCGATATATATTTCGGGTTATTAGCCCATCATCAGGAGTTCAAATGAAAATAGTTTTCATTTGAACTCCTGATGATGGGCTAATAACCCGAAATATATATCGAGTGAATCAAACTCAAAAAACATACATTTGTTTTAATATTTCCTTTTGTGAAACCTAACCTAGAAAATTCTCCTCATAAGTTACTTATAATGTTTCACCTAGACCTAAATCCTTAAAAATTACACATAAGAAAGATATATTATCATGCTAAGGAATAAAATATCCTTAAATTATAGTATTAATTTAATAGAAAATCATAAGATGGTGTCATCTATTAAATCCGATGGAATGGAATATTTTTAATTATAAGTCAGAGGGGTTGTTTTTGACCCCCTCGGGAATCGAACCCGAGTGCTCGTAACAGTAATTCGGGCCATCTGGCTCACCTGCGGGATGCAGCCAGATGCCCGGATTGCTATTACTGGGACTCTGGTTCGATTCCCGAGAGGGTGAAAAAACAACCCCTCTGACTTATAATTAAAAATATTCCATTCCATCGGATTTAATAGATGACACCATCTAATGACTTTCTAAGAAAATTTGAATCTATTACCATCGTCAAATTGAAATCTTTCAAATTAATTTAATAGATTACTCAATAAAATCTCTCTACAGGTAAAATGTCCGGAATGTCGAGCGGAACATCGCATTCCCTACCAGGGAGTCCAAGGGTTTCCTACCAACGTGACATTACAACGTTTTCTGGAACTTCATATAGAAATCACCGGCGAACTTCCAGATCCAACATCCGGTCTAACAATGGAGCGATGCTCCGTTTGTTCGGAAAAAAATTATCTCAACCTTTGTGTCCATTGTGATAAGAAAATTTGTCAAGATTGCAAGGTATAGATAAAATATTTATTCATACTTTAGAATAGCGGCTCTCAATCAGTAGTTGGCTTAACACAAATGGTACGGGAGAGATCTCTGGTGGTACATACACATGGATGTTTCTCGTGCCAAATAAAGTTAAATAAATTTAAGACTACATTTTCGAAAGGCTTTTTTTTATCATTAGTTTAATTTTAATTCACTTTTTTCTAACTTTGCGGAAGAAATCTTTAAGAATGAGTAATTAAAAATTAAAAATAACTTGATAGATACGGGTATTGAGTTCTATTTAACAGTGATATACATGGACACAGCTCCAGAGCTAATCACGACTATCATGTGCTGCCAAGTGCCAGGAATGTGGGTCAGAGGAGGATCACCCACACTGCTGTAATCTGGTATAATGAACTGCCTGAAGGGTTGAAAGATGTGAGAACTATGAGTAAATTTAATGAAAATGTTAAACGATATTTATTTGGCCAGAGATTATGATAACGCACACATGTATGATATTTGTAAAGCCTGTTGTAGATTCTTTGTCATCTTTTTGGCTTAAAAAATAAATTAAAAAAAAATTATTTTTCTGTTCAACCATGGAAAGATTTGAAAACACTTTCAATAGCCTGCCTAATTAATTTCAATCTAATTTAAATATGAATACGTGAAAATTTAAAGAAATTTAAAGACGTTTCCATGTGATTATCATGTCTTAGGCTCAAAATGATGGCAGGCCTTTGAAACTGTTGTCAAATTTTTGACCATCAAAAAAATTAATGAAAACTAAAGATATGGAAAAACTTTTCGAAAATTTAGGCTTTTTTTTAAATATTGAATTCTTTTCTTAGTTCGATCAAAATTTTTATTTATTTTATATATAAAACAGATATTTTCATTTATTTTATTTATTTAATAAAATAATTAAAATTTCGAAATCAAAAAGTGGCTAAGAAAAGGGGGGAATATATATATTTTTGTTGTTGATAGATAATTTATAAAATTGTATTTTTATTTTGTGTATCTATTTAAAAAAAATACCATTATAATACGATGAATTTGGGTAAAATAAATCCATTTCATTTGTAAATTTCAAATTTATATTTAGACTACGAGTTATAAAAAATCGAGGGGTGAACCGCGACCTATTATCGTGTACATCTACTTCCACTTTCATTTCCAACTAGAAGACAATAAATGAAGTGGCATTATCTAATGAATTCCAAAATAATTCCACATTATTCCAAATAGATGTACCTAATTCCAATCGCAGTTCACCCCTCGTAAAACTGCTTTGACCAAGAACTGACAGAGATAATGATAAGGGTTCCTTTTTCCTTTGTACTAAACCCTAAAAAAGACTGAGAACCGCAGCTTTATACAATATTTAAGCAATCCTGATCCCAATCGATTTTAATTATTTTATCATTTATATTATAATTAAATGTTATACTTTCAGGGAGCATTGTTTGATATTCTTAGGCGAGAAATCATACGGATTAATAACCAAGTTCGTCGCGCTTTACATCGACTACATGATGCTCTGAGTCTTGTAGAAAAACACGCGTCATCGCTCCGCACTAATTGCAATTCGATCTCAGAAGAAATAGATGAGATTTACCGAAGACTTGCTAAAGGTCTAAAAGATCGAGCTACTTTTCTGAATGCAGAGATAGAGCGTTATTTAGGCGTTGAACAACGTAATCTTGTCACCCTTAAAGAAAATCTTACGCAAGAAATCAGCAACATTGAAAGCAATTGTGAATTGGCAGATAAGGTATTCTACATCCAATTACTATTTATTATTATTATTTACTAGATTATTATTATTTACTAGATTATTATTATTTACTAGATAAATAAGGTTAATATTATAATCCAATTTTGATCCATTTTAACAAATTATGTACACATACATCATGATGATATTACAATATTTTACCAAATTTGATTTTTTAACCGACTTCAAAAAAGGAGGAGGTTCTCTATTCGACTGAATTTTTTTTTTTTTTTTTTTTTTTTTGTGCCTATGTTACCTCATATCTCCGCCAATTGTCAACCGATTTTGAAAATTTTTTTTGCATTGGGTCCAGTCTAGCTTCCGATTGGTCCCATTTTTCTCGATTTTTTTCCATAGGTATTAGGACCTTTTTTATTAGGTTTGTTTAGACCTAACCTCTTTGTTTATGAACCGATTTCGATGGTTCTTTTTTTATCCGAAAGGGGTGTCTTAGGGATGGTGTCATATTAATTTGGTCAAGTTCTGATGATATGATCATCATTAATAACTTCACTAAAAAGAGAAAAATAAAAATAATTTTTAAGAAAAAATAAAAACCGACTTCAAAATTAAATGCAACAAATAAAATACAATTAAAAGGTATGAAATAATTATTATCTTATTTAGTTACATCAATGCCGAAATATTACCATGAATTACTTTTGAAGTTGGTGCCAAACATATACCTTTATGAATCGCACTCGATGGATCTATTTTTTAGTACGTTTGGCGTGTACGCTCGCTTATAGGTTTAGTTTGTTTGGTACCGACTTCAAAAAGTAATTTCATGTTAATATTTCGGCGTTTAGTTGTAACTAAATAAGATAATAATTATTTCATACCTTTTAGTGTATTTTATTTGTTGCATTTAATTTTTGAAGTCGGTTTTTATTTTTTTCTTAAAAATTATTTTTCTAAATTGTGATCTGTGGGATCCTCATATTATCAATCAACCTACCAATATTGGGAGGGTTGGCTTGGGACACAAAAACTTACAGGGAAAAACATATCGAGCAATGCGACTTTTGAGGATTGTCAATGTGATACCTAAAATAGGTGTACGTCGGTTGGTAAAATCTTTGCAAAAATTTACAAAGGGTAAAAAAAAACACTTAGAATTCATCTTGTGCTCCGGCCGGATGGCCAATCAGACAACACACATTTTCTTTGTCATTTCAGACGAAGATGCGTCATCTGATTGGCCATCCGCCGGGCACAAGAATTCCCAAGGGTTTTACCCTTTGTCAACTTTTACAAAGACTTTACCAACCGACATACAACTGGTCTAAGTAAGAAATAACCAATCTAGTCAAGCATATCGGTACATTCTTCGTAATTTCTTTTCACAAGTCTCATGTGATAAAAGCTGACTTTTAAATTCATAATATAAAAAAAATTTCCCAAAAAAATCTAGAAGTCCATGCTTTAATTTTTAGTCATATCTACGATATAAAATTTTGAAAAATCTATTTTAAATAACCAACTAATGAAGAGCCCATAATAAAATTTATGTTATTTTTAAATAAAATTAATAATAGTAAATATCTGTCTGTATCTTCCAAACAGAAAGAAAATTATAACTTGACAAAATTGCTATTATTATTATTAAAAAAAGTCAATAACTAACGCGGTGGAAAAACTACAAAATGTTATATCATTTAGTGAAAATGTTTCGGGAAATATAAATTGGGATAAAACTTGCCAGGGCCATATTTAGAATCTGTGGGCTCTTGTGGCTGAACCTGTGGTGTGGGGCCTACACGTGAAAATATATTTTTTTGATTTACCCACAAAATCCGCATTTTCAGCAATTATACAAAAAACTTGAATTTTATTTTTAAAGATGGATTTATTGAGTGTTTTTTGTCCAAAAACCTCAATAAAATTCCATCTTTAAAATATAAAATTCTGGACACACTGGCATAATAGCAAGATGATCGCCATCCAATTGCCAAAACTCAAAAAACTTGAACTTTAAAAGTTTATTATTAAATTATAGAAAACTATTTATTTACTAAAACAGAAAACCTGGTTTTAAAAAATTGACGTAGAATCATTTTACTCCTGGACAGTGGTACAGAGTGCGGTAGTCCCCGACCCTTTGTGGTGCGGGTTTCAGGCTGCAGCCTAGATAGCTGATGATTAAATCCGACCCTGGACCTTACACTATTCAATTAAAAAACCAGCAATTTCTTTATTAAATTACGGTTTTCGTCAACTCTACCTTTTGTTAATTTTTTTATTTTGAAGGGTGTCCTGTCCTTTAAAAGAAATGTAGATTTTTTAGTCTTTATTTTATGATTTTAAAAGTCGAAAAAACTTATTTCACATGTATATCAGAAAAGGTAAGATATTTAAAAACACTTGTTATGTGTTACAATTTATTTAAAATAATTTTTTTAAATTTTATAGACATGACTAAAATTCAAAGCATAGCTTGTAGATTTTTTGATAAATTTGCTCTTCTTAAGTTAAATTCTGAAATTATCACATGACTTGCTGAAAAGACGTTACTGATATGCTTGATTCTTGCATATCAGAACCGTCTTCCTCTTTCCTTTGCACAAGTCTCATGTGAAATAAGTTTTTCGGCTTTGAAATTCATAATAAAATAAACTGCAACGGATCGTTGCTAAACTTTATCCAATGTACTATCTTATTCTAGGGTAAAGTACTTTAAAATATAATTTTACAATAAAAATTTATATGACCTTTTTTATGGTCCTCAAGGTACTTAATTACAATATTAAATTTCATCCAAATTGGTTTAGTCATTTTCAAAATATTTAGAAAAATCTAAAAAAAGTACAGAAATAAAGTACTAATGTTTGTCGGCCGATATGTATCAAAAACTAATCAGCGCTTCATTTTGTTAAATTAATGGTAGTTTTTCAATTTTATTTCAATCGGTTGTACGGTGTGGAAAAAATCGTGGACGGAAAAAAACGATAACATACTTACGTCCGCACGCTTTTCCTGAAAAAATCGCAATTTTTAGCATCTGGACGAAACCCCATGTAATTTTTGGCAAAACCGTCACGTGCTAAAATTCAACCTAAATGAATACTACAATTTCTGACTTTAATTGAGACCACATGTTCCGTAGTCTTTACCTGAGGACTTTGAAGTCTCGCTTGCCACGAGACTTATAAATACTTTACCCATGCTTTGCATTGGATAAAAAGTAAAAAAACGCCTAAGAAGACAAATTTCTCGTACCGGTTGTCTTCGTGTCGGTTTACTGACAATATTGAATGTGACAACGTCATAAGAAAATACTGATGGTCGGTATTTTCATGACGTTGTCACGTTCAACTATCGTCAGTAAACCGACTTTACAGACAACCGATTTTTTCCATAAAATTCTTCGTTCAGAAAAATCATTTTATATTTACAAAATACTTGAATAAAATTTATTGTTTAAATTTCTACTCGACTGTTAAAATTGAATTTTTGATTTCATTATTTTATAATAATAAATTTTGTATTGACATTATTTCTTTCAGCAAGTAAACTGAATAAAAGTTGTTGTTCAATTAGTTACTTAATTATTTTTTGCAAATTTAATTGTAATTTGTTGTAAAAAAGTAATAATTTTGAATAATTTATTATAAGAATAGGTAAACTGTGATTAAATTATTGTTCATAAATCTTAAATTTAAAATTTAAAATTTGGAAACATCATTAAAATTTTTGTAACTGTAGTTTTTAAAAAGCCCGCCTCAATCTTTGTCGTTGTTCCGCGCTCTCGCTTGCACTTCAAGCCTTAAATGGAACGCCTCAGAGCGAGATAACGCCGCATGTCATGTTTTTTCAAAAAAGCTTGCAGCCGGCTCCATCGAATTATAAGACGTTGTCACGTCAAAAATATACACTTTAATTTTTAGTCATGTCTTTAAAATTTTGAAAAATTTATTTAAATAAAACAAAATACATGTCAAGCAAGCTTTTAAACATATTTTTTTACTACTATAAAGGGGTTAGAGAAAATTATTTCCAATAATTTTTAGATGGATTGATTATGTTAACTCTTTGACTTTTAAATAAGGCTCCTTCCTATCTTGATGGGATCCCATGAAACTGAGCCATAGTTAATCTCTTTTATTCGTGAATGGCTTTGCTGCTGAAGTGCTGCTCTATTTATAATTCTTAATTTACAACATGTTAATCTCTAAATTTAACATTTAAAACTGAAAATGAATTGGAATAATAGGACATTTGGCATCAACGCCAAACGAAAAGCGTAAAAATTGAAAAATTTTATGTTTATTGAAAATCTACTAAATATTTATAGGCGAGAATACACAGCCATCACTGAACATACTTTCTTCCCTATGTTCAATTAAAAAAAAATCAAAGCCTTCCTATTATAACAATTTTTATTCTTAAAAATATTTATGGTAAATAGAAAACTATTAATTCTATAACTTCTTACATTAAAATATTTACAATTCATGTACAAAATATCTACTTTCACATTTAAAAAAAAATGAGAGACGAATTAAGTACAGAATGCATTTTGAAAGATTTATCATTTTTTTTTTTTTTTTTTGATTGATAGTTATCTTCTTTTTTAGAATAGTTACTTTAAACCAGAACTTTTTTAGTTGTTTCCAAAATTTCCCAAAAACGAATAGGAACCAAATGAATAGTAAAGTAATTAAGGATTTTGATAAAAAAAAAATTGAGGGAACAGAGAGGACTAGGCCTTGAAAAATAGAAATTATATATTTGAGTAGATATTAATTAGTAGTAAAGTTCAGTGCATCCATATTATTCTAATTAATCAAGTATATTGGCAGGTATTTGGACAGAAAAAAATAATTTTAAGAAAAATAAACCGACTTCAAAAAATTAAATGCAACAAATAAAAATACACTAAAAAGGTATAAAATAATATTATCTTACTTCTAGTTACAACTAAACGACGAAATATTAACATGAAATTACTTTTAAAATGGTGACAAACATTATACTTACCTTTTATGAATCGCACTCGACGGATCTTAGTACATTTGGCGGGTGCGCTCGCTTATAGGCATAGTTTGTTTGGCACCGACTTCAAAAGGTAATTTCATGTTAATATTTCTTCCTTTAGTTGTAACTAAATAAGATAATAATTATTTTATACCTTTTAGTGCATTTTATTTGTTGCATTTAATTTTTTTGTTAAAAATATTTTTATTTTTCTCTTTTTAGTGATGTTATTAATAGTGATCATATCATGAGAACTTGACCAAATTAATATGGCAATATCCCTAAGATACCCCATTTCCAATAAAAGAATCATCGAAATCGGTTCATAAACAAAGAAGTTAGGCCTGAACAAACCTAACAAAAATGGTCTACTACCAATAAAAAAACGGGACC
The DNA here is from genome assembly GCA_024734495.1 of Forficula auricularia. Taxonomy (NCBI): domain Eukaryota; kingdom Metazoa; phylum Arthropoda; class Insecta; order Dermaptera; family Forficulidae; genus Forficula; species Forficula auricularia. The sequence continues at coordinate 1,379,658 of JALMQS010000150.1, forward strand.
AATCGGAAGCTAAGACTGAACCCAATGCAATTTTTTTTTCAAAATCGGTTCACAATTGGCGGAGATACAGGAAAATATAGACACAAAAAAAAAAAAAAATCAGTCGAATAGAGAACCTCCTCCATTTTTGAAGTCGGTTAAAAATAGCGTAAATCAATTGAGAATTTTTTGATTTGCTACCTTCCTGTCCAAATACCTGCCAACATACTTGATTAATTAATTAGTTATTTTATTTATTAGATAAGTAATTTGAAGGAGACAATAAAAGAGTGTGTCTTCTGCTGGATAAATAAATTTATTTTATTTAAAATTAATATTAAAAATTTATAATTCCAGCAGAAGACACTCTTTATTGTCTCCTTCAATTTATAAAAAAATTCTGCTACTCTCGGTAAAAACTTTCAATTTACTTTAGAAAAAAACAACTTTGGAGAAAACTGTTTGAAGAACAATTCAATTTTGACCCGGACTTTAAAATCATCAAATTCAGCCCTGAATGAGAATAAAAATAAAAATGTAATAAAAATTATGACTATATTGGCTAAGAAAATCGATCAAGCTTCGCATTCCCAGTCCTTTCAGAAAATTTCTTAAATTAAAAGCTAGTTCAGCCAATACAAGGAAGGCAGCAGAAAATCAATTGAAACCAATGAAAATTCTCCTAAGACATTACCTCAGAGATAATCTCTATAAAAAAATGATCAACTCTTCCAAAATAAGTGTAGAAATAAAAATATTAATGAAATCTACAAGAAATCTTAGTATTTCAACTTTCGAAAATATTCCGAATATTTCGCCAAAACAATCATTATCGTTTATTTTGTTTGAAATGTAAGCAAATTCTAAATTACGAGTAATCTGAACCGAAAATTAACTCTAGATTCCTAAGATTTATTTACTTAAGACTTATTCGATTTTTTTTTTAATATAGCTCTTGATTTTGGAAAAATTTTGCTTTTGACTCCTTTGACTATGAAAACTAGTCAGAAATTTCTTCAAATAAATAAAATAAAGTATTCATTTTCTTTAGATATTTTAAGACTGATTAAAAATGATTGATCAATTTTTTTTATTCTAGGAATACTTGTAAAATTCAAACTCTTAAATTAGCTATTTCATAATCTGCACGTAACAAAAAATATTAATGAAATCTACAAGAAATCTAAATATTTCAACTTTCGAAAAAACATTCCGAATATTTCACCAAAATAATCATTATTATCCTTTATTTTGTTTGGAATGTAGGCAAATTCTGATTTACGATAAATCTGAACTGAAAATTAACTTATTATTATTACACCTTTAAAAAATTTTTTTTTCAAGATAAGACTTTTCCACAAAAAATAGGATTTTTTTTAATATAGCATTTGATTTTGGAAAATTTGCTTTTGACCTATGACTATGAAAGTAGTCAGAAATTTCGCCAAATACATAAATGTGACCTTCTCCGAGAAAAGGGAGCTAGTGTGTCAAAAAACTGGTTTGGACTAAAGGTGGACTTAAGAGTGGATTGGTACCTAAAAGGGTGTAGAATAAGATTATAAAAATTACTTCAAATTAACATCAGCTTAGTAACAAAATTACAAAAGAACCAAAATTGCGAAACAACTTTTGAGATATTGATAACACTCGTTATACAGTTGGCACAAGACTGAAGCGTCACTTTATTCTTTTCCTTTCTTATAGTTATTTTTACAAAAAATACCTCACCACATAGGCATGACGTCACCAAAGTCGGCACCCAATCATAACTAACCATACCAAATCGCATCTCCCAAATGAAGGTGTGTTCAAAGTGATAATGCGTTATGAAACTTTAAATGCGTTTTTCTCAAAACTTCATTTTCACACACTAGGTCCCTTTTCTCGGAGATGGTCACAAATATAAAATATTCATTTTCTTTAGTTATTTTAAGACTGATTAAAAATGATTGATCAATTTTTTTATTCTAGGAATACTTGTAAAATTCAAACTCTTAAATTAGCTATTTCATAATCTGTACGTAACATTTATTTTTGAAATCTCTAAATATTTATTCTGATTGTAATGATCAACTCCATGTAAACGTCCATTTGTTTATGGTTTATAGCATGGCCTCTATCCAAGATGAAATAAAATTAGTTGAACATTAAACTATATTGCTTACATAAATTACATATTATTTTTTACCTATAGATATTTTGTAAGTTTTTTTTTTAATTTATTACCTTATTTATTATTTTATTTTATGTTTCTAGCACATGACAGAAACTGTTGAATGGGATGACGCCGAACTCATGGATGCCAAAGAAATATTTTTACGTACAGTCGAATTCATACGAAATTTTGAATATGAGAATATGGATTATACACGACGGGTTCGATTTTCAATGGCACAAGATCCTAATCAACTTGTCTTACATGTAGCCAGTAAGTTGGAATTATTTAATTTTATTCCATAATTAGCAAGCATAAGCTGATGTGGCCATCCACATGACTTTACCATACACCTGGTCCCCTCTCTTATATTTAATATTTAATAAAATAATTTATTAATTTGAAATTTAAATGACTTGGTTAATTTTTAAAGGGGGATGAATAAAATTCAATTGCTTCTTTTCAGTAATTTTATATTAATTTAAGTTGTTAATCAAAATATATCGAGAGCACTATACATCTCTTCCTCAGTGGAAACTGCGGAATCAGAATGCAATGCCTTGTGAATTCACTAACTCGCCGTTATAGTGTTTCCACAGCTTCCAGTGAGGAAGAGATGTATAGTCGAGGGGTGAACCGAGACCTAATGTAAAATGTACACCTACTTCCACTTTCATTTCCAAGTAGAAGACAATAGATGAAGGGACATTATCTAATGAATTCCCAAATAATTCCACATAATTCCAAAGAGGTGTATATCTAATTCCAATCGCGGTTCACCCCTGGTGTATAGTGCTCTCGAAATATCTGGATTAACAACTTTAAATTAATAAAAAATTACTGGAAAGAAGCAATTGAATTTTATTTATCTTCCTAAAAAAAATAATAAATTATAATTATTTACCTATAAACCACTCCCCCTCTTAATTTTGGACCCATTAGCAATTAGTAATATTTCCTTTTAATTATGAGACTATTTTATTAGAAATATCAGCTTTCTTCGATTTTTGTTTAAAAATAATACCTACCACTATATAAGATTGCCTATAAGGTTTAAAATGATACGTCTCTGAGACTAATTGGTTGCATAACTTTACGGCGAAAGTATCTAATCAAAAATACTATACATTAATTAAAGGTTTATTGTTAAATTAATTATCACCATACACACAATTTTCGGAAAAATTCTATAAACTAATTAAAAATTTATATCTATAGTCTCTCTGTCGCTTAAAACTAATAAAGCTTTTGCTACAATACTACATATATTAATTAATTAAAAAAATTACTATGTTTTTTATTAAAGGTTCATTTTATAGTATATTTCATTTTTTAACTCCCCCCCCCTTAATTTTTGGTTCGATTCTCGAAATAAAGTCAAATTTCTGCTTAAGCTTTTGAATTACCCTAAAATCAGCAAGAAACAATTCCCTTATATGAAATAGTACTTAATTAACTACGTCGTGGCCCCGTTAGAAGCCAAGTCAATATCTCACGACCCCCTTATTTTTAAAAAACAAAATTTAAAATGCTTGATTTAAAAATAATTAACGCATGAAATCAATAGTCCATGTTATAAGCAGTTGTAAATATATTTTCATTTCAATATTTCAATACATTATCGAAATTTTATAATTATAATCCAAGTATTTAAACTTATTTAACAATAATAGTTTATTTGTTACATTTGCGACTCTTTGCGGCCCCCCTGCGGATAATCCATGGCCCCCTAGGGCCCGCGGCCCATTACTTTAAGAAGCCTTGCTCTAGAAAACATTCTCTCAAAACTTCAAAGATCTTTTGTCGTTATTCAGGTTAAAGAGGAAACAAGCTTGATTGATCTGACATCGAAATTCTTTCTGTCTGTCTGTATATGTTTGTAGAATACTGGTATGAGATTTCTTTTTCATAAATATTTCCTTTAGTTATAAATAGCATCAGAAAAAAAATGTATGTTAATAAAAAAATTACGCAAGTGCTGGTAAATTCCTCGGACTATATTAAGGGTAGTTAACACTTTTAGGGCTGAAGATATGATCAGAAAAAACAATTCAGACCTTATTTCTTCCTATAGCTTTTGAATTGCCCTAAAAAATCATCAAGAAACCATTTTCTTATATGAAATACTTAATTAACTACTAATACGGACGAAACTTTTCTAATCTGTCTACAACTTTTAGTTCATAGTTTAAAATAAAAAATTATTATCTTAGTTTTTTTTTAAATTACTATCAAATAAAACATAAATAAAATATATTTTTTATGAATCCCAACTGCTTGGTGGCCTGCTAGGGATGGAAATATTAAAAATTTTATTATGATAAATTTCTATTTGGAAAATACATTTTGAAAATATCTAATTTTTTTCACTCTCCACAAAGCTACAGTTTAAACAAAAGGACAAGTATCTGTTGTAGTGTTCAATAAATATTTATAATTAATTCTGTGTGATTTATACAAAATTTCAACCTTCATTAAAATTAATTACAAAAATACAATCTTTAACAGCTATTTATCGGATGAACAAAAATTGACTATTAAATAATAGGAAATTCTAATAATTTATTTAAGAAATATTTAAAACTATGTTAAAAATCAACTTTGATTTACTATAATACTTCTACATGAATTAAAATTAACATTTTTTTTATTTTCTATAATTTCAGACTTTGGTGATCTAACCATAAATATGCCTCACCAGCCTTCATTTGGTGGAAGTGGAGGCGGAAATTTAACTACCTCAAGCTCAACGGGTGGTCTTCTTCAGCCTCCTGGCTTAAATGCTGGTCCAGGTTTGATGCGAAGCAAATCAGAACACCGTCTTGCTGCACAAATGCGTCATCAGGATCCTGATTCATCACGTTCAGGTATATTTTATTTTTTTAAGTCGATCACTAAATTCCTTTTTGTAATAATTAAATAAATTTAAAATAAATGATCACAAAGCTTCTAAATATGATCTATTAAAATTAAAGGGGAAAAAATGGGGTGAAATCACATAAAATTTTAATTTCAATAAATCGTATCTTAACCATTATTTTTTATACATTTTGAAATTTGTTGGTTGATCCAGGTCCCTCTTTTCCATTGGGCACTCTGGATAGGTGCCCGGGGCCCCATAACCATGGGGTCCCCTTTTATTTTAATATCGATGCTTAGAACACTTTGTATTTCTTTTAGAGGGTCCCCATTATCCTAAAGTCGCCAGGGCCTCCAATGGGTTAAAGTCGGCCCTGTTTATCAATTATTAAAATAATACACAAATTTGTTTGAATAAACATTTTCGGGATAGTATAAAAACAGAGATGAAAATAAAAAGTATCAAATATCTCTAAATTTTGAATCTAAATTTTCATCATGTTTTCCTGAAAAATTAATTCAAGCTTTATAAAAATATTACCTAAACTTTTTGTATTGCTAATTTAATTATGAGTTTTTCATAAAATATATTTTTAGCAGCCTTATTTAAAATGAATTTTCCTTGATTTTTTGGCCGAATGTTGCAACGCTCTTTTTCTAGGATTGTTTTTTATTTTCACATTTATATTCTATAGATTATAGTAATGTGAAGTATTGTGATTGCCTGCCTAGGTCCCGACACTTTGAGAGCTTCTATCTCAGAGATGAAAAGAGTTAATTTCATTTTGTAACTTCTAAGGGGAAGGAATTGATGCCTTTAATAGTTAGAAACAGGATTTAGGAATTATAACCGGATATTGTAGTTCCCAGATACGCCAAAAAGGGGCCAAAAGTTCATTGGTCAGTGCGTATGTACTTACGTTTTCTCAACCATAAGTCTCAGATCTATGGTACGAAATTCGAAACTTAAGTTTGATTATGCTAGAAAGAGTACAGCAAGGTTTTGGATTAAATCGGAACAACGGAAGTTGACATTTATATGAAAAAAATTTCTTTTTTTTTGATTTACTCAAAAACAGCACTAACGATTTTTTTAAAAATTGGTGTACTTATCAAGTGCCATGTGTTATTAGTCGTGTATAAATTTTAATACGATTGAAATAAAGGAAGGGGTTGTAAATTAGGAGTCTCGTGATAATTTCAAATAAGTGAGAATATATAGAAGTCGTGTGGTGACCAAACCAGTTGATTTATGAAATCTCCCGACTTTCTACCAATAACTGTTAATTGTAAAAAAAAGTATTTCACACTGAGACCCCTATGGCCGGGGGTAGAATAGGTCCATAGTATCCTCTGCTTGTCGTAAAAGGCGACTAAAAGGGGTTGGACGTAAGGCTAACAAGCTCACTCCGTAAAAAAACCTCCCAGTCATGGAAGCAAGCATTTGCTTCCATTCAATAGGGAGAAGAATATTAAGACACCTAGATAAAATAAAAATAATAAATTAAGATTCTAAAGAAAAAAAGAAGAACTATTCTTCTTTGAGAAGCTTCTCTTATTAAGAAACTTAGATTATATGTTTACTTGGCTGCGAAGCAGCCAAGTAAACATATATTCATTTTACACTCGAATCTGAGTGTAGCAAAACCGCCTGGTTTCTATTGGGAGTTTCCTCTCCCTAAGTAAGTTCTTTGACTTCTTAATAATAAAAATTTGGAACTCATATATATATTCCATTCATGTATTGGATGCAAACTGCATCTCTGATGCAATTTTTCATGAGTTCATAAAAATTTATTCAGGAATTATATGAAAATCCTAATCAGAATTTTAAACAATAGAATTTTTGGCATATTTTAAATAAAATAGAATCGGAATTGATTCTAAAATAAGAGAGAAAATTTTTTTTAATTACTTCGCTTTACAACCATCAAGTAATAAATATATCAATTAAACAATAAAATGTCTATTTCAAAGCTTAGATTGCAACAATGGACATATTTGAATTCAATTTTATCATATTTTAACTGAATTTTAAATAAAAAATTTCAATTAAATTACACATTGCTATATGCTTGGTGTTTCTTAAAGCCATTTATTTAATGATTTCTTATCAAGAGATGCTTGTCCGACGTCATTTAAAAAGCCTATTTTCCGAGCCTTGTCTCTGTGAGCTCCTTAGCGCAATTGGTTAAGTGACCATTTCTAGACTAATTAAATACGGATTAATTTGTAATTTATTTATTCAGACTCATTCTGGTTCGAATCCAAGCCATGCATAATATCTAAATTATTATTTTTATAAATATATATATATTTTTTTTTCAAATTATTTTAAAAGATTGATTTGTTTAAATATTATTTCAAATCCATTACCACAAGTATTTCGATTTTTCAAATAAATTTTAATTAAAATATACACTCACGAGCAAAGAAATGGAATCACCTCCCTTGCGACTTATTAAATGTAATTTTCATTCTCAAATATAATAATAACAATGTAAAATATTTCCATTAGGTTATCATTCAACATTTATTTTATGCCTCCTCTACACTATGAGCCAACTTGGGCTAATTCAAGGCAACTCCAGCCAATGTGTACAGGGGGTTGGCTTGTGTTGGTCATTGGTTAACGCTGGCGATGGTTGGCCCTCAGAGAGGTTTTTTCGATATATCAAAGAGGGCCAATGTTACGCAATGAAAGTGCGCAATGGCTAGGTGTCGTTTCCACAAGGCCATAGACATTGGCCCAACTCTTGGACTGTGTGGAGGCACCATCAAATTAACTAGTTTTACTGGTGGCCAACATGGTCAACATGTTTGGCTCATGTTGGGCCATAGTGTAGAGGGCCAATTAAATGCTGAAAAATGAAACTTGTAGAAAATATATTTAAATTTTTAATAAATTACAAGGAAACATACAAAGTATCATTGAATTAATGAAAAGAGAGTGATTCTATTTCTTTGCTCGTGAGTGTATATTTTGACTGCTGAGAAGGCGAACCTTTCTGACATATAAATGTGTACACTTAGCGTGCTTTACGAATATTACCCATGATTTCCTGATTGCCTGCGACGTCGGCAACCTTGAGTACTCTTATTTATTTATGCGAGTTGTATTTTCCAATTTCTACGTTAAATTAAACCATGAGAATAATTTTTAAATCAAGTGCTAAAAAGACACTTTTCTAATATCTGGTGAATAAGAGATTACATTAAAAAAAGTATCACGAGTTATTAGTCGTGTATAAATTTCAATCCGATTAAAATAAAGAAAAGGGATATAAATTAGGAGTGTCGCGATGATTTCAAATAAATGAGAACGTGAAAGTCGTGTGGCGACCACACCAGTTGATTTTTATATTGGCGACTGTGAGATTATTAAATTGTATTATATTTATATTTGCAGGTTATCGTTATGGGGAGGCAGAAGATCCAAATTCAGGACGTGTAAGTCCCCTTGGGGGTCGCAAGTTTGGTGAACGACCTCGAAATAATTATGACAGGTTTGCATTTGTTTTAAGTTACAAGTAATTATTATAGCTCCATAAATTCATTGGATTTAATTTTATGAATAAGGTATGGAAGTGGACGAACACAAGATTATCCCGAACTAGAATCACCTTATGATGAACCTGGAAGTGGGACTCGCAGGAGTTCACGATTTCGGTCAAGATTTCGTCATGATAATCCTGATTCTGATCCTGATACGCAGTCCACTGGCAGATCCGTGCGGTTTTCCGGAACGGATCAACCACCTCAAAAAGTTAGTAAATAATCATGTGTTTTAATAATTATAATAATATATTAGAAACATTTTCTTGGAGAAGGGCTAATAGAATTATGATGGAGTGAAAGCTCAGCATAATGAGAAATAATTTTTAAATAAATTTTCACCCTTTGAAAAAACGGACATTTCTGACTGGATTCCCTCCTTCTACAGGCTTTAAAAAGCTGAAGAAAACATAGGTATAAGTGTAACCTTCCAATCATAGAGTTATAGAGAGTGGAAGGCTCCATAAGGAGCCAATGTATTTTAGCGTATACGAGTTACAGAGCTCTCTGGCGGTTCGGAATTGTCAATAAAATGTCGGAAACCGCTCTCTTTAGCTCTATAACTAAATTATTAAAGAATTAACATATAAAAACCAAAGAAATAAATTACTAGTGATTTTTATATAGGGTACTTACATTTCAGGATTTTTAGGTCGTTTAAAAAAAGTATGTTCTTTATCTGATTTTGTGTCGCGAAAGCAACCTTTCACAAAACATTGACGTCGAGAACTAGGCATATTTAATAATATTTTAATCTATAAATTTTTACGTTGGAAAATTTCCTATGACAAAGGCTTTGAATGTCCTACGACTATGATCTTTGAATAGCTCTAAGAATAATGTTCTCCGAGCCGCTAGAGAGAGCTTTTCGATGTTCGGTAGCCTTCCACTCTATATTACTCTATGCTTCCAATATATTCTACCATATCTTATCAAAAACCACTTATAGAGAAGATAGATGGCGGCGGCTACACGCTTCTTCATTGATCCCTTTAAACCTTGAATAAAAAGGAAAGTTCCTCCGATTTTTTAAAAGGTCGAAAATGCGATTTCCATAAATTATTTTATTTGGGAATTAGTTCTTTTCATTATCCTGGCCTGTCAATTCATTTAAATTCGATTGATAATTATAATTATAAAATCATCTATGATGGTGTATTTTGAAAAACAGTCGAGAGGATAATACAGAGTTTCTTTCTATTTAAAACACTGCCCAATAATAAAAAACACAAATAAATAAAATTTCGAATAGAAAAGGGAAATTTTCAAAAAAATAAAAGCGACACAGTAAAAGGTTCGATTCTAAAATAGAACAATCAAAAATTTTGATTTTTTTGTTATTTAGTATAATACCTGAAACACCGTTCTAACCAATACGCTCAGCGAGTCCAGCTCGCCCGGTATCCAAAATATTGAATTGACCAGAATTTCACATTTATTTATTTATAACTTTTAAGAAGTTAGGTGAAACATTTTAATATAAAAATAAAACTTGAGCAAGATGCGAGGTAGGTTTCACCCCCGAAATAAATCGAACTCAAAACTCAATTTTGTTTTATTTCTTTTTTGAGAAACCTATCTCGCATCTTGCTCAAGTTTTAATATTATTTTATTTATTTATTTTTATTTTTGTTCGTTGCTTAGAAATGTGTAAAAAATAGAGAAATATAATTTTCAAACAAAATATATTTTCTAGATGACAACCCAGATAATTTCTAGAAATTTAAAATCTATTATTATCGGCCTTTTGAACTCTTATTTTTCATGAATGCCTGTTTGTGCGACGGGATTCTCATACCCACGATAACTCGAGAACTCATTGAAAGATTATTCTGGAGCCAAAATATTTTTATTTATTTATTTATTTAATTAATTATCAACGGCAAACGCCTTAACAAGTTGGTTGTACAAATACATAAACATCATCACAATTAAACAGCGAGATACAATGGACAGTATGGCAATTGAGAATAAATAGATGAAATAAATTTTTACATGTTGGTCACACAAAGTAAAACACTATATACACCTCAATGAGAGAAAAAGTGATACAATATGTACAAATTTATAATTTTTTTCATTACTTTTGGACTTTCTATTAAAATGAAAAAATTAGGGAGGAAAAAAATCAAATCGTTATATGGGAGCTATTGAAAACTTAATGAGCTGAAATTTTGAAAATGTTCGGATTATCAATATAGCCTCAACCTCTCCAACTAAAATATTGATAAAAAACCAAAATTTGAAAAGTAGAAACTTTTTACTTTTTCATACAATTATTATTAATATATTATTTTATTGTTACTAAATTAGGAATGAAGCTGTTAATGCTTTTATTTTTGTGATTAATTTGATTAAAGTTTGAATTTTTATTTAAATCACACATAATTGATTATATTTATTTATTGAAAACGAACAAATAATACAATAATTTTGTTTATTAAGGGAGTTTTTTTTTTATAGATGTAGTAATTTATTTGTTTAGGTTTAAAATAAGAGACGTGCAGCTTCAATTTTTTTCTTTTTATTTATTTCTCAATTCCCAATAACATTTTCACAATCGACATTTCGTCTTGAAAGAAAAAAGACAATTGAGAAGATTATATCTTTCGGCCTTCTGGCGAACCCTGTAAAAAGTTTTGTATATATCCTATTTATTTATGTTTCTTGTATATAATTTTAACTAATGACAAGTGTATCAAAATTTTTTTTATATAAATATTGACTAATTCCCGCTCTGAAGATGGCCATAACCAATGGCCGAAACGTTAGTGGGAATTGAGAAATAAATAAAAAGAAAAAAATTGAAGCTGCACATCTCTTATTTTAAACCTAAGCAAATTCAATAATTGTTTTTTTTTTTTGTTTTGTTTTTTAAGGAGAAGGTTTTTCCCCTTCCTGGCTTTTGGTCAGAACCATTTAGCCAATCACATTCTTTGTATTATTTTATAATCTTAAATATTTACACTAGCCCTTAGTACAAATCTCTGAAGAGCCATCACAACTTTTTCACTGCACTCACACAAGGACAAAAGATAATCACTATTTATTGGGAATTTTACACTTTCGTTGATTTCACAGTATAGCAATTGTGTCCACTTTTTGTTTAGCTCACATTCAAGCAGCACATGATTGAGCCCCTCACTGGTAAGTTCACACCTACACAATGGGGACTCCACCACTCCAATTCGATGCAGATGTAACTTACAATAATTGTTCGTTTACAATAAATAAATATAATCAATTATGTGTGATTTAATTAAAAAATTTAAACTTTAATTATTACTAAATACTTTAATTTTTTTTTATACATTATGCACACTGGAATAATTTTTTTTTTTTTGTTTAACTAGGAACGTGAACGAGTATTCGACACGGAAGATGTGGCTCGAGGACCTTTGTCTGGTATTTTCCGACTTTGCGATTCTCCCCGGGTAATGAAACGCCTTCAGGATTCTCAGCGACAGCGCGACAAGCCCAAGGAGGTTTGCACTTCGAATTAAAGTGAATCACACCTTTTTCCCCTACTTGATTAGAGACTTAAGTAGGAGTAACCTCTCTATGAATTAATCACCCAATTTTTAATTTCTCTCTTTGTAATTTATAATAATGCGTTGCAGAAACCTAAAGAAACACCAGCACCAACACCAACACCGCCAGTTCAAGTTCAACCAAAAACACCAGTTGCAACTCGAGGAGCAGCTCAACGCCAAGTCAGCGAAGAAGATGAAATTGCTCGTATTAAGAAATTAAATAAAGCCGGTGCAGCTGCTTGTGATGCTGCTGCAGTGGCTGCAACAGGAAAAGAAGTTAAACCTACACCACCAGCTCCTCAACCTGCAGCACAAGAAGTAGGTAGATTGATTATTCGATTAATGAATTAATCATTCTTCTATTTACTTTTTTTATAATAATGATGAGAGAAGGATATAATAATAAAACTAAGATACGAGGTAGGTTTCACAAAAAGAAATAAAACAAAATTGAGTTTTGAATTCGATATATTTCGGAGTTAGCCCATCATCAGAGTCTAAGAAAACTGATCAGTTTTCTTAGACTCCTGATGATGGGCTAACTCCCGAAATATATCGAATTCAAAAACTCAATTTTGTTTTATTTCTTTTTGTGAAACCTACCTCGTATCTTACTCAGTTTTATTATTATATTAAAATGTTTCACCTAGAACCAACACCGAACTCCTTAAAAGTTAATGAGAGAAGGAGTTACACCAAAAAGGTGCAACCCCTAAAGGCCTGGTTTGGCCCCTCCATCGTGAATAGAAGAAGAAAGAATTTTATGGGTTGGTGCTTGTCGTTGTTGGGGTCGAAGGTATCTGTGGATACGGGTCTTAAATAGGTGAAGGTTATAAGTCCCGGGAAAGATGGTGGCAGGGAGCTAGTTCCAGTCTCTGGAGGTCATGAGGAATAAAAGAGTTGGTGAAAGCGCTTGTTCGACTTTTATCCAATTTGACAGCGAAGGGGTGCTGAGCGTTAGAAAACCGCGTGTTTCTCGTAAAGAGGGCATTAGGGGGGATAATTGATTTCAGCTCGACTGAACAGACACCGTGATAGTATCTGTAGTACAGGAAAGGGCAGATACGGTTCTTCGGTGAGCTAGGGAGTCGAGTGAGTTGGTTAGAGCCGGGTCTCCTATTAGTTTGATTGCTCGCTTCTGAATTGCATCCAGTGTAGCAAGAGAATGCTTGGAGGCACCCCTCCACAGATGAGAGCCATATTCGAGGATACTTAAGGATAAACCAGACAAGTGACACTTAAGGATAAACCAGACAAGTGCAAGTCGGACTTGCAAACTAAGGATTCCGTAACTAAAATATGTAATTGAATGGCCTGTTGCTCCGTGAATTTCATACTTCATCTCAGAGGTCAGCGGTTAGGATCCAAAATACTTGAGATATCAAATTCACTTTTTTTCGTTGATAAGGAAAGAATAAGTGAATTTTTAGACTTTTTTGATAATTTTAGATTAATTTTAGTTTCGAAACTCCGACAGATACATTATTAATCTAAAAACGGCCACTTTAAAAACAATTAAACCTAATTCTACTTAAAGAGATCTTTAAAAAATATATATCTCACACTCTATAATATTTTTCTCAAAATAATCATTAATTAAAATTTTATTACGATTTTTGATGTGGGCAAAATAATAATAGATATAACTTCTAAATTTCAAACTTTTATCATATTTAGTTTACGAACATTATATTAGGGTCGATTAAATGTCTGTCTGAATGTCTGTCTCTCCATCTTTCAGAACATTATAGTTCGTAAACTAAATAAATTTCAACCGATGCGCGCAGGCGGCGAAACGGTGAGCTGCAATTAAAATTATTGGTATCCAATTATTTATTTAATTAATTTAAGATTTGTATTTAAATGAGCGTTGTAAACGCCTTTACTTAGTCGCATGCGAGAATGAAATGAGTTTCCTATCGATTTTGGTGGATTTAGATCTGTATGATGATACAGATTACATACGAGGCAATATACGGGCATCATACGTGATGTATACGGGCACAGAACGCCGTCGATCCGTTTCAGTGGGCATAGCAGGACGTCTCGTGTTGCTTTTCATGTCTGATACGTTCCTAGTACGGTCATAGTATGATACGTTGTAGTGGGTAGAGACTTTAAAGATTCACTTAAAAAATGACAGTGTGAGAGGACCCCAAAGTGACCAATTTTAGATTGTTTTTGTATCTGTCGCAATTCAGAAGTGGAATAGCTTGAAATTAGATAGATGTATGTATATGTACAGCTAAAAAATTACACTTAACTTACTTTATTGTAATATAGGGCTATCTGCTGCTGGCTGGATAAAGTATTAAGTATATAGCCATGTTTTAAATTCGGCTCTGAGGGGTTGAACATATCTAATAACATTGAATTTTCATTTTATTATTTTAGGCGTCCATAGATTAAGTGTACATAATTTGGTATTCGAAAATTTCCATTAAATTCCATTAATTTTAAATTTAAATTCCGAAAATTTCCATTAAAATTCTGGGTTCAAATACCCGATTGAATGTTTTTCGATTTGTTATAATACTGTTAGTTTGATGTGTAATTGACTCATTGATTTTTCTTTATATGAATCAACAACTCTGCTAAAATAGCATTAACCCAAAATTTGTAGATTTCATACTATCCCATTTTGAAAAACCTTACTTTTAAAGTAATTGTGCTTCTTGAAAATCTACTAAAAAAAACTCAATATTTTTGTGGCTCTTTCTTTCAGTCGAGTGAAGCAGAATCGGAAGATGATGTTGCATCCCTCCAGCAGCAACAAAGAGCCAAAACCACATCCCGACGCTCCTCAACAGCTAGTGACACTGCCGCAGGTGTAGCTGCTTCCGCCACTACGCCAGCCGCCAAGACAACTCGCTCGGCCAGCTCGGACAGTTCCAGTTCCACGGAATCTTCAGCGTAAGTCCTCTCGGGTGTTCAAATAGGATCCTTCACTTAACTAACTCTAAACATTGACTTAATTTATTGCATATCTGCAGCCACTTCCACAAAAAGGGAAACAACACAGACAACAATTCTTCATCATACGTACCTCACTAACAATCTGGAATCCATGGAAATCCACAATAAAGTCAATGAATTAGAAATACATTATCAAAAAGTAGTTATTATTTAGAAAAACAATATTCAAATATTATTTCGATAATCTTATGTATTTAAAAATTTATTTTAAAGTTTACGAAACTTTTCGTTTAGAAATAAAGGTATTTAATTTCAGAAATGATTGGTCTTAGTCTCTTAGCATACTTAATTCCTCATTTCACTAATTAGCAATACGGAACTGAAACCACAAAAATTTGCTTTTTACACACACACACACACACACACACACACACACACACACACACACACACACACACACACACACACACACACACACACACACACACACACACACACACACACACACACACACACACACACACACACACACACACACACACATGTTATTACGTATTGCTAAATAATGAAATCGCATATAAGCTTACAGAATTTACAAATATGAATAAAAATTGATATATTTTCCCAAAAGTTCTTGTAAAACTTAATTAACTCTTGCACAAAAATCAACTATTTCGTAATATACTTTAAATTAAATTTACTTGAAATAATGAAATTTTAAAAATAAACTAAAAATTTAAAGTAGAAATTAATCTTTGGCAACAAAAAAATGTAAGAAAATACTCTAGATTATTAATTAAATAAATGTAAATGAACAAGAAAACATAAATTCCCGAATTTTTATGAATTAAATTCACTCATTAACATTGAACAATGTAGTTAACTTTTTCCTTTTGTTTATGAAATTAAATAAAGTTATATATTTTTATATTTTAATAAACTTTGCTATGATATATCGATTGTATATGAATGAGATCATAGGCGCTTTGTTAGAATTTTTTAGAGGGGCTCAGAGAAAAAAAATGGATGGACGAAATTATAAATTTACATTTAAATGTCTAAAAAATAAAAATAAATAAATAAAATTGTTTTTATTCGTTTTAAATTTTTGAGTATTCAATTTTTGATGTTGAGTGTACAAAGGTGCTAGGCTAGCTAACATATTACTTACTATTTAATTTACCTTAGTAATAACTAGCCCAATACCTCTTTGTACACTCAACATCAAAAACGCTATAGTCGGAAATTTAAAAAATAAAACAAATAAAAACAATTTTTTTAAAGAAATTTTTTTTTTGAATACACCATTATAGAACATCATAAACAATTTTATAATTAGGTAGACAAAACTATAGGCGTCGAGTTTGAATTTTTTAGAGGGACGAAATGTTTCAAATTTTTATTAAATTTAACCACAAAGAAGAAATGAGAAACTTTAATAAAAATAAATATATTTTTAAATATAATATTATTTTAGGATAGTATTATATAATAATAAAAAAAAATACATTAAAAATAGTAAAGAAAATATAATTAAATACTTGATAGAGATTTTCTTTAGGAGACGGACTGGTATAAATATGTAATTGGATGTTGATGAAAGCAGTCCACGGTGGTTGTAAAAAATAAGACTATAGAGGTTTTATTATTTTACATTTATTTGTTAAAACCGGATTTCGAGATTTATTCTCTCCTTCTTCAGTCTATATAATTGAGGGGAAGACGAACATTAATTAGTATTGGGATTTCGCCAAATCATTCATAATATAAAAACAATATACACAAACAAAAATAATAATCATAACTCTACTTTACAACAAAAAGTCAATGAAGTTCAAAAATAGTTACTTTCGTCTCCTTTGACAATGCTAAAAAACATTATAAAATTCTTTTTCATTTCGAATAGAAAACAGTAAAAAGCAATTGATGATCCATATGTTAATGAGATATATATAAATGAATGAATGTATATAACATGTCCCCAATTAATCATTGGATGCAGAATATCATGTTGCGCATATCGGTATAGTTGTTGGTTATTTTTTTAAATTTATATTACAATTATTTACAAATTTATAACATGGTCATTATCAGTCTCCAAAATTTTTACAAAATATATACAAAGTTCTTTTTTTTTTTTTTTCCTTTTTTAAAAAATATAGTTCGAAACGTCATTAATATATTTACATATTAATATTTTTTTTTTTATTTTTTAATTAAATTCGTCACAGGAGTTTTAAATTATTAATCAAGCCATCCCAGCAAATACTCAGGTCCATCACGTCGGATCTGTAATTTACTGCGCGATGAGATTTTTAATTGTAATCATTTCAGGATTTTTCGTTTAAAATAATTAGTTTTCCTGGAAAATGATACTAAATTCGTTGAAATTAAATTTATGATTTTTTTCTTTATGGAAACGAGGGCTGTATTATTTTTATTCGTTTTTGAGATGGACAGTTCGTGTAACTTCTCAACTGCCCTTCGCTTAGTTTGCTCTATATATACCTTTGCACGGCAGTACTCCATCCCCCATACACTGATCACATAGACTGTGCCGTTCGCGTTTTGTATCTAATTTATCCTTATGGTTAAATAGAAATCCGATAGTATTAGTTGGTTTTAACGCGACTCTGACTAAGCCCACAGATAGTAATTTTTTAATTGATCGCTAAGTTGGGAGTAAGGCATGGAATACTGACGTACATTTTGGGCTCGTTATTTATTTTAACGTTATCGCATTTGTACAGCGTACGCCGGATGATGGACCCGATTAAGCTATTAGATACCTTCTTATTGTCAAATGCAAATTTGTTGAATGATGTTACTATTTTTGTTCCAAAACATTTGTCGGATATTCGAGTCATTCTCAAAACCAAATTTGAATGGCGCTAACTTTGTATGTGAAAGGATGGGTGGAGTTGAAATTTTAAGATTCGGATGTTCGCGAGGGTTTTCTAAACCAGTTCAATTGTATACACAACCATTGTTGTCTTTAATTAATGTACTGTCCAGAAATTTATTTTGTTGTTAGATTCTATTTCATAAGTGAACTTTATATATTGATTATATGAGTTTAATGTTGTTATCGTTTCATTTGATCCTTGATGGCTCAATGCAGGAAATAGAATCATCAACGTATCTAAAAAAGAATTTCAGATTTAAACTTTATTACTGTTTTTCCAAATCCTCCAAACCAAATTGGCGAAAAACTCGACGTCGAACAACCCATTTCACACAAAGTTAGCGCCATTCAGAATTTGGTTTTGAGAATGACTCGGAATATCCGACAAAATATTTGAACAAAATATTAACATCATTCAACAAATTGCATTTGACAATAATTATCCTAATAGCTTAATCGGGTCCATCATCCGGCGTACGCTGTACAAATGCGATAACGTTAAAAAATAAATAACGAGCCCAAATGTACGTCAGTATTCCATACCACCCCCAACTAGCGATCAATTAAAAAATTACTATCTGTGGGCTTGGTCAGCGTCGCGTTAAACCAATCATACTATCGGATTTCTATTTAACCATAAGGATAAATTAGATACAAAACGCGAACTGGTACAGTCTATATGATCGAGTGTATGGGGGATGGAGTACTGCCGTGCAAAGGTATATATAGGGCAACCAAGCGAAGGGCAGTTGAGAGATTACGTGAACACGAACTGTCCATCTCAAAAACGAATAAAAATAATACAGCCTCAAGCCACGCCCAAGAAAAATCATAAATTTAATTTCAACGAATTTAGTATCATTTCAGGAAAATAATTATTTTAAACGAAAAATCCTGGAAATGATTACAATTAAAAATCTCTCATCGCGCGCAGTAAATTACAGATCCGACGTGATGGACCTGAGTATTTGCTGGGATGGCTTGATTAATAATTTAAAACTCCTGTGACGAATTTAATTAAAAATAAAAAATATTAATAATATGTAAATATATTAATGACGTTCCGAACTATGTTTTTTTAAAAAGGAAAAAAAAAAAAAAAAAAAGAACTTTGTATATATTTTGTAAAAATTTTGGGACTGATAATGACCATATTTATAAATTTGTAAATAATTGTAATATAAATTTAAAAAATAACCAACAACTATATCGATATGCGCAACGATATTTTGCGCATCCAATGATTGGTGGGGACATGCTACATTCATTCATTTATATATATCTCATTAACATATGGATCATCAATTGTTTTTTACTGTTTTCTTCTATTCGAAATGAAAAAGAATTTTTATAATGTTTTTTTTGGCATTGTCAAAGGGAGACAGAAAGTAACTATTTTTTGAACTACTTTCATTGACTTTTTGTTGTAAGTAGAGTTATGCATTATTATTTTTGTTTTGTGTATATTACTTTTATATTATGAATGATTTGTGAAAATCCCAATACTAATTAATGTTCGTCTTCCCCTCAATTATATAGACCCTGAAGAAGGAGAGAATAAATCTCCGAAACGTCGGTTTTAACAAATAAATGTAAAATAATAAAACCTCTATAGTCTTATTTTTTACAACCACCGTGGACTGCTTTCATATCAACATCCAATTACATAATTAAATACATTTTAACAGTTTAAATCAATGTTTCTCAATGTGGGGCCCACGCCCCACAAGGGGCAATTTGATTGTTAAGGGGGGCATTCAAACATGGGTTCGACGGTGGTATGTATTTGTGTTTTATATTTATTTCAGTTTTAGAAGCATAAAACAGATTTTCCAGAAACATTTTTCAAATGGAAAAAATCTGTTATTTTGAGGTGGGGAAAATGTGTCATATCCCTAGTAGCACAATGTTTCAAACTATATAGTAACTATATAGGGGCTAATAAATTCTCGAAATCTATATAGGCACTATATAGTTACTATATAGTTTGAAACATTGTTCTACTAGGGATACATTGAAATATGCATTTTTTTAGTCTAGGTTGTTTACTCCATTTCACCTTAAATTAATTATAACACAGATTATTTTTGCTTACGATTTTTTTAAATTTTTTTTATCCCTTTTTTAAAAAAATTAAAAATCAATCAGTAAATTATCTTAGGATTAACAAAAAAAAATAATAATAATAACAGCGCGGAAGAAAGGAAGAGAACAAATCAGAAAAGCTCAAAATAACTAATTAAATTTAGTTTTTACTTTAAATATTAAAATCTACAAAATTACTTAGTTACCTTTATTTTAAATAAACTAAAAATAAAAGCTATCAAAATTTGATACTAAGTTGTTACAGCAAGATATATAAAAAATTTTAAGAAAAAATAAAACCGACTTCAAAAAATTAAATGCAACAAATAAAATACACTAAAAGGTATAAAATAATTATTATCTTATTTAGTTACAACTAAAAGACGAAATATTAACATGAAATTTCTTTTTGAAGTCGGTGCCAAACAAACTATACCTATAAGTACCCACCAAACGTACTAAGTAAGATCCGTCGAGTGCGATTCATAAAAGGTATATTTTTGGCACCGACTTAAAAAAGTAATTTCATGTTAATATTTCGTCGTTTAGCTGTAACTAAATAAGATAATACTTATTTTATACCTTTTAGTGTATTTTATTTGTTGCATTTAATTTTTTTGAAGTCGGTTTTATTTTTTCTTAAAAATTTTTATTTTTCTCTTTTTAGTGATGTTATTAATAGTGATCTTATCATCAGAACTTGACCAAATTAATATTGCACCATCCTTAAGATACCCCTTTCCAATAAAAAGATCATCGAAATCGGTTCATAAACAAAGAAGTTAGTCCTGAACAAACCTAACAAAAAAGGTCTAATAGCTACGAAAAAAAATTGGACCAATCGGAACGTAGACTGGCAAAAATTTTTTTCAAAATCGGTTCACAATTGGCGGAGATATGAGGTAACATAGGCACAAAAAAAAAAAAATTCAGTCGAATAGAGAACCTCCTCCTTTTTTTGAAGTCGGTTAAAATACACTTAAATTAATGTAGAACCATACCAAATACTAATCAACAAATTTTGTTTTTGTAACTTATAGTACTAGTACTCAAATTTTAACGCTGATCTTGCTTACATATTGAGTACATAATATATAAATTATAAATAAATCTATTGAGAAGGTCCATCTAAACATTCAAAGTGCTAGCGTCTATTGTGGTTGTCTAAATACAGGCGTTGCCATCAAGTGCTGCCATCTGTTAAACTCAGAGCGGTGGAATTTATAGTTAGGCAAGTGAGTTCCCCCTCTAAAATTTTATTCGATTCATATTATTTAAGTATAAATTATTTCCTATTTAAATCATTTTCTAATTAAAATATTATTCATTATTTTCCAAATTAAATTAATTCACATTTATTTTTATTTTTTTACCACTTTTCCCAAAGTATATTATATAGTTACATATCTGAGTATATCAATAAATTATTGTCAACTCATGATATTCTAACGATTTTCAAACCCTCCAATTCACTCGCATTCCTTTTTAAAAATTAAAAGATAAAGATCCTTTATTTAATTAAAATCGATTTCTTAAATTGCAAAGGGATATATATTGAGCAGAGAAAACAATATTTAAAGTCTAGAATACGATCACAAATTGCCAGCCGAAAATTCCTTTCTAAATACGGATGCATCCGTTTTCTCTGAGTCCTTCTTTTCATCCGTCGATACCAATAAAACATAACATAGTACATTTTTTGAACACTCTATAACTCTACATAAAAGCAGAGCAAAATAGATCTTCAAAAGTTAAAATTTGCTATACACTGAAGTATCTATAAAAACAAATCAATTAAATATAAATATAATTTATAATTTGAAAATATTTTTTTTTATTTAAGCTTATTATTAACTAGAAAAATCTACTTAGACCATGAAATATATAGACACGCCCTCTGCTACTGTCCACACAGAGTGAAGTGAGGCCAACATCGCCTACAGATGACGTCACGTTCTCGCATAAATATTTTGGATATATTAATTTAATATTAATTTGCGATTATTGGAATCTAAAATAAATAATCTAAACTACGATAAATTTATCTCAATTTATAATAATTCCTATAGTGGCCATGCTATTTCTGGGTGTTCCTACCTACAGATGAAGACAAGTTCTATAGGAGATGTTGGCCTCACTAAATCGACACCAGGGCTTGTCTATATATTTCATGGTCTAAGGAAATCTATTATATTTTCTCATCAATACATGACGTGCCCCTGGTGTGCCTTTGACTTCTACACCACTATATCAAGATTAACAATGATGATTTGTCCACCGCTCGCTAAATGATCTTAATCAAAAACGTACAAGTTGTGTACTAGTCAGGAAGAAGAAAATTTAATAACATGATCTTTATAATATTATTAAATTAACTATCTAACACGAAAATGCATTTCCAAAATTATAATTTCTAAGTAAATCTCAGCTCTAAATTTATGTAGAACTCTATAAGATAGATTTTATAACTCCGATCTTGTTTTGAATTAATATATTCATGGTTTTCAATCAAGGGTCTTATGCCAATTTCTCAAAAAAAATATGCAAGATTTTCATTCGGGACAAGAATCAAAACTTAAAAATTAAAACTTGCCTGAGAGCGAAACCACCGGAAATAAATATATATATATTATTATATTGCTTATAATTTATAATATATCTTCTAGTAGGAAATTATTTAATTCCTTATCACATATAGGTACACATATACTGAGAAGTTAACTTTACATTCAATCATTAAATAGTTTAAAGTTCTACTTTACAAAAATATTTAATTTAAGAAAATATTTTAAATTTCTGATTTCAAAGCTAAAGATATTGTTTCTGGCGTGTGTAGCAGATTTGTTTAATTTATGAGGAACAAATCAAAGAGTGCCTCTTATGCTTGGTGTAAATAAAGGTACATATAGATATATATAAAAAAAACATGGCTTAACTTAAATATTCAACCTGGCCCCTTTCGTTTATTTATATAATTTTATTTTTATTACACAATTAAATATTTATGTGAATGTGCAAAAAAAAAAATTAATTTTTTGATTAGTTTTTTGAGAATTTTTTATTTATTTATATAACTATATATAACCAAACTTCTTGAGGATACAAATTCTCATTTAAATAGGTGATGGTTTTATTCTTTTTTGACAAAAAAACACATTTTTATCATTTATTTTTCTTTATTTTATTTTATTGTTACCAGGAACGTTTCGACATTTTCAAGTATGTCATCATCAGCCTACATTTCAATCATTACATAATTTTTATACAATGACAATTTCTCCACACAACAACAACTTAAAAATAACAACAAAATGACATACCTTGGAACAATCTAAAGATGGGAAAAAATGTGAGGGAATTTTTTTCCCATCTTTAGATTGTTCCAAGGTATGTCATATTGTTGTTATTTTTAAGTTGTTGTTGTTGTGTGGAGAAATTGTCATTGTATAAAAATTATGTAATGATTGAAATGTTTTAGGCTGATGATGACATACTTGAAAATGTCGAAACGTTCCTGGTAACAATAAAATAAAATAAAGAAAAATAAATGATAAAAATGTGTTTTTTTGTCAAAAAAGAATAAAACCAACACCTATTTAAATGAGAATTTGTATCCTCAAGAAGTTTGGTTATATATAGTTATATAAATTAAAAAAAAATTGTTGTTTATTTTCAATATAAATATCTCGTATATATAAATATCGTAGTATAGCGGTTTATCTTCAATAATTTTTATTTTTTATTTTTGACACCACATAAAATTTGACCATCCTTATAATAATCATTCATTTAAAATTTTCTTCGATTTTTGATGGGGGTAAAATGAATAATACATATAACTTGTAAATTGCAAACTTTTATCTTATTTAATTTAAGAACATTATATTAGGGTTAATTCAATGTCTGTCTGTATGCGTGTCAGAACATTATAGGTCGTTGAGCAAGAGCTTCATCTGCTCCTTGGAAGCCTACGCCACTGGATAAAGACACATCCTTCGAAATTATAGCCATAAATTAATAAAAAAAATATACAAATATACAATTTTTTATATTTATCTATACTTATTTACATCAAGCACTAGACGCACTTTTTTGATTTATCGGTCCTAAAATAAAAGCCCTTGACTAGGGGTGGCAACGATATATCGATAAATTTCCAAAATATATCGATATATAAGTATCGATGTACTAATTGAAAAGTTTTTGTTTTGCCGAGAGTAGCAGAGTTGTTGATTCACAGGAGAAACAAAGAGGCTATCCTCTGCTTGATGCAAATAAACATACACACATATATATCATCTCGATATATATGTGTGTATGTTTATTTGCATCAAGCAGAGGACAACCTCTTTGTTTCTCCTTGTGTATCGATGTACTCCTTGCGATATATATCAAATATCGATATATGCCTTGCGATAAATATCGAAAAATATATCGGAATTTTTTTCACTTGCAAATATCAAAAAACTGCTGCAATTTTTTAATTGCACAATTTTATACGAAATTCCAGTATTTGTATCCAGTTAAACCAGTAGATAATAGATCTTTATTGTTTCTCGCAGTCGTAGGTTGCAAATACGTGAATAACCATGGCTCCAAAATTATTAATTTGAAAGATTTTTATCACAACAACCAAACAAAATTAATTAATTAACAAATTAATCAAAATATATCGATATATCGTATATATCGATATATTTTCTGCGATATTTATGAATCGATATATAAGTTATAGCTAATATCGATATATCGATATATTAAAATAATTTGCCATCCCTACCCTTGACTCTGGTTGAGTATGACGAGTGTGTTCCTGTTAGGGTCGTGGGGAAGGGCAGGGAGAAAGAACCGACTAAATTGATGGTGGATGGCCTGAAAAAGACGCTGCTCACCCCGACCACGAACACACCCGTGTGAGTATATTTTCGAACATGGTCTGAACTTGAAAGGGTATATGCGTTTTGCGAAAAAATATCCTCTTTTTATGCCACCACCACCAACACCAACTCACTAAGCATTTTCTCAACCTTATTTGTATATTTTTTTATTTTAGTCCGAAAAAATCGGGTTGAAGATATTTTTCTTTAAGGTTATTTACTTGAATTTTGATATATTGTGTTTAATGGAATGTATATTAAACTAACTTGATTTTCAAGCATGAATGTGATTATCAATTAACTAAGTATTCCATAAATTTCAAAAAATAGAATAATATTTAATAAAGTGTAGAAATTGTTATCATAATAATTAAGATACGTGTATTTATGATATTTTGCTTATTCATACATAATCTCAATATAATATTTGAGTAGCTATGTAGAGATATCTAATACACACACAATACCTTTCTAATATATGTACATATAAATAAATACACTATATATTTATTTAAAATATCAGTTTCTAAATAAGATTCCTCAGAATCTTAGGCTACTTTGAAAAAGAAAAACAGAGGTGCCATAAATTGTTGCCGAAGAACTTCTCACCCTCAATTTTTCCATGGTTTTATTTAAATTGATTCGGTCTCTTTGTCTGTTTATCTGAGTAGAAATCTTGTAACCAGATTTTGACCTACTTCTCCCAAGCTGATTTTGCCGAAATTTTGCACACCTACGTTTTGCCATAATACAATATTTCATCAATATAAGAAGTTAATAAACTTTAAAAAAATATATTAAATTCAAGAATAAATAATTTTTTTATAGATATAAGGATTGACCGAGTCTCGAACTCGGGATTTTTACCTGACCGACTCGATGTTCTCTAAAGAGTGTAACTTTTAACAAACCGAGCCACCAATCCCATAACTCAAACCAATGCCTAATTTTATATATGAAGATGGAATGAAAAATTTCATTCATTTTTATCTTTTCATTATTCATTTTTGCGGCTCTCTAGTGGACTCACTATTATTTAACTAATTCATTCATGTCCTAATTAATCACATTACAAAAGTTAGAAAATTTTAATCACCCTGAGACTAAGACACCGTTCATACTAAGGTGATATAAGTAAAACGATATATGGTAAGGAATATATTGTGACCAGTTGCGTAGCTAGGTAACCAAGGGCACTGGGGCAAATCAAAAAATGGGGCCCCACTGCTATCTAAACTGGTTAGGTTTTATCAATTAAAAATATTAAATATACAAATACTTTAAAACTGCTAAGCTACTTTATCATCAGCTCTTTTTCTGCTGTAAAGTCCCCATATCAAGAATTTGACGTTTTTCATTATCACTTAATATTTTGTTCGTGAAGTTTCCCAAGTCATAAGAAGATTTATTGTACACATTTTCGAAAAATGTAGAGGTCTGTGGTTCCTCCAAATCCTCCGCTCTTATGTGTGCCATGCAAACATCATCCATGTTCACATGATCGGCGGTGGAGGTATCTCCAACTGCAATAATTGTCGAATCTTCTTCAGTAGGCTTCTCAACCAACACTGCAGTTACCACATTATTTGAGTCACTATCAATAGAAATATTTTGTCCAGAAGTACTTGCAGAAGGCTGACTAAAAATTTTGGGCAATTTGGGTACTCACTGTTCACTGATAATGTTAAAAGTAAAAGGAAGAAGAAACGTAATGATACGCTACAAGACTTCAATGGGGAATCCCCGGCAAACATTTTATCGCCGCTAGTGTTACCACATTTACCGGTGGAGACCAAGAACGATCTCTTCGCGCGCGGGCCTGAATTAATGCACCTACTGCAGGTGACCTGCATTTTTTTCACGATATTTCGCGTTGTATGCATAACACAATGAGTGGCCGAAATCTATAGATTTGACGTGATTTATTGACGTAACGGACATCGATATGAGTGGTACTAAAATAAAATAAAATTGAACCACTATATTGACCAGTACTAAAAAGTTTATTGACATTAGCTTACTTACTCCTGCTACAGCATTAATTTTTTAACCGTTCTCGAAAAAAAATCTTGACTCGAATTCACAATAAAATGCACATCGATGAATAATAAAACGCACATATCGCTATCCGTCAAATTGACAACACTGCCAACCCACAGAAAGAATTTAGGGGAATTCCTTAGGTATAACTTTCGAATTTCTCTCAACTGAGTTGACATGATAAAAGTCGGGTTGCAACTTGTCATATTTATTTTGAAAATGGGAGAAATTTTCAAAAGTTCAGTTCTATCGAGATTTTCTGGTAATGATTCGAGGGCCTCCTGAGCTTGAGGGCCCCGGGGCACTGCCCCGCCTAGCCCCTAGGTAGCTACGCCACTGATTGTGACGATATATTGCTAGAAAGGTTCATGACAGTGGGCGATATATCGGCGCGACCTGGGCGATAAAAATGTAGCAGGAACACAATTCTCACTATGTCAGATCCAAATTGAGCAAATATCGTACGATATTAATCGCTGAAGCGACCGGTAAGTGGTACTTCGAGAGATATGTCACTTGCGATATGTTGTGCAATCGCGCGGCTGTGAACTTTTTTATCGCCTCCCTTTATATTTCAAGTATATTTTGTGCGTGTCGCGTATCGTATATCGTTCACGATATATCGTTTATCTTATATCGCCTTCGTATGAACGGCGCCTAAGATATTCTCTCATCGCCCCGGTCACAGGAAGGTTCAGAGTTCGAGCCTCTGCCGATCCTCTTGTAAAATGTCTTCTCGAGGGGTGAACCGCCACCTAATATGCTGTACACCTACTTCCACTTGTACTTCCAAATATTTCCAAGTACTTCCAAATATTTCCAAGTACTTCCAAATATTTCCAGGTAATTCCAAATATTTCCAAGTAATTCCAAATATTTCCAAATACTTCCAAATATTTCCAAGCACTTCCAAATATTTCCAAGTACTTCCAAATATTTCCAAGTAATCCAAATATTTCTAAGTACTTCCAAATATTTCCAAATACTTCCAAATATTTCCAAGTACTTACAAATATTTCCAACTACTTAGAAAATACTTCCCAAGAGGTGTACACCTACTTCCAATCGCGGATCACCCCTCGGTTTTCTCTATTTTTTATTTTATTTTGTCTTTAGACGAGGCTTCGTTGTGATTAGAATACTCCAGGACGATGGAAAAATAATTTACCATCTTTGGGGGATGGGATTAATTAATTGGGGTGGTATTTGGGTTTAATATTAAAAAATTATATTATATTAAAAACTAACAAGAATTTCTCGGCACTTGAGATATATTATCCAACTAATTTCAAATGCAAATTTGAAAGACTAAACCATATAAAATAAAAAGTAAAAATATAGCTATATATTTTTTCAAGCAAGCTTTTTATTTAAAAAAAGTAGAAAATATTTTTTTCTTTTGTACCCGAAATATTCTCATATTGATATAAGTAAAAAACAGGATTAAAAGCGTTTGAAATGTAATTAAAATAAGCACCCACCTTTTTTTTAGACGTAATAAAAAGCTGAAATTTGATATCGCATAAATAAAAGGAGGACAATTAGGGGGCCTGGAATGGTGTGGGGTTCCAAAATATTAAAATTATCAATATATAATCCTAGGCCCTTTAATCATTTTGAGCCAAATTTTGCACCTTTTATTTTATTTTTTATTTTTATTTTACGAATTCTTGCAGAACTCCATTGCCCAATGAAATGGTTGAAAAAAGAGTTAGTTTGTCTTTGAATTTATTTATAATAGTTTTAAAACTATCTACCTTATGTCGGTAGGTATATTACGAATTCTTTTTAACATTTAATTGTTTTTTTATGACTTAATTCAAGGGCATGATTACATATCTATTTGTCTATGAATTCAATGTAAATTAAATTCAATTTAAAAGTTATTGTAAATTTTAATTTAATACAAAGTGCTGAAACTATTTTAAAATTAATGATTGTAAAGTGCATACAAAATAAAAAAATAGTGATTCGCATTTTCTTTAGATAGGTATACTCGTATATCACTTGGGAGTGATAAAAATTTAACGATAAGTTTGAACGGTTTTTCTATTGAACCCTTTAAAAGACACTATTAACAATTTTAATAGCATCTAATGGTTTATTATTTAAGTTATTTTTGCCTTTAAACAATTTTTAGTTTAATTTTTAAAGTTGATTGCTATTATAACAAAATAAATAATTAAAAAGGCAATTTATATTAACAAATTCAAACGAATACATTTTTTTAAGTTTTCTCAATTTGTTTTATTTATAGGTCTTCCTCTGCAGTACGAAATACAGGTGCTGCATACAGTACTGACGAAGTTAAACAAAAATTCTTAAATAGGGGAGATTCTACCACTTCCAGCCGCCCAGAAACTAAAGATCCACCTCGTTTTCAGAGTCGTTTTTTAGGTAATTTAAAATAGAAAATAAATAAAAGCTAAAAAATCAAATTACTCCGAATGCCCCATGAACTCCTTAAAATTTTCATTTTGTTGATAAAACAGTTCTTTGATAACCATTGTGGTGGATCAAGGAGCTGCAAAGTTAATTCCCAGGTAACACACAATATCCTTAGAATATCCTTAGAATATTCTTAGGATATTGTGGTTACCTGGGTTGTGAACTAAATTGTAGTGAATTATTCGACGCGATTAAAAATAAATAGAAAATAGAAAAATAGAAAATAAATAACAAAGAATTTTTAAATAAAGTTCACTCTTATTATTAATATAAAAAGGCTCGGACAGTGCCGTCCACCTAAATTTATTTAATTTAATAATAATTTATGTTCCGTTAAGAGCGAGGGGTGAACCGCTACCTAATATCGTGTACACCTACTTCCACTTCCACATTCATTTCCAAGTAGGTAGAAGACAATAGATGAAGGGGCATTATCTAATGAATTCCCAAATAATTCCACATAATTCCAAAAACGTATACACCTAATTCCAATCACGGTTCATCTCTGTTAAGAGTAATTAAAAATCATTACTCCGTTTTTTGTTGTTGTTTTTTAAATCGCTCCATTAATTAGCCTTGTTGGTTTTTTTTAAATCACTCCATTAATTAGCCTTTTTGAATCATAAGTACTTCTCTCTTTATAAATTCTCATATAAGCTACTCACTTCCTGTTTCGAGTAAAATTTCGAAATTGTTCAAGTTTGAGAAAAAATATTATGATAAGTCTACTTTTTTGTCATGTTTCGACTTCCAAACTCAATCTGTTTGCTGAAAAAAAAATCGCTTAATTTGAACGGTTGTAGCTAAAATTTGACACTCTTTTCCCAAATAATGGAAATTTTTAGAGAGCTTACAGAATCTTGAAAAACTTCCCAAATTGTTAATATTTTTGGATAGTAGAGTGTTGGTTATATGTGTTTCTCGATGTCTAATTTGCAGGCGCAGGTAGGGGTGCTACTACAACTCCAGCACCCCAGGAGAAAAAAGAAGAATCTGAAGAATCGAGTAGTGAATCGGACAGCTCTGAAAGTTCTAGCGAAGAAGAAGATGCTCCTCCTCCCACAACTACGGTTCCTACTGAAGTAAAAACTGATATTGGTGCTTTATTAGCCCGAAGCCAAAATGCCCGCGATACCACTGAGGTATTTATTTATTTTCAAATATCAGTAGCATATGATAATTAATAATTGTATTGTATTTTTAAAATGTAAAATTTTCTTTTTCAAGGCCCGTCGGCGCACCAGCATGGATGAGACACCGACATCGCCAATTCGACCATCAGCCACTTCTCGTCTAACTTCCAGTTCACGAACTTCTAGTCGTGACGAACCAGAGCCTCCGCCAGCTACACGTCCATACCAAAGTAGATTTCTTAATAAATCAAGAAGTTCCGCAGCTCTATCTCCTGAAGAAGACGAGCCTCCACGATTGCGTTATGGAGCAGCTTCGTCAACTACAGTTCCTTCTACTACAAGTTCTACAGAAGAACCAAGATTCGGCTCGAGCAGGAGTCGCTATGCTGCTCTTAAGGAACGTCGCTCCAAACTTTCGAGGTGACATTCAATATTATTTAAAGTGTGTTCTTTTAAATATATCTATCTTTTATTTTTAATATAGCAATAATCAATTTAGAAATCGCTTAAATATTAGAATATTATCGGCTAGAGATGTTACGGAGGTGGGTTTTCCGGAACCGGAGATTTTAAATTTGATTTATTGGAGTCAGAGGTGGAGTCGGAGTAGATAAGAGATTTATTTAACTAAGTTAAGGTCAAGCCTATTTCTTTTTTTAAGTGAAAATGATAAGAGAAGGAGTCACACCAAAAAGGTGCATCCCCTAAAGACCTGGGTTGACTGGGCGGGGGTCGAAGGTATCTGTGGATACGGGTCTTAAACAGCTGAAGGTTATAACTCGCGGGGAAGACGGTGGCTGGGACCGAGTTCCAGTCTCTGGAGGTCATATGCATAAAAGAGTTAGGGAAAGCGCTTGTTTGATTTTTATCCAATTTGACATCGAAGGGGTGCTGAGCGTTTGAAAATCGTGTGTTTCTCGTAAAGAGGGCTTTAGGGGGGATAATTGATTTCAGCTCGACTGAACAGACACCGTGATAGTATTTGGAGTAAAGGGAAAGGGCAGAAACGGTTCTTCGGTGAGCCAGGGAGTCGAGTGAGTTAGTTAGACCTTCCTATTAGTTTAATTTCTCGCTTCTGAATCGTATCCAGTGTGGCAAGAGAATGCTTGGAGTGCCCTCTTCACAGATGAGAGACATATTCGAGACAGGGACGAATTTGAGCCTTATAGTGTAAAAGTTAACTAGGAGTATAATAGCGTCTAGACCTAAATAGGAGACCAAGCTTGCGCGCTTTTAATAGAAATATAATTCAGTAATCAGTCAAATATAAATAATAATAGGCTTAAGTACAGTATAATTACATGCAACAATAGAAAAATATGTTTAATTAAAAATCTTAAATCAATTTGAGTGACTCTAAAAGTAGCAAATTGTACTTAATAAACAAAAGCTTTGCAGCTTTATCTCCGTCCAGTCTATTTCTCAGCGGATATATTAGGCCAGCGCCACTAAAAAGCTGGTCACTTGCCACTGAGCCTGGTGAGCACGATAAATGGATAAATATTGGCGAGCAATCGAGTACAATATTTGGAATTTTGTATTTACTCTCCACTATAGTAAGGGATTGTCACTGATAGGAATAAGTTTTTCTTTGTTGTACTCATTAAGTAAGCTCTTCCATACAATAAATTTAACTTTCGATCTTCCTAATAACCTCCGATTCAAAATTATCGGAGCCGAAGTCAGAGCCGGAGGTGCAAAATTAATCGAAAGTTCCTACCTTTCGGAGTCGGAGTCGAAGCTCCTAAAAACCTATAATGATATTTTTTTCTGTTTACTTTTTAAGATCTAAGAGCTCGCATAACTTTGGTGATGACGATGAAGGTGATGATGGCCCACCCTCTCCAACTTCAGCCGGGATTCCAGCATCATATCTTCCATCCCGTTATGGTCCTGGAGAATTGTCAAGAAGCAGGTAATTTTGTTTTTAAATTTAAATTTAATTCTTAAGAAATATCAACAAAGACTATGAGAAATGTAATCAGTTAAAATATAATACGATTAGATCGATGTACTCTAAATCCTTCGCTGCCTACGGCCATGTGTGGTAAGATTCAATTTTAGAAAAGTACTAATTTTTTCTAAAATTGAATGCTTTTTTATCGGAGTATTTTTTTTTATTAAATTTTTATTGCATTTTTATTTATATACTATAAAATTTCGATGTTTACCTCTAACATTTCAGAGGGAGGGGAAGGGGGTAATACTCGAACTCATTCGCTGGCTACGGCCATTTGCGGTAATGATTCAATTTTAGAAAAATACTAATTTTTTAAAATTCCAAAAACTGGCTTATTCTTGATTAAATTTATGTATTGCTTCTTTCTGCTTCATACCATTTTCTTGTAAGAGATACACTAAATTTAAAATTAATTTATTATATTTATTACCTATAGATGGATTAATTTATTATATTATATTAATTAATAGAAATTCAAATTTTATTCTTAGATCAACTCATGCTTTGAAATCTCGTGAAAATTCACCTGAACGAAGCTCAACGACCTATGGAAGTGGATCTACCAATACCTCTACAACTGCTGGAGCAACAGGAGAGAAAGATGGAGCTGCTTTAAGTTCATGGGCTCGTTATCTTAAGAATAAATACGGAACTCGTGGTTCTGGAAGTGGGTCGGGGGCTTCCGGAACGGGTAAAGATGCATCGGGTACTGCAACTACGTCTTCCAATACAGCCTCAAGACGATTAAGTCTTGGCTTACCACTGAGACATACTACGGGGTCTATTGAATCTTCTGATGACGACCAAAAAAACCTGCAAGGCTCCCCCACTACCCTTACGGCAGCTACAGCCGGTAGGATTTTAATCGGACTATCTATTTAAATAACGATGGTGGAATTGCAATAGATAATCAGGATCAGCAAAATTCTAAGGTCCAGGTGTATGTCGGTTAGTAAAGTCTTTGTAAAATTGACAAAGGGTAAAACCTTAGAATTCACCTTGTGTGATGGTCCAATCAGATAACACACACTTTCATCTGATTGGCCATCCCGCCGGGTACAAGGTGAATTCTAAGGTTTTTCCCTTTATCAACTTTTACAAATCAACCAATCAATCAACTTTTAATTTTTCGGGTAGGCTAGGCGGTAGCATGTCAGCCAGCTAACCAAGAGGACCCGAGTTCGAATCCGACTGAGGCATCCGGCTAAAATCTGACCCCCGAGGTAGAGACAAATTTAAATAAAATAAATAGTATCGTAAATGGCTTATGGCTAGAAAGGCCGAAAACCCAAAAAAAAAAAAAAAAAAAAAAAAACTTTTACAAAGACTTTACCAACCGGCATACAACTGGCCGTGAGAACGGAAAATTTCTGAAATGCTTATCTAGTATTACATTCACTTTTATATATTTTTAACTGTTTCGAATGCTACTGTGGTAAATTTAAAAATAACAGCTCCAGTGTGAAGAAAAGGGCTCATTGAAGAAATTAAAATCACAATAAATTAAAAAAGTTTGAGATATTGATTGCATTTTGACCATCGATTATTTTTTAACAATTTTTAGTTAAGTTATTTAAAAATGTTTTCATAAATTTTCAAAAAAACGAAAATAAATGATTATAAATCTTTGTTCTTAAAAAAAATCTCTGTATATATCTATGCAGAGTTTGTAATACTTTATTTTATTTAAAATCAGTGAAAAATTTTTAAGGAAAAATTAATTTAAAACAAGGCATGAATGCTTCGAAAAATATCGCGTAAATCGGATGGGTTAATATAGGAGTAGCAGTTTATGAACAGTTTTTCCGAGAAAAAATATAATCCAAATCAAGCCGTTAAAATCATTTTTAAGAGAAATTAATTATTTTTAGAAAAATATACATTATCCTGGTTCCAATTTCAATCCCAATCTAATCAGAATTAAAGTAAATATGAAATTTTGTTTCGATATTCTGAATGATTTTTGAGATCGAGTGCGAAAAAAATTCCCCATACACAGTCATTTTAATAAAATAATTGATTTCTCTAATAAATATATTGGCTTAAGGCCATTTGCTTTTTACTTGCTAGGCAAGATTGACGAGATATGTTTTGACCCAAAATTTTCAATTTTTTTGCTTATTCTTATTTAGAAGTATATGAATTATCTAGATTAGATCAGGGGTTCCCAAACTTTATTGAGTCGCGGCACCCTTTTTCAATTAAAACTTTTTCATGGCGCCCCATCGTAAGTAAAAGATAAAAATAAATAATAAATAAATGTTTATCTTCTCAATTTTTTGACTAGTTAAGCCAAATGTCTTGCTTCAATTAATTATGAAATTTTGCGGCGTACCTACCTGTGAAGAGAACTTCTGATCTAGATTGTAGAATAATCTAAAGCATGATTTTTTTTTATTTCTTGGGATCCCTATGTTTATGATAACTCAAGAATGGGAAGCTGTATAAAATTCATTCTGCTACCAAAATGTTTATATTTTCAATTTATTTTGAGCATTCTAACTTCAGAATTTCCTGTTCAAAAAGGCGAAATTTTGCGTTAACTATTTTTTGAATGCCTCTATGTGAAAATAAAATATTCTAATTTACTAAATTCTTTAGGTATAGATAGAAATAAAATTCTGGCCAAAATCTGTGTAATATATTTATTCATCCTTCTACCCACATTTCGGACCTTCAATGGTATCTTTCTTCAAGCCAGAGGCTAGTTAATAAATATCCAAATCTTCAAACTTTCGTCATTGTGCCCGAATTAAATGGCGAAAGTTCAATAGGTGTGATATTTATTAACTAGCATCTCCTCTGAAGAAGTACACCATTGGCCAAACAGATTGGAATATTGCAGTAATATTGCGAACCTTGCACAATATTGGCAATATTGCTGCAATGTTCCTGCAATCTCAATGCAAGGTTTAATATTGCAATCTAATATTGCTCCAATATTTTCTTCTGTCTGCGTGAAGGCTCCAAACGTTGGCGTACGGCTGCATAAATATACCACACAGTGATATTGGCCAACATTTTATTTCCATAAAGAATATAAAAAATTTAACGATGTCTCCATCTTCACATCATTCTAATTTTCTTTTTCTTTTTTTGCAGGTATCGCGGCAGCCGGTATGTGCCCTAGGGCGCAATACATGGCGAAGCGAAGGCAGCTGTTTAAAATAGGTGGTCGGGGGAGCGAGCCCGGATGTTTCACATGGCCTCGCGGATTAGCAGTAGGCCCGGATAATTCCATTGTAGTCGCAGATTCCAGCAATCATCGTGTGCAAGTGTTTGATAGCGAAGGTGTATTTCTCAAAGAATTTGGCACTTATGGAAATTCGGAAGGAGAATTTGATTGCTTAGCTGGCGTTGCCGTTAACCGAATTGGTCAATTTATTATAGCTGATCGTTACAACCATCGTATTCAGGTATCTATCTATTTAATATATGGTAAATCGAGGGATGAACCGCGATTGGAATTAGGTGTACACGTCTTTGAAATTATGTGGAATTATTTTGGAATTCATTAGATAATGCCCCTTCATTTATTGTCTTCTACTTGGAATGAAAGTGGAAGTGGAAGTAGGTGTACACGATATTAGATCGCGGTTCACTCCTCGTTGTAAATATTATTTTTCTTAAAAATTAAAATTTTTATTATTAAATGAATTTAACTTTAAAAGGACATCATAGATATTAGTTGAAATATTTTTACATTGCATATCAGAGAGGTTCGTCCCCTTAGAAATCGAACCTCTAAGCGTTTGGCTACTAGCCATCGGCAAGCTTAGTTAGCGCTTGGGTTCGATTCCTAAGGGACGAACCTCTCTGATATGCAATGTAAAAATATTTCAACTAATATCTAGGATGTCCTTTAAAGTTAAATTCATTTAATAATATTATATACTGGGTTGATTTTTGAAATAATTTCCATCTTTTTTCAAAAAAAGACAACCAAAAAGAAACTTAAATCTTTGTTTTCACTGTAAAATTTTTATAATAGCTAATTTCGGTATATGGTGATAAATTTAATTAGTCCCTTTAGGTCAAAGTACATATTTTACCATATTACAAAACTTTTTCATGACATATTCAATAAGTATTTCTTTGTTTTGTAAAATATTGAAAAATTAAAAAGTTAGTTATAACCAGAATCAGTGGCGTGACGTCACAAGTCAGCTTGGACTCTTTTTCTCCCATTTAAAAATGTACATAGGAAATTTACAAATAATCAAATAACGGATTTAAACTGGTATTTTATTTCTCAACTCCAAACACTTAATCTTATTAAGTTTTTAAAGGTATTTTCCCTAGATGAGAAAAAAATCCTCGTTTTTTTAAAACCTTTTTGAAAAGATTAGCTACTTTTTCCTCCATGTCTAAATGACATTTTTTTATTTTTTCAAGGTTTTAGATCCAAGTGGTAGATTTCTACGAGCGTTTGGAAGTCAAGGAACTGCTGATGGTCGATTTAACTATCCTTGGGGTATCACTACCGATGCACTTGGATTTATATATGTATGCGACAAAGAGAATCATCGCGTCCAAGTATTTCAATCGGATGGTACTTTTGTTGGTAAATTTGGCTCTTGCGGGTCCAAACCTGGTCAACTCGAGCATCCTCATTATATTGCTGTTTCATCTACGAATCGAGTAATCGTGTCGGATTCAAATAATCATCGAATTCAAATATTTGACGTGAATGGAAGAGTTTTAACTACTTTCGGTACTGAGGGTAGTGAGGAAGGACAATTTAAATTTCCTCGGTTAGAAACAATTTATTTATGCATACAGGGTGTTTCAGGAGGAATTGTAAATATTTTAGGATGTGCTAGTATAGACGAATTGCAATAAAAAATGCAACATAACATAAAATGTGTCTAATTTTTAATGTTTTTTTCCCCATTATCGGCATACTCAGCATGTGTATTTACAAAAAAAAAATAAGCTGACGTGTTCTGATGTGGCAATCCACTTAACTTTACCATACAACCTGGCTCCTAAAATTATTTATAATCAGGGGGGAGTTAGTTTTTGCATTTTTATACTTCTGGTGTCCCACTGATTATGTATACAAAATTTGGTTGACCAAAACTACGTGTGAAATTTGGTTTCCATATTCCCGCTAGTTTTTGAGCTAGCTCGTCCACAAAAATTTGGTAACGCACAGACTAACGGACAACCAGACAACCAGACCAACAGACATTTTGACAAAACAATTATTATCTCAAAAAATATAATTTTTTCGATGTTCACTTATTAGAGCTTTTTTGTAGATCGAAAAGCCATATTTTAGCTCAATTTTTTTAATCAAAATAGTTTCAGCCGTTTTTTAGATATTTCGAAAAAAAGAAGGAAAAAACACTTTTTTCATGCACGATTACACTACTTGACCATACCCTGTATGGTAAAGTAAAAAAATAAAAAATTGGACATATGTTATATGGCATTTTTTATTGCGATTCGTCTATACTACCACCTCCTAAAATATTTACTATTCCTCCTGAAACACCCTGTATTTTCAATTGAATTACAACTCTCTTTTAATAAATAAATATTATTTTTTTCACAGAGGTGTTGCTGTTGATGAACAGGGCTACATCTTCGTAGCAGATAGTGGCAATAATAGGATTCAAATTTTCCATCCGGATGGCACCTTTCTTCGAGCTTTTGGTTGTTGGGGTGCCGGGGATGGCGAATTTAAAGGTCTTGAGGGTGTTGCTGTTATGTCTAAT
Organism: Forficula auricularia; assembly: GCA_024734495.1. Lineage (NCBI taxonomy): Eukaryota > Metazoa > Arthropoda > Insecta > Dermaptera > Forficulidae > Forficula > Forficula auricularia. Next base: position 1,417,829 of record JALMQS010000150.1, read on the forward strand.
GGAAATATTCTTGTATGCGATCGGGAAAATCACCGAGTGCAAGTGTTCTAACCAAATTCAGGCAAGTTCTTTGATCAATTAGATAATGGAAATAAGAAAATAAATAAAATAATATGACTTTCTGTATAATTATGTATTACGTTATTATCTTTTAATAAATTTCTTTCACTTTTTCTCTTATAAGCTCAATTTCTTTCTCTTTGTTTCTTTTTTCTATATCCTCCCTTGTGAATTTCTATCTACATTAAATTTTCGTTTCAATTTTCTATACAGTGAAACCCCTCAAATCCGAACCCCGGAAATCCGAAATCCCGGGAAATCTGAACAAGTTTTTTTTTGACAAATTTAAGTTTGGGTAGGTGTTTTCTCGAACTCGAGGCTAGGCCAAAGCTTCTTCCAAGATCTCCGCAGTAAGTTCACACTTGTATTTTGCCACGATTCTGCAATCTAGTAAGTTATTTATTGTACTTTCTTCAGCTTCTCAAGGATAGAAAGAGAACCATTTTCTTCAATAAGATAAGATATCCAAACCACCAGCTTTCAGCTAATCCGAACAGGCTACAGCCCCAATTAGGATTTGAGGGGTTTCACTGTATTGCTTTTCTACTTCTAATTTCTTTTAGATGGAATCCCTTGGGGCCATGGGCGTCTTCAGGATTATTTTTAGGGGGTGGATCTGCATCTACGCACTATACTATTAACTAATAAAATAATCATCACAGTCCTAAGTCTGGTTTGACACAACCACCCGTCCCCACTCGGCTCTTTGACCTCTCTAAATATCTCGCATCCCATATCCCTAATTATTTGGTCGAAATATTTTAATAAAATATAATTTATAATAGTGCATCCTTATAATTATAGGTGGGCATATAATATTAGACATTTATGTTATGTCAATTAAGTTAATGTCAAATTCAAATCAATTCTTAATCTTTTTCTGTGTATTTTCTTTCATGACAGGGGTGCAAATGCACCCCTTTGCAGCCCCCTCCAGGCGCCCATGCTTGGAGATGAATGGTATGTTTTCAATGTTGGGTGGCATAGTGAACCCGACCTGACAAAATCTGCATAAAAAACTTGGCTTTATCTTCAGATTCATATAATTATTTTTTTACTCACACTGTACAAATTTTGACTTTGAAAATGGGTTTATGGAGAGGAGCCTCCGAGCAAATAGTTTATTATTATCTTGCTATCCTGGATATCATCCAATCGTGTCTGAAAATGAATAGAAGATTCTTTCTTGATCCTTTGAACCATCGTAGAAACGTTCCAACTCTTTCTCTTTTTACTTTCACTTATATTTTACTTTCAAATAAATATCCTATATCATGTTATGATACCTATACGACTGGGGTATACAAATGATATGGTCATGAAACTTTTTCACGATCGGTGTCTCAAACATAGAAAATAACAACTTCAGTATATTTACAATTGGCATAATACCTGTAATACTGCTTAATTATCTAATCATTAGATTAGATTCTAATGATTTTTTATTATATAGCATTTTTTTATTTATTTATTTTGAAGATGTAACATTTTTTTTAATAAAGTTACCACATCCTCTTGGTGCATATGAAAGTTCTCCGCGGTGCATAGTTTAAATATAGGATATAATGTGAAGTATTGCAATCGCCTGCCGGGGTCCTGACACTTTGAGAGCTCTCCAAGGAGAAAAAAGTTAATTTCACTTTATGACATTTAGTTATAGATATTTCCACAGCCAAGGGCGTAGCCACATGGGGCCCCCCTCCCCAAGGTAGGGCTCATGGGATGAGTAAAGGCAACGACAAAGCGTTTCTTATGGCAAACTAACCGTAATTAAATATATTTCAATGTTTAAACAAGAATTATGTTCTTTTTTAATTTCTTGAAGTATCTATTTGTTTTAATAAAAAAAATTCCCACTAAATATTTTGCTTTGTGGATTGACTCCCCCCCCCCCATGAAAATTTTCTGGCTACGCCACTGTCCACAGCAGATCTTCTAATGAAATAATAATCTATCTTCTCTAAGGCAATACAGGATTTACAAACAATTTATTTTATTTATTTATTTTTGCTATAAAATGTAGGCAGATAAGATTATTAGCTAATGCGAATAGAATAGAATTTGAATATATTAGAAAAATATTATCCCATAGTTGTATACTAGAAAAAATAATAGATTTGTTGAAAATTTTCAGGGGAAAAAATTAATCCAATATTCAACGTTTGTTACAGATTTCGATGAGGCGTCTTCCTCTCTCTCTAGTCATGATGCGGAGATATTCAAGTTCTTTATATAATCAAATTTCTAGTCATAAATTTCATAAGCTATACAAAGGACTGAGATTAAAAAATATTAAGATATTAATTTATATGTATTTTCTAATTTTTCCTAAAAAAGTGAATATTGAAATGGTTTATCATATCTATGTATCAATAAAAATTTTAATTTAATTTATAAGTTAGTTATCTATCCGGTTTTAATCATATTTTATAATTGAAATATGATTTAAAAACTGACATTACTATTAATGAAGGCTTAGGCCAGTGGTCTCTATTTCTTTTAACTTTTTGTGTTCCGAACCCTTTTCTTATTTTCAAATTAATTAAAAAAGGTCATCCCCAATAAGAAACAAATTTTTAAAGAATCTATTTTAGACGTTTAATAATCTTATTTTTGTTGTTTTATATAAAATATTATACATTTCCTTTAAAAAATTAATATCTAATCTAAATAATCATTTTTACGCTTTTTATTATAAGAAACTTTTTTGTAGAACATATAGCCGCATTCAGTCATTTGTTTATGATTAAAACTTTTCTTAAGAAATTTCGATAAACATAAAAATATACTTGAATAATATAACTACTCTAAAAAAAATTTGAAATCAGATACCATCATTTTGTTACTTTTTAATCAAAATTCGAAGTTCAACATTTCTTAATTATTGGTTGAACTGTCTACCCGGAAAAATGGTTACATACACATACACTGCTTATAATTTTCTAAAAACCACTTTTTGGGCTCAATGGGGCTTGGAATATCATATAGATTTGTAAAAAAAACATTCACTAAAAAAACCTTTTTATTATTACATCTGATTCAGTTTGTTGTATTGTAATGGAGATTAAAATAGTTTAGTAATCAATGTAATATTATATTTAAAAGAAAAAAGTAAGATAAATCAAAATATTGCGTCCATATTCCAATTATAAAGCTGTGAAGTCCTTTTCTTTTCGACGTTGAAAATTTTTTCAACAAATCCCAAAGACTTTGGACAGTGGACTCTTATATTTAATTTTTGGGGGCTTAGAAATCTCATTTAGAATAGTACAAAAAATTCAATAGGAAAATAAAAAACGATAGACAAAGTTGAATAACAGTATAATGTATATGAATTCTACTATACAAGATCAGCCAGAAGGATTTCGGTACAAAGCCTATGACGTTACGCTTACACATTTCAAAATCTATTTCAAAGGAGTTTATTGTTATAAAAAAATGAATATTTTTTTTTCCCGGGGAAAATTTTTCTTAATGATATATTTATATATTAATATAGAATCGTTTTTACCTTATAAAAAATGAAAAAAAAATCTCAGTTTGTTTATGTAATTAGTCAACTTCGCATAAATACTTTGAGCCGATTCTCATCAATAGATTTGTAACTCTCGTAATAGATATCAAAAAATTCCTATTTTTAATATGACTATATAAAATTTTAATTTATTACGAATTATCCGACGAAGATATTTCTAGGAGTACTTTGGAGATCAGTGGTTTAGACTTTAAGTAAATATATATATTTTTTTTCAATTAGGTTTCTTCGATAATTTTCTTTTAAGAAAATGCTTTCGAATCCCAAAATGTAAAATTTATCTAATATTTATATTTATTAAAGTAAACCTCCTCGATAAACTCTGATTTAAAAAAAATCTTTGTTTATATTGAAGAAAAATTTCTTGTGATTTTATTAAAATTGTTCTTGAAATTTTCTTTTATTAAACCTAAATAAATCCTAAATATACTTTCTACTAATACTCTAAAGCAGGGTTTCCCAACCTTTTTCCTAGAGCGGACCACTAACGCCAACTTACCATAACTCGCGGACCCCTAAAAATAAAACAAGAAAAACTGCTTATAATATTTTTATTTGTAATATTTACATAGGTCTATTTTACTCACAAAGTTGTGTCTATGTTTATTTAATTTTAAAGAGATAGTTGGTGTTGCCTTTTTACGATCAAAGTCGTAATGTTTGGTTTGATGATAGTAAATTGGATCCTTAAATCTCCCTCTGCGTGTATTTCTGTATTTATTTTTTAGATACACAAGAGTGGAAAAACCCTTTTCACACAAATATATTGTGGGGAAAGTCAACAACTACTTCAGCGCCAATTCTGATAATCAGATTTTAAATTTAACCAACAAATTTGTTAAAGCAGAGAGATTCTTTGAATTTTCTTTTTTAAAGTCAAATCACAACTTATTTCAATTAATTGATTTTCTTGGATAGTTGTCAGGCCTGTTATGTCTGTAACATTTCCATGAAATGGGTCCATAATCCAATTTTCTCCGTGGTCTGGAAAATAATCTCGAAATGAGGACTTCAATAATTGCGTTCTCGTCAAACGGTGGGCCGGGCCATTATGATTTTTACTTTGTGCGCGGACCCCAGGTTGAAAAAGCCTGCTCTAAAGTCTCAAAGGCTCTAAAAAAACTCTCTTAATTAACATATAGTTTTTAAGGAATTTGGTGTTGGTACTTGGTGAAACATTTTTTAAAATTATTGGATAAAAAATACTTGGTGGAGATTAAAGACTCTCCAAAAATAAATTCGTTTTATTTTTATATCTTAATGTGAAACCTACCAAGTATTTTTTTATCCAATAACATAGTTTATTTAACGAATTATTTGAGTCTTTTTTCAGGGCCGGTCTTACATGCAGGTGATGCAGAAGCCCATCTGTGCTGGTCAAATACAGCCAGCTAAAAGGCCTCCTTCATGGTTTATTTTATAAAGTTTGAAACAAATTCCAAGTTATAACATGTAAATTAGAATTATTAATTGTTTCTTAATAAAGTATTAATTTGTAGAGAGCTAAGGGTCTCAAAACATCACTTGGCATATTGCTTCTCTTAAGCTGGTTTAGGCAGCAAGCCTCGCGGTCTTAGTGCAATATTTATTGTATTTCATCTACCTAGGAACGCTATTATTCCAGGGGGAAGGAGCGAAATCTTGGAGAGATGAGGGATCACTTATTATTTCTTTGATTCATCCCATCAAGGCCTCTTTTAATAACAATTTTTTAGTCAAGTTAAGAACAGCTAGAGAGGATTAAAATTGGCCAGATAATTTTTTGAATAAAAAAATATGGAATTTGCTTGATGGCACGGATTTCAATAAAAATGTTCACCTTCATACTGAGGGGCAGCCTTTATCTAAAACCACTTTTATTTTTGTAAAATAATGTTACTTTTCTCAGAAAAAATTATTTAATTATGAAATTTTAATCCTTTCTTGCTACTTAAATAGTCATCCAATCTAATTATAGATAATGAACTTTTTTTTATGAAATAAAATATCAAAATGTTTCTTCATTAGAGTATTTCAATATGTACAATATCTGGGGCGATAGAGCTGTATTTAACTTTCTACATAAATTTCACCATTCCTACCTAACCGTTTGAGGTACAGAAATTTATATAATGACCTTTAATAAAGACGATTTAATTTCCAACAGATTAATATGAGTGAAATGTCTAAAATAAATAGTTTAAGAGTTAAAAGATACTCCAATATTGAGCGGATTGACTTGATGAAATTCGATCGATGAAAAGATTCAATTTCTTCTCACTGGGAGCTAATTAGCTAGAAATGCCAAAAAGTTTTATTTTTTCTCATTACATATTTAATTAAATCTATTGAAATTTCATATTTGTGTGTTATTTTCTGTTATCTTTTATAGAAAATAATTTTTATTAGAATATTTGCATTTTGAAGCCTTATTTGAAAAAACGCTAATAACTCGTTTGAAATAATTTAAAAAATATGAAAGTAATAGATCTTATAAAACAATTAATTATTAATAATTAGATTCAATTTTTAATGAAATTGATTAGGTACTTTTTGAGAAAATGGTCAAAAACCATTTGAACCGTCTAAAAAACGATATTTTTTGAAAGCACGTGATGCCTTTGGAAAAAGTTAAAAAGTCATATGAAACTAAACATTGACTTGTGACATGGAAGTGAATTTTAAAATGTTTCTAAAACGGCCTTTCATAGACGGTTTTTTGACGATTTTCTAAAAAAGTACTGAATCGATTTGGTTCAAAATTGAATTAAATTATTAGTAATTAATTGTTTTATAAGATCTATTAATTTCATATTTTTAAAAATTATTTCGAATGAGTAATTAACGTTTTTTCAAATTAGACTTCAAATAAACAACCCTTAAAAATGAAAATATTCTAATAATAATTATTTCCTATAACAGATAAATGAAAATATTCCATAGATATGTAATTTCAATACATTTATTTGAATATATGATGAGGGAAAAAATAAAACCTTTTGACATTTCTAGCCGACTCGACTTCTCCCGAGAGAAGAAAGTGAATGTTTTCATAACATTACATTTAAACTTTGAAATTTTTAATTGAAATGCTATTTTCTTATATTAAAAAGATACTGTAAACCTTCAGATAGATGAAATCGATAAAATAAGATCGATTCCTTTCTCATTTATAATTCTTTTAGTCTATTTTATCAAGAGGCTGGGTCGCAAGCCTCCCGGCTAGAGCGAGCGAGGCATTCATCATGGATTCAACAAGTCCTTTCAGTCTAAGTATTAATATATCTTTTAACATTATAATTTAATATATACACGATTATATAATATATAAAATAAATAAATAAAATAATTTTAACAAAAAGATATATTATATAGAAACAACCGTAGGCTGGCAACACGTTCCCAAGACTCAGAGGGGAAAGCAATGATATATAATTATTAATTATAATAATTAAAAGTAGCTTTTCGGGATGAGATGCAGCTCCCTCCGATATCATAAATTATTTGTTATGGATATTTTTTCTGAATTATTATTATGATTTCATAAAAAATTGCTAGTCCCGAATACAGTTTTTAAAATAAATTAATCTTTTCAAATATTCTCAAATTCACTATATATAAAATATAGGAAATCAGCGTGATAAGAAAAGGGGGCTCAAAACTCCGAAAACAATTATTAAATTATTAGTAGGTATTGAATAAATATTTTATTATTAAAATAATAATAAAAAACAATAAGAGAAATTTATTTAAAACAACAGCCAAAACTACGAATTAGCAAATTGCAATTCTCACTCGAAAGTGAAGATTAGGTACCATTTTTAAATTCTTTCGAAACCGCTCTTCTGAAAATGAGACCATAGCATGAAATATTCTTATTGCATCCTATCTTTTACCGGCAAATATTCTAATTTATTTTGCTTTATCTGATGCATCATCCCAAGTTCTATTCTCATTCCTGGTAGAATATCTAGTATAGGCCCAAGGATTTCAAAGCAATCTTCGAAATGATAAACTCATATTTCATAGGCTTGTTATTTTTTTACAGAAAAGAAAGTGAGCACAAAAGTTACATATTTTTTTTATTTTTAAATATTTAAAGAGAATCACTTTTCGATTTCCTTATTTTCGACTGGCGCTTTTAGCGGTTAATTAGCTTTTATGTATTTATTAATACTTTTGTAATTACAACCTGTAAAGTTCGTAGGATGTTATTCCGGATCAAAAATTTTTTCCGAATTTTTACTCAGTTTTTATTATCCGATCGAGTTGAAATTTCGCATACATATTTAATCCCCGAGACAATACAATGGGCAACAAAAAGTCTAGGACTGGACCTGAACTTTTTGTTTGTTTTTATTTTTTTCGTCTTTGTAATTGTTTTGTGACAATAAAAAATATAAATAAAAAATTTTTCGAAAGAAAAAAATTAAAAAAAAAAAATTGTGTGAATGGCATTTTTTAAAAATTTTATTGGCTATTTAAATTAAGGTAGGTATATTATATTTTACATTCTATAAAAATGATCATTAATTGTAAGATGATCAAGCGTATTGACGTATAGTACCTAAGTTGTATTGAATGAGTTTTTATTGCAAAAAATCACTATCAAATAGAGGCTTGATCGATTTTCTCACTTCCTCCACGTTTGTACTATAATAAATATTTTTTATTTTAAATTTATATCGTGGTGCTCCTAGCGTAAATATACCTAATATAAAATAGGTATATCGCTCGGTCAATTCATTCAGGTCTTTTTTCTACCGCTGGCTTTATATAACTTTATAATTTTAGTTGTTCGACTCCGACTTCACTAAAGTTTAACACTAAAAAATTGGATATTATAAAAAAGAAGAAAAATAAATTATAAGCAGTGTAGTCGTAAAATTATCTGAAGATATATGCTATATGGGCCGTAAAATTCAGAGGGTATACGCAATAACCGAGAAGGAGGTAAATGACGAAAATGTTATTTAAAATAAAATATACAACCTAGCATGGGTAAAATGTATAACCTAGTATAGGGTTACGTACACTATTTCCTCAGATCAAACCACAGGATATACGCCATATACCTACCTAAATCGGTTCATTTTTTCTGACTCTGACTTCATTGACAAGAAATTCCTCCTGAATCTTAACTGACTTGACTCCACAATTCTGATAGTGATGAAAACAATTATGGCATTATCAGAGAACTTATTTATTATATTTACAAATTAACACTTTTAATGGTCTAACGAGTAAAACCTTTCTTAAAAATTGTCTGTTTTCTGCAATTGTTAAACAACTCTTCATCTTCACAGATGATAGTTAATAGTAGTATTCTCGACAGGCTTCGCGTTCCAATGAAGTATTGAATTAATTCAAAAGTTTTTATTTTATTTATTTATTTTTTTATTTATTCGTCTTTTCTCGTGAAATATTTGAAATGTGAAGACAGATCATTTTAAGGCTTTTCGGTCCATCGTTTGGATTCCGATACTGACGCATTACTTCGAAAACGGAATGTCTTAAACATCGTTTTGGTTACAAAACGTTTAAATTTCCAAAACTGGATAGATTTTGGACTTTCTAGCTCTCAGATTCAAAAATGCAGAAAATCAGAAAAAATCGAATCGTTAATGAAAAGTTGTTACTGTTGTATTTATAAACTGAACCTCGGTGCAAATTTTCAACTTTTAAAAAACATTAATTACATTAACATAATCACTATAACAGAGGTGGCCACAACGTGGCTCGCGAGCCACATATGCGACTCTTCAGTCAATCTCGTGAGGCTCTTGAACCCTCTTGAATAGTACTGATTTTAAACAGTACAGGCTGTGGCATAAAGATCTAACACATTTTGAAGAGGTATAAAAAAATGAAAAAATTTAACTAGGAAAAAACTGAATAAATTTTTTGAAAAGAACATAAAATAATTTTTTTTATGTATTTTAAACATTATCAGACAAAAGGTGGGGGGAGGGGTCAAAAATGAAAATTCTAGCCCTTTCGAACCAAACTCAACCAAATTTTATATACATATTCTGTGGACTCCCAGAAGGCTAGAAATGCAAAAACTTATACCTAAAATAGGGGGGGCGGAGGGGGCGACCGCCCCCATGCAGGCCCGTGTCTGGCGGTAGTGCAACACGTGCGTCGCACGCAGAGGCCAAAAAACGGCGGCCAAATCGACAGGGAATTTATAACAATTTTTTTACTTTTTTTTTATTTTAATGAACTTAAAATATGAGATATGAAATTTCTAAAAAAATTAAAAAAAAAAACATTTATTTTTTTTTAAATTTTAAAATTGAAAATTAAGTTCTACGTGTGTGTGTGTGTGTGGGGCGGCCTCTCTGCCCCCCCCCCCCCCTCCCGCTTGGACAATTCGATCGCGACACACTTTCGAGATAAAAATTTGATCTTATATACATCGGGCACCTTATATACATTCCCCCCCCCCACCCCATAAAAAATTCCTGGATCCGCCCTTGCCAGAGGCTAAAAGGGGTAAAAAATTGATTGGTCAGTGCATATGTACGTATGTATGTATGTACCCCCTTGCGTTTCGCAACCATAAGTCTCAGAGCTACGAAATTCGAAACTTAAGCTCGATATAGGCTAGAAAGGAGTATATCAGGCTTTTGTGTGAAAACAGAACACTGGAAGTGGACATTTACATGAAATATTTTTCGTTTTTTTTTTTTTTTAATTTTTCTCAAAAACGACTCCAACGATTTTTTTAAAAATTAGTGTATTAATCAAATATCATGAGTTATTAGTTGATTTTTAATCCGATTGAAATAAAGAAAGGGGTTGTAAACGAAGGGCGGATCCAGGGGGGCGGAGGGGGCGATCGCCCCCCACGTACAGGCCCGTGCCTGGCGGGAGTGCAACACGTGCGTCGCACGCAGAGGCCAAAAAACGGCGGCCAAATCGACAGGGAATTTATAACAATTTTTTTTTATTTTAATGAACTTAAAATATGAGATATGAAATTTGTAAAAAAAAAACATTTATTTTTTTAAAAATTTTTAAAATTGAAAATAAAGTTCTATGTGTGTGTGTGTGTGTGCGGCGTCTCTGCCCCCCCCGCTTGGACAATTTGATCGCAACACACTTTCGAGATAAAAAGTAGATCTTATATACATCGGCCACCTTATATACATTCTCCCCCCCCCCCATGAAAAATTCCCGGATCCGCCCTTGGTTGTAAATTAGGAGTGTCACTAGTTTCTTGTTGAGTGAACAATTTACTGAACTGCAAATTTTTCTCAGATTAAACAATTATAACGAAATTAAAAACAAATTGTTAAAATTAAACCTTATTTTCTAATGTGCTCAGGATGTTTCGCCCTCTATTTCTGACATTAATATATCGATCTATTAATATTGAAATATCGTCATTAGCGTTTTATCTTACTCTTGTAAATTTTGAGACGATTATAAATAATAATTAACTTTTTGTAGTCATTTAAGATGAAAGGATCTCATTTCACATATAAATGAATTAAAATATTAAAAAGGTTACTTAAAGAATAATATATGCAATATTCCAAATTTAACTATTTTCTTTTCTGAATATTAATTAATCCGCCTCAACATCTGCTCACTCACACGAGACTCTGAAATGTCGGAACACGAAACGTCGATGTTGAGCCGAATCAATATACAGAAATTAAAATATACTCCTCTCTCAACAATTTCCATTTTGGTTTAATAAATTTTTAATTTGATTGATTATATTTTACATAATTTAAATCTGAAATTGGTCCCTTTTGTAGGAATACATGCCAAATTCCCGCCCCTATTTTTAAATTAGAAAATTTGAAAGTGCCGACCCCTCCCCCCACCCTCAATAATGAATTTACGGCTAAGTCAAGGGTAGGAATATTTATTGTAAAGAAAATTATTTGATTTAGATTAATTTACTATTTTTAATTTATTGTTATTTTATATTTAAAAATTATTTTTCATTTTAAGCTAATTTTTTTAATTTCCGTTCTAGTAGAATGGAGTGAAAAATTTCTGTGCTTATATCATATATTGCGATTCAGAGAGGTTTTTGTCTCGAGGGTGTGAGCTGACTGCCCGGATAGCGTATTAGTTCTCAGGTTCGACTCCTGGGGGGATGAATCCCATCTGAAATCGCAATTTAATAATATTTCTATTAAAATCTTAGTATTTGTCCGAAAAGATTGATTGAATTCTGTCTCTTTTAAAATACATATTGGTTAATCTGAACCCGAGCTGATTTTTGAAAAAACTACCAACTATTTTCAAAAAAAAAATGCTCAAAACTTTAGTTATTTTATAATTTCTTATTTCATTTTAAAAATTATTCATTAAAAGACAAGTCTTAAAGGCGGATCTTTTAAGGGGAGCAAGCCCCTCTATAAGTGTATGGGCCTCCACCCGAATTCCCTGATTGCCTGGCTCTTACAGCTATACTGAGAGCAGTGGCGGATCAAGCATTTTGAAAGCCCCAAGCGCAATCACATTTTGAGGCCCCCTACATTACTGATTGTAAATTAGTGACGTTTTATTGAAAGTACATATGTTCAAAAAAGAGCATTTTTTATTACAATAATAAATAAAAACATATTCAATAACCATGGAAAAAAATAGTTTGAATATCGCACAACAAAATTACATTTATTATTGCATTACATACTATATATAAAATTAAATTATAGTGGAACTTTTCTCGCTTTAAATTTACCGAATTTATCAATAGGTATATAGTCATATTCTAAAGTCTGAACTACATCGTTTTCTATAAACATTGATAAATTAGTTAAATGTGTCTGTGTTAGTGAGTTTCGTAAATAATTTTTGACACGTTTCAAAATCTAAAATGAACGTTCACCCACTGGTTTGCAAATAGGTATTGTCAGAAAAAATGTTTAAATTGTTTTTACATTTGGAGATGTTGATTGTAACCCCCAATTAATAATTTATACATGTCAACAGGATTAGTGACGTTTTCTCCTTTATGAATGAAATGAAATGAAGAATTTCATCTTTGAAATAGCGAATGTCAATATCTTCCTTATATTTTGCAGATGTTCTTGCTACAGATTCATTAAACTCCATATCGGTCATTTTAAAATTGAAAAAGAATTGAAAATCTTTTAGTACCTCACTGTAAATTATTTTTGAGGCCCCTTAGATTCTGAGGCCCCAAGCGCGCGCTTCTTGCGCCTGTGCGGTGATTCGCCACTGACTGAGAGCTCTAATGCTGGGGGCGATAATTCACTTCTCTACGACCATCTAGAAGGAGTTAAGGAATTCCGCTACCTAGGAAGTAAAATAACATGGGATGGGAGGAGCAAAAACGAAATTAAATCAAGAATTGCCCAAGCAAAAATGGGGTTTAATTCAAAAGAAAAACTACTATGCTCCTCCTCAATCAGCTTAGAAAACAGGAAGTTGCTATTATACAGAAGAATGATGAATATCAAATGGATGGATAAAATTACAAATGAAGAAGTTCTTGGAAGAATCGGAGAAAGAAGAACCTTGTGGAAGAGTCTGAAGAAGAGAAGAGGTCAGATGATGGGGCACACACTGAGACATGGGGGACTGCTTAGTAGGGATAACTTGGAGGGGGAGGTGGGAAAGAAAAGGGGAAGGGGAAGACCCAGATTAGAATATTTCAACCAAATAATTGGGGATATGGGATGCCAGACATTTAGAGAGGTCAAACAGCTGGCGGGGGACAGAGTCGAGTGGAGACGGATTGTTGCATCAAACCAGTCTTAGGACTGTATACTCGATGATGATGATTATGACGACCATCTGTAAACATTGCGGAAACAATTTTGAAAAAAATGTCCCTTTTCCCAGTGGCGATTTGGCACTTGAGACGCCCCAGGTGCTATTCAATTTTGAGGCTCCCCCTCTAAATATTTTCACTATCCCTACAGCCCTATACTCTACAGTGTGCATTCTAAGAGCACATTTTTTGTCCTATATTGCACTATATCTGTGGTCCAAAAACAGCGAGATTTAGGGAAATCATTGGTTACCCTTCGAATTTGTTTTCTAACATACCCCCTGAAAAAAACATGTCATGTCTGGGCCCCGGGCCCGGGACCCACAGGTGCACTTGGACCCCCCTTGCCGGGGGTATGCGAATAATAATGGTTAGTGAAATCAACTGGTGTGTTCACCACACGACTTACACATTTTCATTTAAAGTCATCGCGACACTACTAATTTACACCCCCTTCCTTTATTTGGCTTGTTTTGATCTTCTCAAAAAACGACTCAAACAATTTTTTTAAAAATTAGTGTATTTATCAAGTGGCATGAGTTAATAGTTATGTGAAATTTTTAATCCAATTGAATTAAAGGAAAGGGTTGTAAATTAGGAATGTCTTAAAATAAATATTTTAATCGTTCATATCTCTTCTTCGGAAAGTCGCAGAGACTTGAAATTTGAAACTTAAGCTATCTAGAGGCTACAAGAAATATAGCAAGATTTTGGGTAAAATAGAAAAACAGGAAGTTGATGTTTACGTACGTAAGAATGTACTCCCACTACGTTTCGCAACCATAAATCTCAGAGCTGCGAAATTCGTTAAGTTTTTGGTCGAAATCGGAACCTCGGAAGTTGACATTTTTCGTTTTTTTTGATTTTCTAAAAATCGGCACTAACGATTTTTTTTAAAATTGGTGTACTTATCAAGTGTCATGAGTTATTAGTCGTGTATAGATTAAATCCGATTGAAATAAAGGAAGGGAGTGTGTCGTAAAATAAGTATTTTAATCATTCATATATCGTTTTCGGCGAGGGGTAAACCGCGATTGAAATTAGGTGTACCACCATCTTTGGAATTATTTTGGAATTCATTAGATAATCTATTGTATTCTTCTGTCTTCTACTTGGAAATGAAAGTGGAAGTGGTAGTGGTGTACACGATATTAGGTCGCGGCTCACCCCTCGGTCTTCGGTAAGTCGCAGAGGCTTGAAATTTGAAACTTAAGCTATTTAGAGGCAAAAATTTACCAAGCATCGTTCGGTGCTCCAGGCACTAGTCATTAGTGAAAACAAGAATTACGAATAATAAATTGTTAGTGAAAAAATAAATTGAATTTTAAAAAACCCCGCTAGAATGCAATTGGAGAAACTGGGCTAGTGATTTTTTACAAGCTCTCTTTCTATTGGTGGGTGTCCATTCTCTCCTCGGCAATGATTGGCAAAAGGAGATTGAAGGGGCCGGAGGGGAGTGGCTGCTACCCAATCCTGGCCATTGCCAAGCATCTTTAGCTTATTTCGTGTCTGGCTAGAAGTAAGTATGCATGTTTTTTTCTTTTTCGGCTTGCTCATGCCACGCCACGCCGAATCTTACCACCTTGCCACGATCCTGTTTTCTTAACAATTCATTTTCTTTCCAGACTGCCACACGTCAAGCTGGAGCAGCCAATGTACCCGAGTTTTCTTTAGGACTGATCTTTTGATATTACAGTACAGTAAGTATTCCACGTCGACCCTTGATTCTTGACACGTAGCTCATTTCGGTCCACATTTCATAGCTAATTTTTAACAATGTGACATCGATTAGCACATGAATTAATAACATTACCATTACAAGATCTAAAATTTCGAATTCCTCGAATACGTATTCATTGCATTTAATAAATAGATGATTTAAAAAAAAAAGGGTACAAAACATAAGGTCACGCGTTGACCTCATGTCAGACAACTTAAATGAAAGGTCATTTTAAAAAACCTGAGCTTGAAAACGAAAATTAATTATTAGAAATGTGATTTTTTTTAAAAATATATTTAATTTATTATAATTTCAATCACGTTGTTTTCATAGATTTCACCATATTGTTTCTATTTATAAATTATATATCATCAAATCACATAAAATAGAATATTTTATTTAGTATCATCACAAAATTTATAAAGAATATTAATTTAAATAACCTTCTTTTAAGTATTAGATAAATCATAATGGTTTAATTGCATATTTCCTTCTTGTTCATTTCCTCACGATTGGTATTTAAGATTTTTTAATACTCTTTGGACAAAAATATTCTTATACTGTACATATAATTTTGCTTTAAATTATAATATTTAAAAAAAAAATAGATGTTAGGATTATAAAAAAATAGCACTTGTTTTGATATGTTTTTAGGGTTAATTTATAAAAATTAAACTAATATATCTATTTAAAGGGTTATTTGTCAAGATTATAAGATTTCTTTTTTATTTTATGCCAACGTTTCGACAACTTTGTTGACATCGTCAGGGCTCAAACAAATTAACTTCTTTGCATATTTGTCATTTTAAAATAAATATTTTTAGATTTAAATAGGAAATATTTTCAATCTGTTCAATGACTGGCCTATATGTGTTTGCTATGAATATTTATAAAATGACAAATTAGCAAAGAAGTTAATTTGTTTGAGCCCTGAGGAAGTCAACAAAGTTGACGAAACGTTGACATAAAATAAAAAATATTTGCATAAGCTATTGTCCTTATTTCCCTACAACAACTTATTCATTAGAAGATTTGTTTAATATAAGATATATATAGTTTGTCTTCTGCTTGATATTTTATATTTATCTATAGGCTTATTTACATATAGCAGAAGACACTCAGACTTGGCCATTATTTATCTATAGATAGTGATTAAATTATATTTTATCTTTTAAAATATTCATCAATTTAAATTTATTAATCTTTAATAATTTTTTTGTTTCTCTTATTCTTTTTAATAATTTCTATTAATATTAATCGAATTTTTGAATTTTGTTTGTTCTTTTATGTAACCAATTTTTAATAATTTTCAAGGATATTGTCCACTAAACAAATTCATAGATAATAAATTCTGTACAAGATAAAACCATTTAAAAAAATTATAATTAGAGTACAAATTATTTATAATATATATCTTATGAAATATAGATTTTATTAATTCATTTCTTTACTATAAGAATAGATATGTTGATTAATAGTAGGTATATTCTTTATTATCAGAAAATATATATATCGTCCCTGTTCAGGCAAAACTCACTAATAAATAATCCTATACTACTAAAGCGCATTTGTGCCTATCTCTGTATGTATGTATGTACCTATGTCCGTCCTCCCAGGGGTGGGAGGTGGAGTCCAGGGGTGGGGGTTGGCAGGTACTAAAGGGTTTATTTTTCTACCTCTGTGCCTATATCCAGGGGGCTTACTAAAGGGCATTTGTGCCTGTATATATACCTGTTTGTCAGAGGGTTGGGGTCCAGGGCGTGGGGAGTCAGGGATGTGGGGGTCCAGGGGTACTAGATGGCCTGTGTCTCTACCTATATCACCACATACTACTAAAGGGCATTTGTCCCTGTATGTTTGTATGTTCCCAGGGTTGGGGTCTAGGGGGCTACTAAGGAGATTTGTGCCTATGTCTGTACCTATATATACATGCCTATGTGGGGTTGAGAGGTGTGGTCCATGGGTGAGGGTTGGGATCCAGGGGATGTGGTCTCCATTGGTGGGGAGTCCAGGGGGTAGGTTTAGTGGGTTGGAGGGTGATCAGAGGCGGGCGAGAAGTTCCGGGGTTGGGGAGAGGGTCGGTGGGATGGAGGAGAGGGAGTGTTTAAGTGACGGGGGGTCCAGGGGCTTCCCTTGGCTAGCAAGAGGCCCACCGCGGGCCTTGCAGCCAGTATATATATAATCAAGTACGTTTGCAGGTATTTGGACAGGAAGGTGTAAATTAAAAAAATTGTCATTGATTTATGCGACGTTTCGCCAACTTTATTTTGGCTTCATCAGAAAATACTATCATTAGTCTTGTCATATGAATCATTCTTTTTTATATAAATTGATCATTGTTCGGAACAAAAAAGAGAAATAATTACAATTGATTTTATTCATAAATATGTGCACTTCTGTTAATATTAATATTAATCATATTTATTGAGCGGCCTGATGAAGCCAAAATAAAGTTGGCCAAAAGTCGCATAAATCAATGACAATTTTTTGATTTACTTCTTCCTGTCCAAATACCTGCAAACGTACTTGATTAATTAAATAATATGGATGCTATGGACTTTAATAATATATATATGTGTGTATGTTTATTTGTATCAAGCAGAGGACAACATCTTTGTTTCTATCTATAAAACTCACTAACTGCAAAATAGCTATTTTTTAGTTATTTACATCAGTAGATTTTTTAGTAGTCTTTTTTTAGCAATGATGACAGATTAAAATTTTGTCTACTATATTAAGTATTAGTTAAATATTTAACAGCTTTGCTCTTTGTTGTATAATCATACCTTCAAGGAATGTGAAAAATGTGTTTTCTGCAAAAAGAACTACACTCACGAGCAAAGAAATGGAATCACTCTCTCTTCATTAATTTAATGATACTTTGTAATTTATTAGAAATTAAATATTTTTTCTAAAAAGTTTCATTTTTAAGCATTTAATGGGCTCTCTACACTATGGCCCAACGTGAGCCAAACATGTTGGCCACCACTAAAACGAGTTAATTTGTCGGTACCTCCACACAGTGGTCCAAGAGTTGGGCCAATGTCAATGGCCTTGTGGAAACCACATCTAGCCACTGTGCACTTTCGTTGCGTAACATTTGCCCTCTTTGATATATCGAAAAAACCGCTCCTAAGGCCAACCATCGCCAATCTCATCGCCAGGGTCGACCAATACAACATTGGCGTTGGCTTGAATTGGCCCAAGCTGGCATATAGTGTAGAGGAGGCATCAAATAAATATACAATGGAAATATATTATATTATTATTATTATATTTGAGAATGAAAATTACATTTAATAACTCCCAAGGGAGGTGATTCCATTTCTTTGCTCGTGAGTGTATTTCGTGTTTGCCAGAATAGGGACGATTATATAAATTACGATATATTTGCATCCAATATTTATTAAATAAGCATTGTAAAGGGATAAAGATAATTTTATTAGATTAATTTTGCTAAGTAAGATAAAAATTTTATTGCTAAACAAATACCTTGATTTGATATTACAGTACATGTTACTGTAGACCCGGCAGCCGGACAAGGACTTTACGAGAATAGCAATGCAGCAAGCAGTAATGGCAGAACAGGCCGCTTACGAGCCTACCTTTTCATACGATGAGGTATTTCCAGCTTTACCTCAATCAACATCTAACACCCCAGGACCACAGGGAAATCCACTAGGACAATGGAATCAAAAGATGCGCATCGGTTCTTCCGTTGTCACACAAGTAAATATTAATTTTATTTACGATATAAATATAAAATAGATTAAGTGAACACCGACTGACCTGCACAGAACCCATTGCTGTTAAGGCCATAAAACAGACCCTAGAGAAACGCCTAGCATTTAAATTTTATCCCTAAATTCCAGTGAGTTTGAATCGAATGATATGTTTGAGAGGTTTCTGTCGACGTACCTAGAAATAAGGCAACACTGAGTTTTCACTTCATTGAAGTTAACTAAGTTTTGGGATCCACAGTTTTTAATTCTGCATAAGTCTAAATTAATTGAGGAGGCAATGTCTCAACTCTTTCTCTACCTCCGTCTTTCATGACACTTATAAACTTCAAAACCAGGGTGCACAAATACCTACCCTTCCGCTTGATTAATTTTCTCTTCTCTTTGGTAATGCAAGGATCTTTCGAGATCCATAGGGGTTGCATCTTTTTGGTCCGTTCCTTGCATTAAAAAAAATTCGATACAAATTTATGTTTTTTAAATCCCATTCCCATAAGAAAACGTTGATGTAGTGTATAGGACATAGGTGTCAAACTCAATGCGTGACTTGTGTCAAAATAAAAAGTGTGAAGTTTAAAAGGGCCGCAAAGAAACTTTTAGGGTTCGTAGAAATCTAGTTATGTTTTTAAATATAATAAAATTATTAATAATAACAATGAATAGAGGCGACTGTGGGTCAGTGGATAGAGTGTCGGGTCGCTGACTATGAAGTAGGCTGGTTCGAGACTGGGTCTCGGCAGATCAGATATTTGCAGTAGCCTCCTCTTGGAAAGCAATGGCAACCTACCAAGAGTATAATTGCCCTAGTAACCTCTCCAAACTAGCCGTTCGGAACCGGAGTTAAAAAGTAAGTCCCGTATATCTGTGTAAAAACAGCTAAACACACTCAGCACAGGTATATGTGGAGAGGGGCCGAAACGTCAGGGAGACCTGATATGGCACTTAAAAAAGAAGAAATCCCATTCCCTTAAGAAAACGTTGATGTAGTGTATAGGACAGTGATGGCGAACCTTATGATTTTGGTGTGTCAAAATTCGGAAAAAACCTGCGCTTAACTCGGGTGTCGTGTCACATCTAGAAATATTCATAATTTGCTGATAGTAGGAGGCCCAGTAAAAAAAACAACATATTTTTGATATATTTATTTATTCAAAAACAAAACCTAATTACTATTCTTTACATTAGTGACTTGAGCGCAACTGTTGACTCTTCTTGAGCGAAGACCGTCCGTAAAACGATGCGTGTCAGCCAAAATGTCTTAACGTGTCACTTTTGACACGGTGTCATAGGTTCCCCATCACTGGTAGAGGAGAATAAAAAGACATTTTCTGGTAAAAAATCAGAAATATAGAAACGAAGGTGGTCAAATATAAGATGAAAGGGAACAGGCAAAATAGATGGAAAACTAAAAAATGGCAGACTGGACATTATTATTCTTATATTTATGTACTCTTCTTTGTGATAAAGTTATTTAGCTTAGTTAGCCCTTCCATTTAAGACATTCCTTTCAATCTCAGCTGCTTGCATCGCACTGGAATTGACTTTTGAGTCATAAGGAAAGGGATATTAAAAGTTTGGATTCGCTACCATTATTAGAAAGGTAAAGGCTATGGTAGTCCTTGCAGAAGTTTGCCAATAATAATTTTCCTTCTGTACTCCTGATGATGGGCTCGTAATCCGAAATCTAGACCCACGGCATTGTGTCAGCCAAGTTCGGAAAAACGGTCGACGCACCAGCCATGTGTATATTTACACGAACCATTTCGAGCTACTTTCGACCCCCCATAACTCAAAACTATTAGACCTACACACTTGAAATTTTGCATGTCTAATAAGGCCCACTGGAACACCTAGAATACAAAATTTCATGAATAAATCTATTATAGTTATTGAGTTATTAAGCTCTGAAAAGTGCCATTTTTCACTCAGTCACATATCAAAAACCTAGAGTACCTCCGCTGATCCTAGAATGCTGAAATTTGGCATAGTGGTAGAGTTTGGGCTACAATTAAAAAGTGAAACTCTTCCTTTTTCAGAACCTAAAATTAAGGGGTGAAATTTATTATAGGCTTAATTAACATATTATAGTGAAAATACAATCAAGCTAGAATGCTGAAATTTGGCATACTGGTAAAGATTAGCACATTAATAAAGGAGGAAATTGAAAAACCGAAATTTTCCCTTCTTCCGGGCCCGAAATGAAGGGGTGAAATTTATGAAAAACCGACCGGATTTTTAACAGATATTTTATGAGAAATATTTAATAATTTAAATATAAATGTTTAAATATAATTATTTAGATAAATTAAAGGATAAAACTTTTCAAAAATTAATGATATCTGTCCAAAAACATAAATGTGAAAAAGGGGCCAAGTTCGGTACAAACGGCTTCGCCGACAAAAGGGTTGAGATCTAAACGGGTACCAAGTGTGATAGCAGTTGCTTAAATTATAGATATAGGGATGTACAACGTTCTTCATTCAATTGATTTAAAAGAAAATTTGTTACGTTCTTTGATATTAAATTTATAACTTGGCAAGTTTTATATCCAACTAAATTGTTTGTAGTATAAAATAGACCAATTAGTAAAGCTAAATTTTAAGCTTGTATTAAATATCATCACGTTAAACGTAAGTTATTGACTATTATAACTTGCAGAGTTATAAATTTAATATCAAAGAACGTAACAAATTCTCTTTTAAATCAATTGAAGAACGTTGTACATCCCTATAGCTATGATTTAAGGAACTGCTATGGAACTTGGTACCCGTTTAGATCTCAAACCCTTTTGTACCGAACTTGGCCCCTTTTTCACATTTATGTTTTTGGTCAGATATAATATATATATCGAGATAAATCTCAAAACATATATTTGTTTTATTTGTGAAACATACCTTGAAATTTTACTAACTTATTATTAAATAAAATACTAAAATTCCTTTATTCACTTGACAATATATATGAATTTATGATATATCAATTAAAAAATCTGGTATGATTTGAACACTTTTAGTCTTTACCATTCACTTGATCCCCTCTGTATACTTATATAATTTTATTTTACCATAAATACACATCAAATAGATTTATGTAATTGTAGTCGAGCAGAGTGTTTTGATTAGTTTTTTCAAACTATTTCGAAATAAGTTAAAACAATTTTGATAAAGAAAAATAGAGATATCACAAAAAGCATAACAAACATCGTAAACATAATATTATAATATAGCAAACATCGTAAACATAATATTACAGAAATATTAATTATTTTTTTTAAATTTTAGTAGATGAGATCAAAATGAAATTGAATAAAGCCAAGACCAGGGCTTAAAGATGTGATTTTAAAGGAGAATGTTAAAAATTAAATGTGCTAGTCAGGGACGGCGGAAGTTTGACAAGGGGGTCAGCGGACCTCCTAAAGAAACAAATTTTACCGTTACTTTCCAAAAACAACTTTGTTGCCAAATTGTTGGTTGTAAAATTAATGTTATACTATAATCTGTTTGCGTTAACAAAACCTAAAAACCTTGCGCCGTAACGTTAACCTAAAAATTACTCATTTTACTTAAATAGGTAGGACTAGGTCAAGAACAGGCTGTTGTCTACCTCTCAGTATATATTGATAATTAATTTCGTTTTATTTTATTACCTTTTGAACCGAAACTCAAGCATTAGAACTACAAACAAAAATTTGAACTCTTTTTTCTTTCAGTTTTCAATAAAACCACAGCTACAAACTGCTTAAAAATGGGTTAAATTGTACCAATTTGCTTCAAAATTTTCTTGGAGAGGGTCCCCAGACCCCGTTTGCCCGGTAGGCTGACTCTTTCCAAGTTTTGACCCCCTGGCCTAAGATCGTTCCGCCGTGCTTGATGTGAGTAGAATTACAAATCAAGTTTTCGATAAAATTAAAGAATAAAGAACATTAGAAGAATTTCAGGAAGAGAAGAGCTCATAATAAGACACATATTTATACATGGGGAATTGCTAAGGAATATTTTACAGAGCAAAGTGGCAAAGTAAAGTGGAAGATCTAGATTGGAGTATTTTCCCCAAATAATAAAAAGCTATGAAATATGGAACACTTAGGGCCAGTTGGGGTACTTACGTATTAACGCCACCGCAGCTACAAATAAAATTTTTAAACTACAAATTTGAACTGAAATTGAATTTATGGACTGTGATGTCTCAAATTGTCTGAAGTGAGCGCCAGTGGGCGTTGGCAATTTTCACTTTTAGAACTTTTCATAGGTTCGGTTCTATTCATCATCATAAAAAAATGGGTTCCCGAACAAACTTTGGAAGGTTCGGTTAAGATATATTCAGTTCGGCTCGTATATCTTCATTACCATACCGAATCGCCTAAAAACCAACCCGTAATGAAGATATACGAGCTGAACTGAATATATCTTAACCGAACCGGCAACGACTTTTACATATTCGAATTTTTTTGGATATTTACTAATTATTTTTTAATTAATATTCATTTTCTAAAAGAATCCGTCGTCAGTAGCGGCGCTTAAAAACCGCCAAATCTATAGCTGCGGTGGCGTTAATACGTAAGTATCCCAGTTGGTTGTATGACGGTTTGTAAAGTCTTTGTTAAAGTTGTCAAAGGGTAAAACCTTAGAATTCATCTTCTTCCCGGCGGGATGGCCAATCAGATGAAAGTGTGTGTGTGTGTGTGTGTGTGGTCTTCTGATTGGCCATCCGACCCAGCACAAGGTGAATTCTAAAGTTTTACCCTTTGTCAACTTTAACAAAGACTTTACAAACCGACATACAACTGGCCCTTAGAAAAGTGAAAGAGTCAAATGGGTGGTGGGTAGTTGCGTCAAACCATTCTTAGGACACTACTCGATAATATGATGATAACTTATAATCCTTAACCCAATGATGTAGCATAGTTTTTCTAGTTAAATAGTTTTAACCTTTTTTGAATTATTTTGAAAAAACTAAATATGGTAAGAACACTATTTTTCCTTCCCCATACTACATATATCTTAAATATATAACTTAAAATCTATTTTTTTTATCTTTAAAATTAAGTTCATTTTAATATTGAATTATCATTGATATAATTTTATTTCCAAAAAGATGCATATAAAGTATCATTTAAAAAATAAATATATTAATTTTACTAAACAATACCATAATTTAATCAAATAATCTTTTTATCCAGGTATTTCGAGTACCCTTTGAAGAACGTAAACAGGACCAGTCAGACCGGTTCGGTGAGGGCGAGTCAAATCGCACCTGTATGCAGATTATGAAGGAAACTGGAGCAATCATAGAAATTTCAACTTCCAAGGATCAAACATTGACATTTCTTGTCACTGGCAAACAAAATGAAGTTTTAGACGCCAGACGTAAAATTTATATTCATTTTCAAACACAGGCACAAACAAGTATTTCCATCCCAAAAGAGCATCATCGATTCATTTTAGGAAAAAGCGGTCAACGACTTAAGGTAATTACTTTATTATTTTACTATATATGTCTCAAACTTATTTTTAGTAAAATATTAAATATCTTTAACACTTTGGTAACTGTTGGTAAAGTCTTTGTACAAGTTTACAAAGGGTAAAACCCGGCGGGATGGCAAATCAGATGAAAGTGCGTCTCATCTGATTGGCCATGCGGCCGGGCACAATGTGAGTTCTAATGTTTTACCCTTTGTCAACTTTTTCAAAGACTTTACCAACCGACATACAACTGGCCCTTATTCATTCGAAGAACGATTTTTTCTTGAATAAAGCATTTAGCAACAAGAATTCATGTTATTCTTCCTGATGGTGCAAATTAATTTTATTTTCCTACCCCTAGTTATACAATAAATAAAAATCCATAAAAAATAGTCTTTTCGACCATTTCATTGGTTATCTTATGTGATTCCGCGACATTTCAGCCCCCGACAAAATATCTCATTGATGAAGCTCTATAATACTCTGAGGTATATGAGTCAAACCAGTGACTAGGATGTAGTTCTCGGTTAGCACAGGGTACTTCTTCCCGACAAAACATCCCCCGACAAAATATCTCATGACAAAATATCCCCCGGCATAATATCTTCTGACAAAATATTCCCCAGTATAAGGGAGAATACAAAAGAGACACCCAGCCCGACGATTGGCTGTTCGGTTTTCAATGTGTTTGATTAGGAAAAAATGGGAGCCCCAAACACACCCCGCCCGACGATTACCTGGTTCGGTTTTCAATGTGTGTTTGATTAGGAAAAAAACGGGAGCCCGAAACACACCCCGCCCGGACTAAACTTTCGGAGGTTCGGTTAATATATTTTCAGTTCGGCTCGGTTGGGTTCCTATAGCTCCTTTTCGGGCTGGTTTTTAGACGGTTCCGTCTAAATGCCAGCCCCAAAAGGAGCTATACAAACCCAATCGAGCCGAACTGAATATATATTAACCGAACCGAGGTCGATTTGCATTACTTAGAAGATTCTCGCGGGGAAGTGTTATTTTGTCATGAGATATTTTGTCGGGGGCTGAAATGTCGCGGAATCCATTTAGGAAAAGTCATTCCATTCCCCTTCGTATTTTGAATCTCTTCAAAATTCGAAACACTCAATGACCTTTATTTAAATTATATGGCATGGCTATATGTTTAAATTTAGAATCACTAGATCGCGAAATTGTACAAATTAAGATAACAATCTTTGCGTAAAATATTTAACGCGTTTACATACATCAGAGAGGTTCGCATCTCCCAGGTGAGCCAGATGGCCCGGATTGCTGTTACTGGCACTCGGGTTCGATTCCCGAAGGGGTGAAAAATAACCCTTCTGACGTATAATTAAAAATATTCCGTTCCATCCGACTTATTAGATGACACCATCTTATGATTTTCTAATCAAGAATCTATTTTAAAATATCTACCTATGTTATAATTAAATATTTAAACTATTATTTATAATTTTAAAAATGATTTTATTTTTAGGATTTAGAAAAACAAACAGCTACGAAAATTCATGTTCCTAATCAAGGCGATCCGTCCGATAAAATTACAGTTACAGGAACAAAAGATGGAATTGAAAAAGCTGTCCATGAAATTAAAGTAACTTCAGATGAACAAGTATGCATATTTAAATTTTTTTCATTTCATTAATTTAATTAAATGATCATTATGAAATTGTATTTCTGTTCTTTTACTTTTTAGTCTAAACAAGCATGTGAGAAAGTCAGTGTACCAAAAATTTATCATCCTTTTGTTTATGGACCTTTTAATGAGGGTCTCATTGCTTTGACCAGCGAAACTGGAGTACGCATAAATATACCACCTCTTTCCGTAATGAAGGATGAAATTGTAATTACAGGTGAAAAAGAAGGAGTGATGTTAGCTAAGGAACGTATTCAAGCTATTCACAACGAAATGGTATGCACACATTGAATTTCCATTCAAAATCTTGAATATTTTATAATGTAAGGTAGTTGTTTCACCATATGGGTTTTCTTAGGATTTTTTGAAATTTAGACAGATTACTATTTAAATACTTCTGCATCGATTCGTGGCAAAACGAAATTTATGAACAATATTATAATTTCGGAGATATTAAATTCTAAAGATAGAGTTTTTCAGACTCTTATATGTACTATACGGGATATCGGAGAGTTACATACATTTTTAATTATAATTAAGAAACTCTTCTTACCATTGTTATAAAAAACTAAACCAACATTAAACAATAACTATACATTTTTTAAGAAAATTTTAATTCATAGTTACAACACAATTTCTGAGATAATACTGAATAAATAATGAAAAATTTACACTAAAAACAATCTGGCAACAACGCATGTATTTAGCCTAAAAAGCGTGTTAACTTTAATACTTTTGTTGACGTTTTTTCACTTCAGCCATTGTCGCAACAGCTTTCAATCACTTATTAAGAACTTTTTGTTTTATAAATCGACCTTTATAATGTGCTTTATTTGACATTTCTATGATAAAATATATACAAGCTCGGACAGTGTTGCCAGATTTGTCAAACGAGCACGGCATTGGCTAGAAGTGGTACATAAACAGCAAAAAGTTTTGGGCTTATGAATTATGAATCCCTATTGTCTATTATATATACTCTAGCGTTAACTTTTTGCTACTATTGTCGCGAAACAACTACCTTAATCTCGACGTTTATTTTATTCAAAAACTATTTTTATTTTTTTAAAGATATTTATACTTATAAAAATTATTTTATGTTCAAGGAAAAAAATGCGCTTTGGTTTCTGTTGAAGTACCAAAATCACAACATAAATATGTTATTGGCCCACGGGGTAGCACTATTGCTGAAATTCTTCAGGAGACGGGAGTTAGCGTGGAAATGCCCCCATCCGATTCACCAAAGGATACAATAACATTACGAGGACCTCAAGATAAACTTGGTCATGGTAAATTGAATAAGTCTTAAATAAACACACATAATAAATATGAATAAAAGATTCACGGGAATTTTGGACACTTGTTTTTATTAATGTTAAATATCAATTTTCGTACGACGTTTCGTCCTTTTTCAGGACTTTTTCAAGTACGCAATTACTTAAAACATTAATCGTTGATAAAATAGTGAAACCATCGGGGAAATAAATAAATACACTATTTATTGTCTCGGTGGTTTCACTATTTTATCAACGATTAATGTTTTAAGTAATTGCGTACTTGAAAAAGTCATGAAAAAGGACGAAACGTCGTACGAAAATTGGTATTTAACATTAATAAAAAAAATTCTCCAAAAACCCGTGAATCTTTTATTTATTATTAAAATGGACATGAACCAACTAAAAATATAATAAATATGATTTATTTTTTAAAAGTCCAAATTTCTGATAAACCCAAATTTTAAATTTCTAAAGGAATCATGGGAGAGGTACCATATCTATTAAATGTCAGTAGTCATTGATAATGGATATTTTTAATTTTTAATACATGTCACAAGGCCTTTCCACACACAGACACCTGCCCGGTTGGTAAACATAGCTCTTCTATCATGTGATAAACATTATCTATGATAACTCTTGTTTCGTAGATGGCACTCTCATGATTTCTTTTAAAATATATTTTAGATTAATCAATTATTTTATTTTATTTGCAACGAAATTTTCTCTGGAGAGAGACGGACTGGTAGAACTTTTAATTGCAAGTAATGGAAGGCAGCCCAGGAAAGAAAAAATTAACACATATACAAATAAGATGTAATTTTTTGGAATCCTTCCTCCTTTCCTTTCAAACCGACGTTTCGGTGGATTCTTCCCTGAAACCCTGAAGAAGGAGGGAAGAATCCTCCGAAACGTCGGTTTGAAAGGAAGAAGGAAGGATTCCAAAAATTACATCTTATTTGTATATGTGTTAATTTTTCTTTCCTGGGCTACCTTCCATTACTTTCAATCAATTATTTTATTTTTATTTTAAGGTAGATTTAAGAATATGTATTTTCTTGGATAAAATTTTTCTTTTAATAAATATAACACCAGGTTATATATTATTGTCGTCACTACGTTTCGACATTTAATAACATCCCATCATCAGCCTAAAATGTTAGTAAAAGTTAAAACCATAGATTAATATATAGAGTGGAAGGCTACCGTATATAGAAAAAGCGCTCTCTAGCGACTGCAGGGCGAAAACTCTTAGTTCTTAAGAGCTATGCAAAGATCATAGAACATTCAAATCCTATGTCATAGATAAAAGATACATACCCTTTATGTTATATATATATATAAGCGTATTTTTTACTCTTGATAATGGCACCAAAATTTGCCCCGAAGAGAGCGGTTTCCGCCATTTTATTGCCCATTGGTTTCGCCCTGGACTCGCCAGAGAGCTCTGTAACTCGTATACGCTAAAATACATTGGCTTCTTATGGAGCCTTCCACTCTATATTACTCAATGGTTAAAACGGTGTACCGATGACAATAAAATTGTAATAAAATAAAATATTTCTGGTATTATATTTAATTAATAAAAAGGAAAATAAGAACCATCCTAGAGATTAAATATCATTAAGAAATTACTTAAAATAAATATTTAAATATTCTCAATATCTAATCTGTTAATTAAAATTATTTTATTTTTAGCCTTGAATATGGTATATGCCAAAGCAAATAGTATTCAAACTGTAACTGTCGAAGCGCCTAATTGGATTCACAAATATATAATTGGTCGTAAAGGGGCCAACATTAAGAAAATTACACAAGATCTATCTAAGGTATTCAGAATTAATTTTATCTTGATTTAATTAATAGAGATTCTGGTGTTGGTGCAAGGTGAAACATCTTTAATAAAGATAAAAGTAAATAAATATTTTATGATATATTAATTTACTATGAGTTAGATTTTCTAGGTCAATTGTTTCACGTTAAAAATTAAAAAAATA
Source organism: Forficula auricularia (assembly GCA_024734495.1). Classification (NCBI taxonomy): domain Eukaryota; kingdom Metazoa; phylum Arthropoda; class Insecta; order Dermaptera; family Forficulidae; genus Forficula; species Forficula auricularia. The sequence continues at coordinate 1,447,010 of JALMQS010000150.1, forward strand.
AAAGAGGTAAATTTTTTCAATATACAGGGTGCTTCAAAAAAATGTATACACACTTTGAACTTCCATAGAAAATTTATTTACCGTTCTACAAAGTTAAATTTCAGGAAAATAGAAAGCTGAAAGTCCAATGTAAATGAAACATAAATAACAAATGTTAATACTGTTCAAATTGGTGACCTGCAGCATCAATACAATTCTGAGTACGAGTCACCACTGATTCTGTACATCGTATCAAAACGTCCAATGAGATTTCTCTACACACTGCTTGAATCTCATTCCAAAGAATGTCTAGGTTACGTGGTTTACGTTTGTACACCTCATCTTTTACTGTGCCCCACAAGAAGAAATCCAGTGGTGTAAGGTCTGGAGAGCGTGCTGGAAACTCGATTGGCCCCCTGCGTCCTATCCACTGGCCCGACAAATTTTGATCCAGGTAAGCTCGTACGTCCCTGTGATAGTGCGGCGGGGCACCATCTTGTTGAAAATAAAAATCATCATTACCGTATAATGCACGAATGGCAGGAAATATGGAATCAGCAAGCATTGTTAGGTAATTAATAAAATTTGTCGGGCCAGTGGATAGGACGCAGGGGGCCAATCGAGTTTCCAGCACGCTCTCCAGACCTTACACCACTGGATTTCTTCTTGTGGGGCACAGTAAAAGATGAGGTGTACAAACGTAAACCACGTAACCTAGACATTCTTTGGAATGAGATTCAAGCAGTGTGTAGAGAAATCTCATTGGACGTTTTGATACGATGTACAGAATCAGTGGTGACTCGTACTCAGAATTGTATTGATGCTGCAGGTCACCAATTTGAACAGTATTAACATTTGTTATTTATGTTTCATTTACATTGGACTTTCAGCTTTCTATTTTCCTGAAATTTAACTTTGTAGAACGGTAAATAAATTTTCTATGGAAGTTCAAAGTGTGTATACATTTTTTGAAGCACCCTGTATATATGTTTTAAGATGATTTACCCTAGACAAAATATGTAAATAAATACTTTTATCAATAAAATACATGTGTTATTTGACCCCTACGAGCCAATATAAGTGAAAATATATATGTAGGGGGGGGGTTCACTTATATTGGCTCGTAGGGGTCAAATAACACATGTATTTTATTGATAAAAGTATTTATTTACATATTTTGTCTAGGGGTAAATCATCTTAAAACATCGTTAATTAATACATCGTAATGGGGTTACTTAAATCAACAACCATCTTTAAGCAACTCCCGTTTTCAACTGGCCACTGCCGTTGTCAACTGACTCCCAGTTGTAACTGACATTCACACATGCATATGAGTGGTGGGGGGATGCACTGTCAGTCGACAGCCCATCAAAACAAGTTGTCATAATATTATTTATTACAGAAAGCTTTTAGCCTGACTATAAAGTTCTTAGGGACAATAGCCGGCTAAGAAGAAAGAAAGCAGCCTCCCTACGTACAAGGGTAGAAAGCCCAGACGCACATTTGGCAAACATATGATCTTAAACCGAAATTAAGAAAATTCATTAAAATAATTTCCCACATATATTTCGGGTTATGAATCCATCTTCATTCTGTAATTCCTGAAGATGGGTTGATAGCCCAAAATATATATATATTGAAAAAATTTATCTCTTTTATTTTTTTAATTTTTAACATGAAACAAGTGACCTAGAAAACCTAACTCATAGTAAATTAATATCTCATAAAATATTTATTTACTTTTATCTTTATTATCTTAATTTTTTACTTATAAAGATTATCACATTAACATTTTTTAAATAGTTCTTATTAATTTATATTCAAAACGAAAGAATATAATATGAATATTTTTATTTTGATGATTAGGTACATGTGGAGTTTACTGAGAAGGAGGATCGTATTAAAATCGAAGGCCCACCAGAAGAAGTTAGCAAAGCCCAAGAAGATCTACAAAAAATGACCAAAGAACTTGTCGATAAGCTTACATTCACGGAAATTCAAGTAGATCCAAAATTTTACAAGCATATCATAGGTAAAAATGGGGCCAATGTCAATAGACTGAAGGATGAACTAGAAGTGACAATAAATATCAGCGAAAATGATGGTCGTAATATTATCAGAATTGAAGGAAGTAAAGAAGGAGTGGACACGACTAAACAAGTAAAGAAATTTAATCCTTGGAATTATTTATCATTTCTTAAGATAGTTGTTTCACCATATGGGTTTCCTTAGGATTTTTTGAAATTTAAATAGATTATTATTTAAATACTTCTGCATCGATTGGTGGCAAAGCGAAATTTATGAACAATGTTGTTCCGAAGATATTAAATTCCAAAAATAGTTTTTCAGACTCTTATAGATTGCACTATACGGGATATCGGAAAGTTTACATACATATATAATTATAATTAAGAAACTCTTCTTACCATTGTTATAAAAAACTAAACCAACATTAAACAATAACTAATACATTTTTTAAGAAAATTTTAATTCATAGTTACAATATAGTTTCTGAGATAATAATGAATAAATAATGAAAAATTTACACTAAAAACAAGCTGGCAACAACGCATTTATTTAACCTAAAAAGTGGGTTAACTTTAGTAATTTTTTTGATGTTTTTTCGCTTCGGCCATTGTCGCAACAGCTTTCAATCGCTTATTAAGAACTTTTTATTTTATAAATCTCTCTTTATAATGTACTTTATCTGACATTTCTATGATAAAATATATACAAGAGCTAGTTTGTCAAACGAGCACGGGATTGGCCAGAATCGGTACATAAACAGCAAAAAGTTTTGGGCTTATGAATTATGAATCCTTATTGTCTGTTCTATATACTCTAGCATTAACTTTTTGCTAGTATTGTCGCGAAACAACTACCTTAATTATAATAAAATTTTAATATAATTGCACATTTTTCAGAAACTTACCGACATGGTAAATAAATTAGAAAATGAAAAAGAAAAAGACGTTATAATTGAACAACGTTTTTACAAGAATATTATTGGATCTAAAGGAGAAAAAATCCGTGAAATTAAGGATAAATTTAATCAAGTGCTAATTACTTTTCCTGGGCCTGGTAATCAATTTAACTATTTTGGTTGGATTTACCATTCTTTTTTGTTAAATATATATTATATTATTATTATTTTTAGGTGAGAAACGTGATGTTGTTAAAATTAGAGGCCCGAAAGAAGATGTTGATAAATGTCATAAACATTTAATGAAATTAGTTAAAGAATTGAACGAATCATCTTACCAAGTGGAGCTTCCTATTTTCAAGCAGTTTCACAAATTTATTATTGGTAAAGCTGGAGCCAACATTCGCAAGATTAGGTGAATATTTATTTTAACTAAAATAGATTTATTAAAAACCAATTTTCTTCTTATTTTCTATGTCTTTTTTACTTTACCATACAGGGTATGGTCAAGTATTGTAATGGTGCATGAAAAAAGTGGTTTTTTCCATATTTTTTTTAAAATATCTCAAAAACGGCTGAAATTATTTTGATTAAAAAAATTGAGCGAAACCATGGCATTTCGGTCTACAAAAAAGCCCTAATAAGTGAACATCGAAAAATTATATTTTTCGAGATAATAATTGTTTTGTCAAAATGTCTGTTAGTTAGTTAGTCCGTGCGTTACCAAATTTGTGTGGACTAGCTAGCTCAAAAACTAGTGTGAATATCGAAACCAAATTTCACACGTAGTTTTAGTCCATTGAGATTAAGAGCTGATTAGATTTTGGTGCATATCGACCCAAAATTAAGGGGGGTGGAGGGGGTTAAAAATTAAAAATTTAGACCATTTGAGCAAACTCAACCAAATTTTGTATACACATCAGTGGGACCCCAGAAATCTAAAAATGCAAAAACTAACTTCCCAAAATGGGGTGGGGGTGCGGTGTAGGGCCAAAAAATGAAAATCTTGGCCATTTACCAAACTCAACGAAATTTTGTATACATAATCAGTGGGACACCAAAAGTCTAAAAATGTAAAAATTAACCGCCCAAAATGGGGTGGTGTAGGGTCAAAAAATGAAAATCTAGGCCCTTGTACCAAACTCAACCAAATTTTGTATACATAATCAGTGGGCCCTCAGTAATCTAAAAATGCAAAAACTAACCCCCCTACCCTACATGATTATAAATAATTTTATTAAATATTAAATATAAGGAGAGGGACCAGGTTGTGTGGTAAAGTCAAGTGGATGGCCACATCAGAACACGTCAGCTTATTTTTTTATTTTAAGAATTTACTTTACAACATTAATTTTTAAAATTTTTGTCCAATCACAATAGAGTAGAAATTCAAAATGTTTCATTACCACATAAATTAAAAATTTAATTATTTTCTTTTCTTTTTTTTTATTTTAAATATAACCTTATTACAGTAAAAATTTTGTCATTAGGTTTATTAATAAATTAAAGTTAAATGCCCAACTAGACTTTAAATTAATTATGATAACTACATCTAGAACCATATCTAACTGAACTAAAGTTGTATGATAGACTTTTTTTCGATGTTGCTAAATGCTGTTCTATCATTCTATATGAAAGGTTTTTGTGAAGATATACTACAGAAATGATCTTGTGAAGTATGATCTTAAAAAGGTTTTTTGATGATGGTTTATATTTTTGAATTAGGTATATATTGTTTTATTTTTATTATTATTATTATTCTGTTAAGGGAGAATAGGGTGGGTTCTTGGTGAAACATTATAAATAAAGTAAAGAGAATTTTTTTAGAAACTTTTTAAAATATAAAATACTAAGTAGGTTTCACATAAATATTTCTATGTTTTATTAATAATTAATCCAAAAAAAGAATAGGAATTTAAAACTATATAAATCCTCACTCTTTCTCTTCATCAATTTCTCCTTATCTTCGGTAATGTAAGGGTCTTTCGAGAGATCCATAAGGGCTGCATCTTCTTTGGTACTTCTTGCATTCGATCTCATTAAAAAAAAATTGTAAGAAACCCTTAACAATGATTGTTCTGTAAAAACGAAAAACTAATGCTCGAAACATTACTGGTGAAAAAAGGCAAAATCAAAATATAAACTTCAGGGTGTCTAAAAAACCAAAACAAATGTTGGTAAAGAATAGGATCCCCCTCCTGCAGGGACAAAAAAAGACGTATTTAAATTTCGATCTATTAAAAGCATGGTAATAGCACCCGCTAACACTGGTAAGGAAAGCAATAATAAAAGAGCAGTAATCGCTACCGATCAAACAAACAACGGTATTCGTTCTAATTTAAGGCCCGCAGGGCGTATATTAATTACCGATAGATTTTTATTAGAGAATTATTAAAACTAAACTAAAATAAATATGATCTTTAAATTAATTACAGAGACGAAACCAATACCAAGATTGATCTTCCTGCTGAAGGTGAGAAAAGTGATGTTATAGTTATAACTGGAAAGAAAGAAAATTGTCTTGACGCAAAAGACCGCATTCAAAAGATTCAAAATGAATTAGTAAGTATTTTCCTCCTATTTTTTTTGAAACATTTATTCAAGAAAATTCTTATTAATTGTTAACATATTATTTTAGGCCAATATTGTCAGTGAAGAAATATCAATTAATCCGAAATTCTATAATACCCTAATTGGGGCTGGCGGAAAATTGATTCATGCTATAATGGAAGAATGTGGAGGTGTTGCAATTAAATTTCCACCCGCAGAAACTAACTCTGATAAAGTAAATATATTTATTTATTTTTATTATCTAATTAATTATTTCTAATAAATTAAAATATTTTCATTATTTTTAAAGTTAGTGTTAGGGGTCCAAAAGAAGATGTAACTAAAGCTATTGAGCAACTTCGAGAACACATTTCAGAATTACAGCTCGCTAGTTTTAGCGCTGAAGTAAGGGCTAAGCCCCAACACCATAAGGTAAATTAATTTTATAAACATTATTTTTTATAAAACTAAAGATTTGAGCATCTTTTTTTTGAAAAAATTTGAAATGTTTTTCAAAAAATCACCTCAGGTTAAAACTAACCAATGGTTTTTGTCTCAAGGGTGTGAGCTGACTGCCCGGAAAGCATGTTAGTTCTCAGGTTCGACTCCTGTGGGGATGAATCGCAATTTAATAATATTTCTACTAAAATCTTAGAATTTGTCCTAAAAATTAAATTCTTTCTCTTTTAATTATTTTTTATTCAAATTAAAATAACATTAACAGTAGGGGCTGGGTTGTATTTAAAGCTATCTATTGATGCGAGCCTTAAACAACTCAAGGTTGTTCGTCGCAAGAAAGACCCTCATAGGAAGCACGTTTAAGTGTCAGAATTCATAGAGATAAGGATTTGACTAAAGCTTTGATTCGATTTTTATCCAATTTGTTACCGATGGGCTGTTTAGCTTTAGACAAATCGTGTTTCCTATAAGACTTTAGAGAGGATTATTGACTTTAACTTGTTCAGATTACTTTTCATCAAGTCTATTTATTTCATAATCTATATATATAAAATTAATGTTTTTTCTGTACATTGGTCCAAATTTTGATTACACACGTTTCAAGCAAAGTTATGAACGAAAACACCCTCAACAAAATTCCTGTCTGTCTGTATGTTTGCGTGGTTTCCGCGAAAAGTTGCTCACGATTCACGTAAAAACTGCCGAAGGGATTATTGTGGAATTTCATATTTGGATCAAATGACTTCTAACTTACGTTGATTGCTATATAACGTTTTGATATTTTGACCCCAAAAGGGGGTTTGGGAGGGCGCACTAATGGAAATTATTAAAAAACTCCTAAACTATTAACTCTACGGCAAATTTTGTTATGAGCAAAGTTGTAGGGGATGTGATTTCTGACAACTTTTGTTTAAAAAAACTCCCCAAAGGGGGGGGGTGAAAATCTAAACTCTTGCCCTTGGAGCAAACTCAACCATGGTGCAGGGGTGGGCTGATGGGGTCCAGGGTGCTTAGCAGGGTTCAGTGTCGGGGTGGGGGTGCTGTGTTGGTTTCGGGTGGTCCGAAGGCGAGCCTTGCAGCTAGTGTCTCTATATTTTCGCACTATGAATATTAAACCTATTACAGATATATCTGCAATTTCTATACCACAAGTCTTTCATTTATATTCATACTAATATATATAAGTTATGTTTCCATTATTAGTGTCTTAATTCTTTTTTTTTATTTATTTATAGTTTCTTATTGGAAAAAATGGATCAAATATTAGGAAAATTCGAGATTTAACAGGTGCAAGAATCATATTTCCTTCTGAAAAAGATTCAGATAAAGAAGCGATTACTATTCTTGGACGTCAAGAAGCAGTGGAACAAGCTCGTGCTGAACTGGAAGCAACTATCAAAGAAATTGTAAGTACATATATATTAAATTGAATGTTTCTTTTTGCCGAGAGTAGCAAAATTTTATAAATTAAAGAAGACAATAAAAGAGTGTGTCGTTATAAACAAATTAAAAAATTTATTTTTCCATTAGAAGACACACTTATATATTGTCTCTTCTAATACATATATGGTTCGTAGGCTGCAATAGTGGAACAACTAAAAAAATCAAGTTTTGAGATAAATGCGTTTAAAGATTTTAAATCATCGTAAACCATCTTAATTGATGAGATAAAGATTTAGGTATTTAAATAAAAAATAGGTATACACTTATGACCTTCCTCAAGGGTTCAGTTAATAATTTGATAAATTTAGACTATTAGTTCCCCCTCCATACTGCTTTTTGTCATAGTTTTGAGTTGTGCCACTATTGCACTGCTTTTTTTGAAATTTTTTGAGATGTGTCGCAATTGCAACTACGAGGTAAGGCAATTTAAAAAACGGAATTAATTTACTACGAGCACCACAAGTTTTTGAGTGGTTTAAAATGTTTAAAGAGGGACGTGAATCAACCGAAGACGATGATGCGCCCTGGACGATCCTCAACGTCAAAAACTGAGGAAAAAAATTGGTAAATCGATTGGCGAAAATTGTCGTCTGTTTATCCGAGGTCTTGCTCAAATGACAGGAATCATCAAGGAAATTGTTCATCAAATTTTGCATGAATCATTCAACATGCGCAAAGTTTCAGAGTCCAAGGATGCTTAACCAAGCAATGCGCCAGCGCTCTGGCTGTGAAGGCATTTCATTCATTTTCACTTTTTACTCTCAAATTTGACGAATAAAAAGCGCATTAATAGTAATAAATTAATAGCAAAAACGGCACAATTTGAACTGAAAAAGAGAGATAAAATAAAATCTTTTGCAACACTGGCATAACACTAAATATGTCACGAAAGAAAACGATATGTGTGCAGCACCGGCACAACTCAAATAAGCTGACGTATTCTGATGTGGCCATCCAATTGACTTTACCATACAACCTGGCACTTATAATTATTTATAATCATCTAAGGGGGGGGGGTTAGTTTTTGAATTTTTAGACTTCTGGGGTCCCACTGATAATGTATAGAAAATTTGGTTGAGTTTGGTAAGTGGCCAAGATTTTCATTTACCCCACCACCCCTCCACCCCTTAATTTTGGGTCGATATGCACCAAAATCTAATCAGCTCTTAATCTCAATGGACCAAAACTACGTGTGAAATTTGGTTTCGATATTCACACTAGTTTTTGAGCTAGCTCGTCCACAATGTTTGGTAACGCACAGACTAACTAACTAACAGACATTTTGACAAAACAATTATTATCTCGAAACATATAATTTTTTCGATGTTTACTTATTAGAGCTTTTTTGTAGGCCGAAATGACATGGTTTCGCTCAATTTTTTAAATCAAAATAGTTTAAGACGTTTTTGAGATCAGCTTAGCAAACAGGAAGTTGCTATTGAAGACATATGTATGGAGCATAGCCATGTACGGGTGTGAAACCTGGACAATTGGAAAAGCGGAGAGAAAGAGATTGGAGGCTTTCGAAATGTGGTGCTACAGAAGAATGATGAATATCAAATGGATGGATAAAATTACAAATGAAGAAGTTCTTGGAAGAATCGGAGAAAGAAGAACCTTGTGGAAGAGTCTGAAGAAGAGAAGAGGTCAGATGATGGGGCACACACTGAGACATGGGGGACTGCTTAGGGATATCTTGGAGGGGGAGGTGGGAAAGAAAAGGGGAAGGGGAAGACCCAGATTAGAATATTTCAACCAAATAATTGGGGATATGGGATGCCAGACATTTAGAGAGGTTAAACAGCTGGCGGGGGACAGAGTCGAGTGGAGACGGATTGTTGCATCAAACCAGTCTTAGGACTGTATACTCAATGATGATGATGATGATGATGTTTTTGAGATATTTCGAAAAAAAGAAGGAAAAAAACACTTTTTCAGGCACGATTACAATATTTGACCTTATCCTGTATGGTAAAGTAAAAAGTGCCACTATTGACGCCTGGAAAGTGCAGGTGTTCCACCAAGCAATGGACACATTACTAAGAAAAGACAGTATTGCAACCCATATTAAAATGGAAATAGAAAATGCAATAGAGACACTTCTGTCATCTAGCAGTCAAATATTAAACTAAGAGATATGCCAGTATTGCTGCTTGAAAGAACGTAGTTTTTCACATTGTGCTAATATGTGTTAGTCCAAAAATTGCATTTTTTGAGTTGTGCCACTATTGCAGCCCACAAGCGATATATTCATTTTTTTTTCATGAGAAATACAATTTTTTAAAATACCTAACCATACTATAACCATTTAATTTTTATAATAATGAAATGAATATATGGTATAAAGAAAATTTGATAGAAAAATAATTAAATCTTATTGTCAAAGTATTGTAAATAATAAATTTCGACTTTTTGTAGGATAATATTGTAGAAGCTGAAATGCAGGTTGATCCTCGCCACCATCGACACTTTGTTGCCCGAAGAGGTGAAATTTTGCATAAATTGAGCGACGAATTTGGCGGAGTACTTATTTCGTTTCCTCGGCCCAACGCCCAGCCAAGTGATAAAGTTACTCTCAAAGGCTCCAAAGAATGCATTGAATTTGCTAAACAACGTATTCTAGAAATCGTTAAAGACCTGGTAAGAAAACTTATTCAAATTAATATTGAAGAACTTAATTTCTTAATTATATATACGGCTATATCAAACTCTACAGAATTAATCATTTAAAATTATTGTTATAGTTTTGAGGTGAAAATGACCTTTTGCTTTCTTATTCAAAGAATACTAAATATTGAAAATAATATAATATCAATATATCCGAGGGATGCTCGGTAACTTTTTGCTTCAGTTAAAAGCTATATATATTAATATTATTTTTAATTCCTCGCCCACACCCCCACCATCGCCCTCGAAACCCCCACCTCGCCTCACCCCGGAACCACCCAGCTCCACCCCCTCCCCTCGACCCGACCTCCACCACTGCACCCCTACACCCACCCCTCACCCCTACCCCGCACCCAGTTTTTGCATTTCTAGCCTTCTAGTGGCCCACAGATAATGCTCTGTATATAGAGTATATAAATAAATGCCGTATAATTAGTTTTTTTAATTAAATAACAATTTATCGAGTTTGTGGGATTTAAAACTCGATTTATAATCAATTAAATTCTCTAACTTTTAATATATATTAATATTTGTAATGATCTTTTTGTGGGATTTAAAATTAAAAAAGGAATTATTTATTAAAAGGAAATTGAATAAAAATGTAATTATATATTGAAAACAAAAAGCCTTTTTCACCTCTAAACTATTACAATAATTTTTCATTATTATCATCATTACTTTCTATCTTTTAGGATATATAATATTATTTACATTAATAATTAATTAATTATGTATAATCTTTAAATATTTATATTAATATTTAAACTTTTATAGTAGATTTAACTTTTCGACTACATTTAGTTGATATGATATATAAATATATTATAATTTTTTAGTGTTCCTTATACATATTAATTAATTCTATTTTATTTTTAAAGGAATCTCAAATTACTATAGAAGTAGTGATTCCTCAAGAACATCACCGTACTGTGATGGGCGCAAAGGGTTCTAAGGTTCAAGGAATTACCGCTGAATATGATGTTCAAATAAAATTCCCTGACCGTGATGCATGTGGAGAATATGAAGGAGCTGCTGCCACCCAAATGAATGGTGGCGGCGAAGGAGGAATCGTTCGGCAATGCGATGTTATCCGCATTACTGGGAAACAAGATCAATGTGATTTGGCTAAACAAGCCCTTCTTGATCTGGTTCCAATAACAATTGAGGTGAGTTATTTTATTATTTTTTTCACATATAAATTAAAAAATACACTCAACAGCAAAAGAAAAAAATACAGACACTCGATAATTTTGAATTAAGTTAAATTAAAACAATTTTTTTTTTAAGGAATTTTTTACTATTCCCACATCTTCACCATATGTATGGGTGTCTGTTTATGATATATAGGAAATCCATTATTAAAATTTTCATTTGTCAATAGATTGATTTTAGAAAAAAAGATGTTCGGATACAGTATTAAAAACTGTATCAAATTAATTGATAATATTCATGTGAAAAAATTATGAAAAGGGATAAAAAATAAAAATTAGACAAACATGTTTTTATTTTAAGATATCACGATTTTCCAGAAATACTGAAGCTTTTAACTTGAAATTTGCCATTTTTTTTAATGCAATCGAATGCAAGTAAGGGCGCACCACTAAAGATGCAACCCCTATGGATCTCGAAAAACCCTTGCGTTACCGAAGAGAAGGAATGTTGGTCAAGCGGGAGAATGGAGCCGTAGGTGTTTATGCACTCGGGTTTTGAAGGTTTGAAGATTATAAGTGCTGGGAAAGATAGGGGCTGGGAGAGAGTTCCAGTTCCTTGAAGTCATGGGGATATAACATACGTATTGGCGAATGAAGTGGTCCGGGACTTTTCTAATTTGATCGCGAAAGAGTGTTGGGAATCGGCAAAACGCGTGCTACGCGCAAAGCATGCTTTGGGGGAATTACTGATTTTAACTCATCAGAGCACCTGCCGTGATAGTATCTATAGAAAAGGGAAAGGGCAGAGACATTTCTTCGATGAGCCAGCGAGTCGAGGGAGTCGGTGAGGGTAGAATCATCAATTAGTCTGACGGCTCGTTTCTGAATTGCATCCAATTGGTTAGTTTTAAGACTTGCTTGCTAATTTGTTTATTTTTCTTCAAATTTTAATGGGATTAAACAAGGAAAACTCCTAAAATCTTGTTTTCATTCCGTTTGATCACGATTAATTAATTTAAAAATTTCATACAAAATTTCAAGTTTTTAGCCGCAGTCATTCTGGAGAAATCATGATGAAAACGTGATTATAAAAGTTTTCACCTTTTTCAATTTTATATTTTTTAAAAAATATTCTTAGTAAGCATAATGTTTTAAAATTAACTAACCCTCATACCAAATTTATTTAAGTTATTAGCTCTGAAGAAATCAATATTATGATCAATATCCTAATGAAATTATGTTTGTCCATTTTTGAATATTTAGCTCTTTTCTATCTTTTCATAATATTCCCACATGAATGTATCAACTAATTTAATACAGTTTTTAATACTGAATTTGAACATATTTTGCTCTAAAATTAATAATGAAAAATATATCGACAAATTGAAATTATACTATTGTATTTCCTTTATAACAAAAAAATAAATAGACATCCGCTATATTAGTTATATATTAGATACGGAGCCCTCGGAATGCGAGCCCGGCTCGCACTTAACCTATTGCTTTTTAGTGTATAATTGCTTAACGTTTTACTATGTACTTAAAATATTACTACTTATATTAATTTTTTTAAAATGTTTCTTAGGTCCCAGTACCATTTGATATGCATGGATCTATTATTGGCCAAAGAGGAAGAGGCGTTAAAGAGCTTATGGATCGTTATGACGTTCATATATCACTTGCTCCCGCTGAGGAAAGAAAAGACACTGTTTTTATTCATGGGGCACCTAAATGTGTAGAAGAAGCCAAACTGGCAGTCGAAGATCGCGTCGAACAATTAGAATTGGAACGTCAAGACAGACTCCTAAAATCTTTTGAACTTAAGGTAACATTTTATAATTATTTTCTTCATTAGAATATTTTAAAAATTTCTTGGTTTTTTTCTATTTTCACTCTACTTGAGTATTAAGGGTTGAAATTTTCTTTAAATCACACATAATTAATTATAATTATTTATTGAATACAAACAACAAATAATACAATATACTTAACTACGACGTTTCGATCGGCTTATTCAGTGATCGTTCTCAAGCATGAGCACCCATTCCAATTTTAAGTTAATTGAATTGGCCAATTACTTAAGGAGGTTCGGGACAGCTTATCTATCCAGTTGATCTTAGAAAAAATCTTTTGTATTTCTGCAGAGTGACAACGTTTGCCTACTAAATTTTTTAATAAAAAAAATGTTAATAATGAGGTTAATTTCGAATAAAAATCTTTGTTTTGATAATATTAATAAAAAGAATTGAGATAAATTTTTTCTCATTATAAAAACATTTATTTAACACAAAAACGATTTCAAGAAATAGAGCTGGAATTCTACACTAGTGCTTTTGTTATATTCTGTTGGCTGCAAATAACTTTTTATTTTCACATTTATGAATAACTAATTAACTAGACTGTCAAATCTATTGAAAAATGTATCATTCGATTCATAAATGTTGAATTATTGATCTCTATAAATTTGTTGGAAATGGTATAATTTGTATAGAAGTAAAAGCTCCATTTACTTCCATGTTAAAAGGACAATTTTCAACAATTTATTTCTCGGTGATGGGACAGACGATCAACTTCAAATTTCGGGAATAAATATTTAATCCATCAATGATTCGATGGTAAAAATTGGAGAATTTTCTTATAAAAATGAAAAACAGTCACGAACCCCCTTAACTCTTGACTATTTTCTATTTTGAAATCAAATTTTGAATCATTTTAATTTATAGTAATAATTACTGCTATTTTGAGAATTACTTTTAAATCAAATTAATCGATTAATCTGCTTTGTTTAGATGGAAGTCGATCCTGATTATCATCCTAAAATCATTGGTCGTAAAGGTCTTGTTATTTCCAAAATTCGACAAGACTATGATGTTCAAATTACCTTACCCAAAAAAGGAGATCCTGATCAAAGAATGATTACCATCACTGGCTATGAAGATAATGCTCAAAAGGCTAAAGAACATATTGAGCAAATTGTTCAAAAATTAGTGAGTATCAAACTATTAATGATATTTTTAAGCAAATAACGAATAATATAATATTTATCAAACAAATAGGTAAATAAATATGCTAATAATGGTTAAAGGAGAGAAATGACATTCCATCTCGTACTGAAACTGGTAGCATGTTCTGTACTATATGATAGAGGTTGACGGTTCCTGGTCTGGTCTTTAAATTCTATTTGTTCCATTATTATTTTTTTTCTTTTCTAAGTTATATACCCTGATCGCGAAAAAAAACGCAACACCTATTTTTTTCTATTTTTAATGTTTTTCCCTTATAATATCAATTTTTTAACAAAGTTAAAACATTTATATCATTTTTAAAGTCATTTTATATAACTTTAAACACTTTTAATCTATATTATTAATAATTTAATTACAAATCGCTAACATTGTTGTTGCAAAATATCAAATTTTATTAAATTAGATTAATCAATACATTTTTTCCAGAAAATTAAATTTTGTGATTTCAGTTGCGAAAAATCATTAAAAGATGAGCCGCTTGGCGATTATTTGTGATAATTAATTTAATTTAATTTTTTTTTGAGTGGCTCAGGGTGTGGCCACAGCAGAACGGTGTGAAACCTTAGTATGCTGCGACCAAGAATAAAATAATAATAATAACAAAAAAAGGGAATACCGCATGTCGTCCAAACAATAAAAATAAATAAATAAATATACTGGGAAGAATAAATAAATAATCAAATAAATAGTTAGAATATGTCACTGAAGAAATTGTTAAATTATTTAAAAACAGCAGAACGGTGTGAAACCTTAAATAGGCAGGAAACCGTCATGGTCAAGAAAAATAAATATTTGACTGGAAATATAGTCTACTGGGTAATATATTAAATAAATAGATCAACGCTGAAAAAAGGGTTAGGCTGGGCTGTCACAATTTACACTTATATTAGAACTTTTGTGAAAAAATAAACTTTAAAATAAACATGTTTAAACTTTAATTAAAATTATCCTAGAAATTATATTAATGATTTTTATTTCTTCAAAGATAATGATAATAAAATTAAAATATTAAAAAAAAAAATAAGGTCTTGTGTTTTTTGCCGGTCAGTGTAAATTAAACCATCTGAATTATTTAAATTAATTATTTGATTTTAATGTGTGCGGTTATCTTAAAAAAATTTGAATTTTAAAATAATAAATTTTCAATAATAAAATTGTCAATTTGACTTTTTTTATACTAATAACTAATCATTAACATTATTTTTTAGAATGATCTTCTAAAAGAAGAAGTACAAATCGATTCTCGTGTCCATTCTCGTTTAATTGGATCCTATGGCAGAAATATTAGGAAAATTATGGACCAATATCAAGTGGATATTAAATTTCCACGACCAACCGATTCTAATCCTGATTTAGTAGTTATATCTGGAACTGAAGAAGCAATTGCCGATGCTCGAGATCATTTACTTAACTTGGAAGAAGAATTCGTAAGTTTTTTGATACAAAAATTAAATAATATAGATTTATAGATTTATTTATTGAATGCTCTTGAGGATGTTCTCCTCCTAGAGCAAAAAAGATTATACAAAAATAAAATTCAATATAATACAATAATATAAATTAATAATAAGATAATAAAATAGAATTATACTATGATATAACGAGCTTTTCCTGCGTGCCTTCGGCACGCCCTCGATACTCGGCCCTCCGGGTTTTTTTTCTATAATCTACAGCATTGTGATATTTTGTGTGTGGAAATAGATTTATTTAAATAAGTGGGATCGTGTGAGGAGGAGAATTATATTATATCATTTTTTTAAATCGATATAAGGCTCCAAATAGTATTAATAGAGATCAGGTGTTGTTTGTATAACAGGCTGCTCCATCCAGTATTGCCATGAGAAACTCATATGGGCATGCGTGTCTTAAGTCGTTCAATTTTGTAAAAATCAAAAAATAAGAATAACAAAATTTAGATTTTTAAAAAATTATAAAAAAGTGGCAAATTATTAAAAAATAAACAAATAATATATAAAATATAAATCAAATAAGATGTGATTAATTTCTTCTTCTGTGCGCAAAGAAAAGCGAATTGAATATTTAATTTTTGAGTGGTGAGGGGGGAATTATTATCAATATATTTAATGTTTCTTAATTTAAAATCAATTGGAGTCTTTCATTTCAAAATTCGAGTTAAAATTACAATTATATTTCAAATTTGCCTCGACTTATCTCGACTCAAAACACAAATATACCGACGGCATCAGCGCCCCTGTCGGCAGCATTAGGTCAGCGTTGCTGCAAATTAATCTGGACTATTCTTATTATAAATATATACGCATTAGGGTGGTCCTTATTTTGGGTATTTTCGAATTTTTACGCTGACAAAGGCTCATATGGTTCGAAATAAATAAAAAAATTATCCCCCAAGTTTCAAGTCTCTATCTCAATTATAACCTGTGCCCCCAACGATGTAAGTTTCTCATCTAAATAACGTGGGGCTTGTGCCATTGAAAGATCAATTTTTTATTCCGGCCAAAGTAATAGTTCAAAAATTTGAAACTGTAGACTTTATCCTTATAATACTAGCTATCCCTCAGAATTTTTACAGATTTTTAGCTATTATAATTTTGTAGTCTATAACTTAGTAACACTAAGATATAGCAGTATTTTATCTAGTTGTAACTCCAAAATTATAATAGCTAAAATTCTGTAATAATTCTGATGGATAGCTAGTATTATAAGGATAAAGTCTACAGAGTTTCAAATTTTTGAACCATTACTTTGTCTGGAATAAAAAATTGATATTTTAATGGCAAAAACCTCATGTTATTTTAGATGAGAAGTTTACATCGCTGGGGGCACAGGTTATAATTGAAATAGAGACTTGAAACTTGGGGGATATTTTTATTTAATTTATTTCGTAGAGCCCTTGTCAGCATAAAAATTCGAAAATACCAAAATAAGGACTACCCTAATACACATACATATATAATACAATAATACATATAAACTACACATTATAGATATCACAAAGCATTGTCTCCCAATCATCAGAATTAACAATACAACCTTCAATAAAATAACACAGGTCGACAAAAATTTGTATCGTTTATTTATTTATTTATTTTATTACAGTTTAAAGAGCGCCTCGACTGCGTGGTCATTTGCGCCACAGATATTAAATGCGTTACATTTTCAATTTTTAAATTTCTTTTACATGTTTGGTTTTATAGTTAAATATAAAAGTGAGAACTCAGATATTATCATAAATGTTAATGACTCTCAAAAAATCGAACAAATTATCATATCCTTCCTCATTTTCAGTATTTGTTTTAAGTCTTTGTTCCCCATTGAATGACATTTTCTTTCCCTTGCGTAAATTGGGCATTCCACTAATACATGATTTACATTTATCCTAACTTTGCAAGCTGGACATATCGGTGGGTCATCCTTGTTCATTAGATGGCCGTGGGTGAATAAGCAATGACCCAATCTTAGGCGGGTCAATTTAACTTGCTCTTTTCTACTTAGATCTGAAGCTGATATGGAACCAATGATGGGTTTTATCATCTTTAAATAGTTATTAGTAACTTTTTCCCATTCTAGCTTCCAGTTACTTATAGTTTTGGTTTTAACAAAATTTTTAATGTCTTCAGGCAGATTTTCTGTGAAGTCATAATTTTGTTTATTGGCTCCCCTTTTCGCCTGTTCGTCAACAAGCTCATTACCTGGGATGCCTTTATGGCTGGGAACCCACATAAAGTGGATTATTTTCCCTCTTAGAATAAAATTATGAAAGGATAAATGTATTTTCTGTATGAGTGGATGCTGAGTGTTATAATTTTGGATTGCAGAAAGAGCACTAAGCGAATCGGAGATTATAAGAAATTTATTGTTTGGGTGATGACTGAGGGTTGACATTACTAGTTCAATAGCTTTGATTTCAGCATTGTATATGTTTGTTACAGAAGATAATTTGAAATTTCTCTCTGATTCTTCAATTTTAAAAGCACATCCTACCTTATTTTCAAGTTTGGACCCGTCTGTAAATATTAGAGAATAATTTTCGAATTTAGAAATTATATTATAAAAAGCTTGTACATACATGTAAGGGCTGGTCGTTTTCTTATTAAAATTGAGAAGCTCCCATATACAATTTGGCTTTTCTATAAGCCAAGGTGGATAGGGGGGTTGATAACTTTCACAGACTGGTCCAATTGATTTTCAAATTCAATTTGAAAATTTAAACTTCTTATTGCGAGTGGCTTAGTGCTCCTTGTACGTTGTACATATTTGTTCACATTTGTGGGAGAAAATAACATTTTAAAACATGGGTGATTGGGCAGGGAATTTATTTTTATTAAATAGTTATTTGATAGAATTTTTCTTCTCACTCTTAATGGTGGTTCACCGGACTCGGCCAGAAGGCTAATAACAGGGGTTGAACGAAAAGCTCCTAAGGCAGTTCTGATTCCTAAATTGTGAATTGGGTCGAGTTGTTTAAGTACACTTTCTCTAGCTGAAGAGTATACAGGTGCCCCGTAGTCTATTTGACTACGAATCAGTGCCTTATACACCCGCAACAGACTGAGCGAGTCGGATCCCCATTGAGTATTTGACAATACTTTAAGAATATTAATATTTTTTAAGCATTTTATTTTGAGATTACTGATATGTGATCTCCATGTAAGTTTTTTATCGAAAAGCAAGCCTAAAAATTTGTATCGTTAAACCTAACAATGGATTCCAGTAGAGTTTTATAGGCTGATTTTCATGATATTTCTCGATTTTTTACAACAGGTCAGAGTTTCGAGATATTATCGGTCAAAATGACGAAAAAGGCCATTTTGACCTATTTTCGAGTCCCATTAAATATTAAACAGCAATATTTGAAATCAAAATATTTTATTGACGTTATAGAAAACAGCTTCCTCTTTGATTTTCAAAATACCTCTTGTTTTTAGCTCAATTAGATTTTGGATTCATAACTAAAAAAACTAAAACCACGTGATTATAAAGGATAAAAACATATGGTCTCTCTTTTAGTTATAACGCGAGTTCTAATTGAACTACAAACAAGTGGTAATTTGAAAATCAAAGCGGAAACTGTTTTTTATTAGGTCAACAATATATTGTGATTTCAAATATTGCTTTTCTAATGTCTAATGAGATTCGAAAAGAGCTCAAAATGGCCTGTTTCGGCGTTTATTATTATTATTACCACTACAAAAGCAAACTTTATATAGAATTTCCTTTATTTTGATGCACAATGAATAGAAAAATAATGAAATAAATCTTAGGACAAGGAAAAAACTTTTTTGTAGATTTGTGTAATCCCTCTCATCTCCAATCCACCAATCCATTCACCATCACACAATATCACTCAGACTTCTGCTTTCATAGTAAAAGATTGTAAAATTGAATACTGCTACTACTAATATATAATTATTCTAAATTTTTATTTTTATTAATTTTTCTATGTGCGATTTTTAAATTTTAGCTTCAAGATGTTCATGATAATGAAATGAGGCAAAGTTATCGTCCGATTTATGGCCGTCAAGAAGAGAACGGTACAAGTGGAGATTTACTTGGTGGAGGAACTGGCTTTGTAGTTAAAGGAGCACCTTGGGAGCAACAACAATCGGCACCAGACACTGCAAGCACTTCAGAGTTTCCTTCATTTGGAACTTCTTCATCCGTACCCATTGAAACTCCCCCTACTTCCACTGCTTGGGGACCAAGACGTTAACAATTCATGAAGTAAGTATTTATCTTATTCATTTTTTTTTCTTATTTATAAAATATTTCTTTCATCATTTCAATTGAAAAAATATATTTATTGATGATAACAAAAACATTTGTTTTAAATTCAATTTTTTTTTAGTTCAGTAGCTTCAACTATAACTTGGTATATACCAGGGAGATTGGGAGAGAGCATATGGCTAGAAAAGTGTCGCCTGTCTACTTCATCGCTGACTCGCAGTCCGCCATCTTGGATCTTTCAAAACATTGAGATTTCCATATGTCCTATACTAAAATATATATCATTTTACCTTCGATTTTCAAAATTTTAAGGTCACCTAAATAAAAAAACTAATAAAAGAACTATTTTAAATTATAGTTTTTTGATTTTTACAGATATCTAGAGAAAATTGAAATTAATTAAAATGATTAATTATTAAAATTATTTCACATTAAAATAAGATAAATATACACAGTCATAGGAACATATACTGTATTTATATTATATTATATTGAAGAAAAACGTGCTTATATGAGAGTATTAGCTCTTTGTTAAACATGTATTTCTCATTTGATAAAGTTATGTTTGGCAATGTTTTGAACTATGCAAGATGGCGGTCGAGCTTCTTCCCCCCGCTTCAGGAGACAATTTCCTCGCCTAAGTTCTAGCTTACAGGCACTCCCTATCTCCCTGGTATATACGATAAATAAATAAATAACTTTTGCTTTGTACACCTGGGGAGGCAGGCGACATTTGAATTTAATTATGAAGCATTTTATTTTAATCTTGGACAAAAATACATATGATTCAAAATAATTGAATCTTAAGGACGTTCCCTAATATAGCTCAGATGCAGTTCACTCTTTCCCCTACTCTCGCATGCACAGAAAGGCAAAAATATTTTCAATGCGTCGTTTCTCGGATCTGGCAACATTTCATTCTTACTGAAGCTAAAAGACAAAGAATAAAAAAAACACTTCATGAAACAGCTCATTGCGAAATTCTAGATGAGAACAGTTTAGTTTGGTTGAGAGAATTAGCTAAAAATCTCAAATGCACCAGCTGCAGAAGTTTTTTAGATATGGAAAAATTGAGTGATTTTAGTGCAACTTTGTCAAGTCGCCATCTCTCACTTGCAAGAAAAATTGAAAACCATCAAAAGTACTTAACTTTTTAACATTTTTCATACAAAACTCATACCACTTGATACAATTATTTTAACAGGAAAATATTTGTTATATCTTCAGTTAATGATTCTCAGTTTTTCAAAATAATTTCAAGAAAATTACGATTGTTATTCAATGAAACAGTCGCTTTAACATCAATCGGAGTAGGGTTCGCGTGTTAAATATGCAAATTTCAATGGTCAATATTTGTAAATTTTGTGCCGAAATGACTATTGAAAAAAATTTCTACGTATAAAGGACACTTATAAATATGTGTATTCAAAGTTTTAAAAGGATTGCAAGAAAATCGATTTATTAGGGAACGTCCTTATGCAGATTTGTACAATATTTTGAACAATTACTCTGTAGAATCCTGCAGGGGAAATAGGGCAAATAAATTATTCGTAGTAGTATTATTTTTAAAAAATCACTTTTTTGGTGTACAAAAAAAAATTGGCACGTCTTCACAATATGAGGCTTTCCTCGTAAGGGGTAGATATAGAGGTTAAACTTCCGCAACATCATGAGTGAAATACGAAAAATCTTTTACCCACCCAGCATTATATGTACAGTCGACTCTCGATAATTCGGAATCTACAGCTGTTAACTTCGGTAAATCGAAAAAAATGCTGTGTGATTTGATACGTTGATACGCTCGATAACTCGAAATCCTTTTTGTAAGAAAAGAGGGAGAGAACGTTCTATAATTCGAACTTCCCTCTTTATAATTCGAATTTTTCCTAGATATGTTTACTCCTCATTTTCCGCGTAATGTTTACCTCCTTTCTATTGCAATGTTAATACTTATGTAATTTTTTTGTCGTTTTCATTATTTTTAGTTTTTTACTTCACGCTATATATAAAATTTATGTAAGCTCATAGCGACATATTTTCAAAAATATAATAAAAACTCTTAATAATTCGAATTTTTTTCCTTTCCTCTTGATAATTCAAACTTCTTAAGAATTCAAAGTCTCGATAATTAGAATTTTTCCCTTGGATTTCGAATTATCGAGAGTCGACATGTATTTAAAATTTAAGATTAATAAATTAAATGATTATGATGAGAAGTATTCCTTTGAAAATTAAATCATGATTGCTTGGGTGGACTTTGATTCTTGTAAAAAAATTCTTAGGTTTATCAAAAAGTTCTTTTTTCTCATAGTTAACAATAGATAAATAAAAAAAAATTTAAGTAACTTGTAACTGTAACTAGTTCCTAATTATTTTTTCTTTCCGTTTATGCGTCGACTACCATGGTCATTTGTCCCATCAGATATTATATTCTCCCAGATAAAAATTACAACTAGAGCAGTGAACAAAAAAGCTAAGCTAATAAATAAATAAATTCAACAAATAAATTCTGAAAGCATTGGAAAAATAGTAGCCTTTAAATGTATTTTAATAGGACTATCTCTGAGAAGTAATTTTTTATGTTTCTAATGTGATCCTCCCCTTCCAAGATATCGCTTGAAAAAATGTCATTTTCAATTCCTTGGTTTCTATATAAAGGACATTCGAATAATAGATGAGTTATATTAACTAATTGATCACAGGGGATGCACCAGGGTGAATTTTCTCCCTAAGAATGTGACCATGTGTTAAATAACAATGACCGATTCTTGAGACGGGGAAAGGATCACCTGTTCTCTTCCAGAGAGATTTAATTTTTCGAGACCTATTATTGCAGGCAAATAGTTTCTTGAATTGTTATTGCTAATCTGCAGCCAGTGGTTTTTCCAATTTTCTAATATTTTTGATTTGATGAATTTTTCGATATCCTCGTATATATATATGAGTCGAAGTCAATCCCTTCTTTTAAGGCCCCTTGTTTTGCGAGGATATCTATTAATTCATTACCGCTTATTTCAACATGTCCTGGCACCCACATGTAGGTTATATTTATCCTCCTTTCACATAATATTTTGTATAATATGTGCTGCAAAATTGGATTGTATGAATCAATGTTTTCCAAGGCTTTCAGGCATGAAAAATGAATCGGTGCAGATAACGAAGTTTCTGAAAATGAAAAGAACTAGTACTTTTACCGAGGGTGAACCGCGATTGGAATTAGGTGTACACCGTCTTTGGAATTACTTTGGAATTCATTAGATAATCTATTGTCTTCTACTTAGAAATGAAAGTGGAAAGTAGGTGTACACGATTTTAGGTCGCGGTTCACCCCTCGACTTTTACTGTTCCCTAAAATGAAAGTAACTAGTTCCCTTAAAGTGATAGAACTGCCGACCCAGTGTTACAATATTAAATTAACAATCTCTGATTTCTGATAAATTATTTTATATCAATTAAATGAAATTTTTATTTATTTTGATATGTTTATTAAAAATTAATTCATTTTTTCTCTATTTCAGGCACCTTGTGCTTAAGGCCTAATAAATGCTCTTCATAGACTCTACAACCTTAGAATATGCAAACTTTATAATTATCAATATTATAATCAAAATGTATGAATATATATTTAAATATGTACATATATTTCTTAAAAAAAATATGTGTATAATTTTTATATATATATTTATATTAAAAAACAATTAAAAATCAAGAATTTAAGAAAGGTGGGAAGAGGAGCGGATTTGCTCGACCCTTACTGCATGCTGCATTGGCAACGACCCCGGCCACGCACACGGACTTGATTCTGGCTCATGAACGACCTCTTGACCTCTTACTTTGACCTGACCTCCTCATTTCCACGTCCGGTCACTGCCGTCACGCCTGCCATCCTTATTACTTTACAATCCCAGGTATTCATTCACATTTCACTTCAACAATTTCGGATTCTTCAAAAAAAAAAAAAACAACAACCTTATTCATATAAAATCCAGGCATTTCATTAGAATAGTTATCCTTATTGATTGATATTTTATAAACCCTACACTAAACCAAACCTACCTTCAAGAGGCAGAGGATTACTGCCATGTTCTTACTTCTAACCTTTCGCTATCAAATTATTTCCACACCCACTTTATAAGAAAATACTATTATCTATCCACTATTTTCACAGGCCTATATTTAGTAAAAAAAGAAGAAGAAAAAAAATTAAAATATATTATATAAACCTTTCTCATGTTGCAATAGTTTTTACACTAAGTGCCAATTTTTAAGACAGTAAAATGTTATTTTAAAGGCGTTATCGTGTGCTTATTAGAGCCACGAAAGAAATTATGCTGCTGATGGCTTTAAAAATAGTCTTCCCTAAAAAAAATATATATATAAAAAAAAAAAAAATTATATTATTTCGGAATGTTTACAAAAATTTCCGCACTCTCCCAAATAATAGCTCATGACCTTTATCTATTTTTCATTTCGGGAAAATTAAAATTGGTTTCTTCTGCAATTATCATATATATATATTTAAAATATATATTCATCAAAATTTTTTATTAATGTAAAAAAATTCAATTTTTATTTTATTCATATAAATAAATTGTTAAATATTGAAAAAATAGATAAAGGATCTATTTAATTAATTAAATGGATTTACTCTTAATTTTTATTGTTTTGGTATTTTTATTTTTTTTTTTTTTTGTTGTGCTCAAATATTTTTTTTATCTATTTATTTATAAGTTTTTATTCAAAGGATGGATATTGTTTCTAGTCCAGTGCCTGCTCGCGATTGCTCACTGGTCATTTGCACTAAAAAGATTCTAAATAACCATTAATATCCATCAACAGTTTATTTGAAAATAGGTACAATTTGTAATATATAAATATATTATATATTGAATAAGATCGCTTTACATCAAGGTGAAGGAATATGATATACATGTAACTTAATGTCATGTTGGATCTTTAATACCAACAAAACTTTTGTATAGTTATTTTTCACAACACATGTGTAATTCATATATATATATTTTGTATGATTCTTAGACTTATATTGAATCATATGAGGTCATACCTATTGTATATCATGAAATTATTATCATGTGGTTGTTTGAAGCATGTAACATGAAGCCTATAAGACTTGGTGCTACTACAAAAATGAAATACGAAATAAATAAATAATACTAATATTTTTTTTGAAACTTTTTTTTCTCAATGACTATTTATCTTTAAGATTTTCGTAATAGTAATTAAAATAATAAGAGTTCTCTTATGGATTGATCTGTAGCTAATTCTGCTGCATAGATATATAGCTTTCTTTTCAGGTCCAGGCCTATTTTACGCTCATTCAATTTTAAGGTAGTTGTTTCGCGACAATACTAGCAAAAAGTTAATGCTAGAATATATAGAACAGACAATAAGGATTCATAATTCATACTCCCAAAACTTTTTGCTGTTTATGTACCGATTCTAGCCAATCCCGTGCTCGTTTGACAAATCTGGCACCATTGTAAGAGATTGTTAAAATGACAGATAAAATACATTTTAAATTTCTATAAAAATCGTTTTGTTATTTTTTAACAAATGTAATCAACGCCTACGTTACACATTATGAAAATTATAATTTTGAAAAAATCTAGCGCATGCTCGCTTTATACATCTGTCGCTGGTTAAATAAATGCGCCGTTGCCAAATTGTTTTTAATGTAAATTTTTTTATACATTTTTCTTTATTTTTTCATTATTATCTCAGAAACTGTATTGTAACTATGAATCAAAATTGTCTTAAAATATGTATTGGTTATTGTTTAATGTAGGTTTAGTTGTTTATAAAAATGTTAAGAAGGGTTTCTTAATTATAATTAAATATGTATGTAAATTTTCCATTATCCCGTATAGTGCAATGTACAAGGAGTCTGAAAAACTCTATATTTGAAATTTAATATCTCCGGAACTATATTGTTCATAGATTTCGTTTAGCCACCAATCGATGCAGAAGTATTTACATAATAATCTGTCTAAATTTCAAAAAAAAAACATTTGGCCGAACAACTACCTTAAAACTGTACAAGGATCAAGTTCACAACTGTTTTTAATATGGATTGCATCTATGAACATGGATCTCCCAGCATTCTCTTGTCACCCTGGAAGCAATTCAGAAACATACGATAAAATTTGAGATTCTGCAACTTCATAGAACTTCCTTGTTTCACTTTTTGTGAATGTATCTCCCGTCTTTCCCTTTGTTATAGATTCTCTCAAGGCACCTTTTCCTATGATAGGGGTGGAGAGAGAGGTGGTCCATCCAGTGCCGCTCGTTTTTTGGAGCAGCATTTTTGGCATTAAAAATGCTTTTAAACACTTTAATAAGAAGAAGGATAAAATTGCCAACTATTCTGAGAGTTTAAATTTACAAAAAGTCTCTACTTTTAGTAATGTGGAAGAAATAAACCACATTTTTGTGATTACCTGTTTTGTTAAGCAGAATACAAGATTCGATAAATTACGAAGTCAATTGATAATTATTATTATTATTTTTTTGTGGCTCACTAGACTTTAAAACCTCTACGTCGATAAATGATTTTATTTATACCAGCGGTTCTCAATTTTTATAAATGTGTGTATGTTATTTCAATAATTTCCTCAAAGATCGATAATACCCGATTGTCGCAATTCCTATTTGGAAATATATAATTTACTAATGACCAAATAATCTTTATTTCTAAGCAACCTATCCAAATAGGAAACATATAAACCTGTCAACATTTAAATAAAAATCTAGTTTGAAACAAGATATGATATACAAAGAGAAACAAAGAGGTTGTCCTCTGCTTGATGCAAATAAACATACACACATATATATCTCGAGATGATATATCTGTATATATATATTATTTATTTGTTTGAGACTATAGTTTCGAAGACTTGGTCTTCATCATCAGTCTTTCTTCAATTATAAATGTTTTTCATGGACTCAATATCATATGGATATTGAAAACTTTGTGTTCTTTCCTCACTGGTGGTCAGCTTAGAACTAGTTTATTTGCATCAAGCAGAGGACAACCTCTTTGTTTCTCTTTGTGAATCAACAACTCTGCTACTCTCGGCAAAACAAAAACTTTTCAATTAAGATATGATATGATCTAAATTTAAAAGCAAAATTTTTTCTGTCTCTGCTAGTTAATATGTATATAATAATGGGTTAACAAATTAATTGTAATAGTAGTATAATTCAGATTTTTTACATTTATTTACTTTTGTTTACTGTGCTTTTGACTTTTTTGTTGCATTTGGATGAGTTTTTGTTTGGCTTAGGTAAGAAATATTTAATACATTAATTAAATTACTATCAATTAACTCGATCATTTTAAAATAAAAATTACTAACTTTCTAATTTTTAATAAAGTAGAACATTTACTCTAGAAATTATTACTAGAGTCTCTAAAAAGTTTCCGGATAGAAAAGAAAACTAACCCTGGACAAGGCAAGTATTTTACATGAATTAAAGAGGTGTCTGCATATATTAATAAGCCTGGAATAAAATTTATAATTCCAGCAGAAAACACTCTTTTATTGTCTCCTTCAAAAAAGATAGCTCAAAAACTAATGTGAATATAAAACGAAATTTCAAATCTAGTTTAGGTGCATTGAGATTAAGAGCTGATTAGATTTTAGTTGAAATCGAACCCAAAATTAGAAGGAGGGGGAATTAAAATTATAAGATTTTTAAACTAAAAAAAAAACAAGATACATGAAATATACTATAAAATGAACCTATAATAAAAAAGATGGTTATTATTTGACTTCGGGGGGGGGGGGGGGGTTCAAAAAATAAAACTATCAACATAAGTTTGCAATGGTCCTGTGGATTGAACCATAATTTATTTCAATAATTAATTACTTCTTATTTTTATTCATAATTAAAAGTCTAATTGAGGCGATCAATTGATCATCAAACAAGGAAACCAATGAGTTCTGGAAAGCATAGTAAATGACCAACGATTAACAAACATAGAAGAGCATTGACTTGAGCAAGTTCGACAGTCATTGACTGACATATGTCATGAAGTGTGCATATCTGCTGACTATCGAAGTGACTCACAGACAAACCTACGCCAATACTATTATATTCAAGTTCCACAGTTTTTGACACGAGTGCGAAAGTGAGCACATAAACTGCTAATTCTATATATACAAGTTCCTTCTTCATCGAGCACCTAGGTTGCACAAGGCGGTTACTTCATTTTATTTGATATACGTTCTTCTTGAGTGGAAAAGGTACTGGCGTACGAAGCGCACACCGCTAATATATATACAATTATATACATTGAGCACCAAACACACAGGACGGTCCTCAAACCTGATCATATATATATATATATTACATTCACAGCCGTTCTTCCCCATCGGGACATCTACAAGCAAAATAACACGCCTCTCCACTGCAACTGGGAACTACAAAGGAAACACTTCTCTATCTCGCCTTTCTTATTTATAACGATTACAAAATATAATATCTCAGTCTCTCTATTAATTGCTGGTCTGTATAACTTTATTTATAGTATTAGTACCAGGAAGCCCATTTCCCTACATCCTTCACGCATCCACCTCAAATTTCATTCTCCATTTCAGGGACGTGCCACTTGGATCAGTCACTGAGGGACACCACCCCATTAATAAATAGCGAAGCAGATAAATTTAACAATAACGTAACAATAAAGCCCAATTTCCCTAGTACATAAGTTACAAACACCCCCTTGCCCCCTAATAACCCCCCACCCCCTCGTGTGGTGTTCGTAAGCTGGGATTGGATAGGCCGCAAAAGAAGCCGGTATTCTACTGATCCAGGTGACAATCCTTATTCATCTTCAAAAAAAATTACACTTCATCTCACAATCATTTCCTGGTACACTAATTCTGAAAATATTTGAAAATATCTACGTTTACCCAGAGCTTAGCAGGTTCCCTTGTTTGAAAAAAGAAGAAAAGTTATTATATTGAAAAAAAAATTTATTCTATATTTATATTTGCCTGAATTAAAAATAAGTAAATACACCAAGGGCCATTGACATTTCCACCTACTAATTATAAATTTAACTTCAAATATTTATTTATTTATTTGCCTCTTGTTTTTTCTTTCGAGTATTATTATCGATGTCGGACGTGCGGGGGACGTTTTCTATGCTTTCTGGACCGACGGCGGGCACCGGGGACGCATCCTCAAGACCAATTCGCTCCAGTCATTCGGGACATAATGATCACAATATGATTCATTTTCCCACAGCCGAAATCGGAGCCACATTGGACAGAGCGCCAGGTAAAGAAAAGCCACCCCCAACCCCTCCCACACCTTTTAGTGCTGAACCTGCCATCCTCAATGATGATACGAATGCAATGTTGAGGCAGCTAATGAGTATGGTTATGGAGCTAGATGGCAAATTCGATAATTTCATTGGCGAACTCGATGGAATGAATAGCGGAGTTGAGGTAAAAGATAGCAGGAGCTCGATGA
This sequence comes from Forficula auricularia, assembly GCA_024734495.1. Taxonomy (NCBI): domain Eukaryota; kingdom Metazoa; phylum Arthropoda; class Insecta; order Dermaptera; family Forficulidae; genus Forficula; species Forficula auricularia. Next base: position 1,476,415 of record JALMQS010000150.1, read on the forward strand.
GACCGATAGTCAATTTAGTGATCCTCCCGGAAAGGATGAAGATGTAGTAACTGCCCTCCCAACCATTCAGACCCTCGTTTAAAATTTCAATTTGCCGCTTGACGTCATCACGAATACCACGCTAAGAACTCAATTCGGACCCGCTTTAAGATCATCGATAATAGATCCCATCATGATACCAATTAAGTCCAGTCGCCTGTATCTACCCGGCATAGAGATTAATGAATTATCAGTCAACAAATTAGCTAAAATTTCCATCCTCACAGCCCCTGATAGAAACACATACACCGGCGCATTAACGATCAAGAAATTATTAAAATTCAGCCCCACCGCCCTTAGTTAAAATCGATACAAATCCTCTAATCGAAATACTCCCACAAATAAAATTTCACTTGGTTTGGATGATATCTTTATAAACAATATTCCAAATCATTTTTAAGTGTAAAATTACTAAAAATAATAGTACTCAATAGGATATGTCAGACCACGTACTTCAGAATAAAGTGCACCCCAGCACCTGTGGCAGTTGGAACAAATCGATTCGTAACGCCTCGCGAAACTCATACATCGCTAAAATCAATAAAAGAAAATATTTTGTTGATCCACCTGACAATCTAAGAAAATTGTCTTCTCACTGATATCCGCCTTAAAAATGTAAATAGTACAATCAAACCAAGTTTCATTACTTTCCTTATTATCATATTCATTTCTTATTGCTGTCCATTTGTTGTATATATACATTATCAATTCAATGAAATCTCCGCCTATTCTAATAAAATTTCATAGCCCCCACCTTCTTATAAAATATAAATTTTTAGTCCCCATTAAATTCTTAATTGTATCATTTCATATAGTTTAAATGAAATCTATTATTAATTGCATACCATTAAAATCACTTAATTATTCCGTTCCCAGTAGAAACGGTAAATAGATAAATACATTAATCTATTTCTATCAAATTCGACTTTTATAAATTCAATTGAGCCCTCATTTTTATACTTTGTCATTAGTTTTTGTTTTTATTTCTGTAGCCTGATTAACTAAATATTAGATCCCCTATTAAATTTACAATCTCCACCCTCCCACACATAATTATCATATTGAGTTATCATTTTAAGTACTCAGTGATATCCATATTTTGTTATTTGTTTTGTATAATCAGTCATTATAAAAGTTATGATTGTTAGTGCTATAGTAATCAAATCAATTACATAGATAATACATTTATATTTTGCCATCTTATATGAATTGCAAACTCTGTATTTCTATTACTGTAGAAGCCTGCTCTTGCTTGACATTTTCATTGTGTCTTCTCTACTGTGGGTCCTATTTATTAATCCCTAATCCCATAGAATCATAACAACCCAAATATCAATATTATTCAGATAAAAGAAGATATTCTAATTCCTTGTGTCATGTCCATAAACACAAACCCCGCAGTAACCCTAAGCTACTCTCTTTGCCTTCCATATTAAATAATTTTCTACCCTTTTTACCTGTTGCTCGATAATCTGGTGTATCTCGAGGTAAGTGGATGCTAATGAACTCATATTTCTACATAGACGCCTAAATTACTCTAAATAAAGCATGGTTAGTCGTGTGATTGTTCCCACCCTGAATCTGGGACTGATTAATATACCCTGGTGCAATTGAGTGAGGTCTCGGCTGTTGATGCTTTTCGAGTTTACCATGTGTTCATGGTGATCTGGAGTCCATCTGTCCACACCTGATACATAAATAAATAGTCGAGCATTTTTGTCCCCAATAAGTACCCCATAAATAAGTATCGAAAGAAAAATAAATAAATATTATCAATATCCCTATAATATCTCAATATATTGAACCATTTTTCTTTACCATAACGTCGGAGGTACAATGGATCCTGTGGATTCGAACCATAATTTATTTCAATATTAATTGCTTCTTATTTTTATTCCTTAATTAAAGTCTAATGGAGTGCAATCAATGTGATCATGTCAAAACAAGGAGACCAATGAGTTCTGGGAAAGCATAGTAAATGACCAACGATTAACAAACATGTGAAGGAGCATTGAATAGGCTAAGTTCAGACAGTCATTGACTGACATGTCATGAGAGAGAGTGTGCATATCTACTGCTATCGACGTGACTCTGAAATAAACCTACACAATATACTGTTATATTCAAGTTCCACAGTTTTTGACACGAGTGCAGAGAGAGTGAGCACATAAACTTGCTAAATTACTCACCCTGCTATACAGGATTCCTTCTTCATCGCGCACTTCTGAGGTTGCACAAGGCAGTTTACTTCATTTTATTTGATGCACGTTCTTCTGTGAGAAAGAGGTACTGGCGTACGAAGCACTTACCATATATATACGATGCACTTGAACAGAAGCACACCTTCGGATACGGTCCTCAAACCTGATATATATATATATATATTACATTCACCAGCCGTTCTTCCCCATCAGGACATCTACCAAAGCAAAATAACACGCCTCTCCACTGCAACTGGGAAACTACAAAGGAAACACTTCTCTATCTCGCGCTTTCTTATTTATAACGATACAAAAAATAAATATCTCAGTCTCTCTGTTAATTGCTGGTCTGTATAACTTTATTTATAGTATTAGTACCAGGAAGCCCATTTCCCTACATCCTTCACGCATCACCTCAAAGATCATTCTCCATTTCAGGGACGTGCCACTTGGATCAGTCACTGGGGACACACCACCCCATTAATAAATATGGCTTAGATAAATTTAACAACAACGTAATAAATAAAGCCCAATTTCCCTAGTACATAAGTTACATTCACCCCCCTTTGCCCCTAATAACCCCCCACCCCCTCCCAGTAGCAGACCCTTTAATCGATTTGTACGAAATTTCCCATATGCACGCTATATGAAAATGACTCAATATGTTTATCAAATAACTATAATATAATAAAAATAAAAGTTATTTTTCCCTAAATTTTTTTTTTATAAATATTAGAAAAACAGTCAATTTCTGACCTTTTATTATTTAAAATTTAGATTTTTTTTTCTTTTTCAATTGTTTGGGTATGGTCAAGTATTGTAAGCAAAAAATGTAAATGAGAAGTGTTTTTTTTTGCTTCGTTTTTTCGAAATACCTCAAAAACGGCTGAAACTATTTTGATTAAAAAAAATTGAGCGAAACCATAGTCAGTCTACAAAAAATCCTCGAAAAAATTATATTTTTATGTTCTATTTTTTAGTTGCCAACATAATAGACTTTATTTCGTCTTCCTGGGGGGGGGGGGGGCCCGCCCACAGCGGTGCACTCCCATACCACAGTGCAATTTGATTATCCAGATCTGAGGTAGACTCACTACTCAAATTCAAAATATCGTTTTTAAATAAAGCAGATTCCTCTATCGCCTCTCTTCAATCATTTGGGTCAATCAAACTATATCAATCACCGCCAATGATTGACTCAATCATCAAACGAGTTCCTAGACGGTCAATCATGCTTGGCTCAATCATTTTGATCAAAAAATTGACCATCTAGGGCCTCATTAAGAGAGAGCTTAATTTTCAAAAGTGGATATAGCAAGCAATAAAATAATTAAATTAATTGAAACAATAGGAGAGAGGGTAAGCATGAAAAAGAGCTCAGCCTGGACTATTTTCTCACATTTGAAAATCTATTGAGATATTATTCAAATGTTTTAAAAAAAATTAGGATTTTTTCTTATCTAGGAAAATACTTCAAAGATGTTTTTATAAAGCGAATTTTTTAGAGAATACTTAGCCAGACTAAAAAAAATTTCGCTTTATAAAAACATCTTTGAATTTCTTAAAGATTAATTTAATTAATTTGATAATTTCTATATTTGTATAAATATACTAGAAAAACAAATTTACTTATAATTTGTTAAAAATTCCGTTGAGTGGATTTGCTCGCGAATTTACTCCGCGGAATTCTAAATTAATTTGTATCATCTCTCTATGTAAGAATAGACTTGTAAAAAGCGTCTGAATCGAGGGAGTAATATATAAGAACTTGAGATGCCATGTCCCTCTGGGTGGTCCGTGGTGGGGTATCATGCGGGCTATACGCGGATTGATACCGGGTAACACCTAGATGGACCATATCTTTTTTCGCTCTCTTGGTTCAGGATGGAGAATCAGCTGGACCTCAAAGGTTCTTATAAAACGGTAGTCTGGCTAAGTATTCTCTAAAATTTCGCTTTATAAAAACATCTTTGAATTTCTTAAAGATTAATTTAATTAATTTGATAATTTCTATATTTGTATAAATATACTAGAAAAACAAATTTACTTATAATTTGTTAAAAATTCCGTTGAGTGGATTTGCTCGCGAATTTACTCCGCGGAATTCTAAATTAATAGGGAAAATACCTTTAACAACTTAATAAGATTAAGTGTTTGGGGTTGAGAAACAAAATACCAGTTTAAATCCGTTATTTGATTATTTGTAAATTTCAAACTATGTACATTTTTGAATGAGAGATAAAGAGTACAAGCTTTCTGACGTCACGCCACTGATTCTGTTTTTAACTAATTTTTTTTTACTTTACCATACAGGGGTATGGTCAAGTATTGTAATAGTGCATGAGAAAAGTGTTTTTTTTTTTTTTTGCTTTGTTTTATCGAAATACCTAAAAAACGGCTGAAACTATATTGAATAAAAAAATTGAGCGAAACCATGGCGTTACGCCAGGGGTCGGGGAACTTTTTTAACCATTACCCCAAAATATTTTTGCGTAGGTCGCTGTTACCCCTACATTCTGAAAAACAAAAAAAGCAAGGTGCTTAAATGTATATTATTTATTATTTATTGAATTAATTGGAATTTACATGAAAACTATCTGTAATTAAATAAAAATTGTAAACACTAACATAATTCAAACGCTTTTACGTTTTAGAAAAATGATGTTGTTCATTTTCGCTAAAATGACATCGAAATTAGGACTTTTTGACGTGAGCGCAATTTGAATACAGTCCTCGGCATTTAGCCGATTTCTATTCTTCGTTTTTATGTTTAATAAAGTCAAAAATCCTTGTTCGCAAAGGTATGTCGATGTCGGGTTTAACTGATTTCTTTTTCAAAAAGACTTTGTTTAAAGGAAAAAATATACGAACACACATAATGACAAAAACGCATAGCTTTTATTAATGTTTTTATATATTTTTTAACTTTTATTAATCTTACGATTTTGAATTCCTGGAAAAGCTATCAAAGTAAAAATACTATAATAGTTTATAAAATAGAAAATTTTAAAAATGTCCTTATTACCCCCGATAGTTTCATTGTTACCCCGGTTCTCCGACCGCTGCGTTACGCAGTCTACAAAAAATCCTCTAAAAAATTATAATTTTACATGTTCTATATTTTAGTTGACTTTATTTCGTCTTCTAGGGGGGGGGCACCTGCCCCTGCCCATATAGCTGATCACGTCCATGCCACAGTGCAATTTGAGTTATCCAGATCTGAGGTAGACTCACTGCTCAAATTCAAAATACGTTTTTAAATATTGTGGACTCCCCTAGCGAATGATTAAGGAACTAACTCGCCGTCGAATCTAGAAAGTTCTTCTTTTTCAAGCCATGACAATGATCGTCTTTTTTCCCTCCCATTCTTCTTTTGGATTAACATGGCTGATGAAACCTTCAGATAAATTTCCTTAGTGTAATTTTCCTCACTTTCTCTTCCGTTTTAGTGATTGTCTATCACAATCGACAACACGCCGTCCTCTACCATTGTTAGTTTGTATCAGCATGTTGATCCTTCTTCAGATTCCTCCTCAAATGTGGATAGCGATGAATATATGATGTCTAGCATTAGGTCATCGAATTCTCCTCCAAATGCCAAATTCTTAAATTTTCTCAGCCACGTAAAATACGAGCATTTTGTGGCTGGAATTTCAGGAGGAGTAGCTTCGACATTAATTTTGCACCCTTTAGATCTAATTAAAATACGCTTCGCTGGTATGTATTTTTTTCTTATTTGCATTTTTAATTGCATTCATTTTTTTAATTTATTAATAGAAGCATTAAATGATTAATTTAGTATGAATAATACATATGTTGTCAATATAAATTTTATTATTTTTTTCTTTTACTCTTAAGAAGTTTATTTCTCGATGAATTATGAATACTTATTGGTTTCAATTATGATTTTTACTAAATTTATAATCCATACAAGAAATCAATGAAGCCCACCTCTGGCTGAGGCAAATAACCTTATTCTTATTATAAAGTTAAGGTAGTTATTCCGCCAAATGCATTTTCTTAGGATTTTTTTTGAAATTTATATAGAATATTATTTAAATACTACTGTATCGATTGGTGGCAAAACGAAATTTATGAACAATATAGTTCCGGAGATATTAAATTTCAAAAATCGAGTTTTTCAGACTCTTATACATTGCACTATACGGGATATCGGAAAATTTACCTACATATTTAATTATGATTAAGAAACCCTTCTTACCATTTTTACAAAAAACTAAACCAACATTAAACAATAACCAATACATATTTTAAGACAATTTTGATTCATAGTTACAACACAGTTTCTGAGATAATAAGGAATAAATAATGAAAAATGTATAAAAAAAATTTACACTAAAAACAATTTGGCAACAGCGCATTTATTTAACCAGCGAAAGATGCATGCGCTAGATTTTTTCAAAATTATAATTTTCATAAGATGTAACGTAGGCGTTGATTACATTTGTTAAAAAATAACAAAACGATTTTTATAGAAATTTAAAATGTATTTTATCTGTCATTTTAATATAAAAATATTCAATCTCTTACAATGGTGACAGATTTGTTAAACGAGCACGGGATTGGCTAGAATTAGTACATAAACAGCAAAAAGTTTTGGGCTTATGAACTATGAATCCTTATTGTCTGTTCTATATACTCTAGCATAACTTTTTGCTAGTATTGTTGCGAAACAATTTCCTTAAGAAGTTTATATTTCGATGAATTGTGACTACTTATTGGTTTCAATTATGATTTTTTTACTAAATTTATAATCCATACAAAAAATCAATGAAGCTCACCTCTGCCTGAGGCAAATAAGCATATACTTATAGTAAAGTTAAACGGGCAAGAATCTCATATTTGTCCTTTTTAAATTTGCATTAAATAATAAATAATGCTCTTTTGATATGAAATTAGATTTATTTATACTTAAAGTTAATTTGCAACGAAATTTTCTCTGGAGAGAGACGGACTGGTAGAACTTTTAATTGAATGTAGGTAATGGAAGACAGCCAAGGGGTACTGAAGAAAAAATTAACACATCAAATAAGGTATAATTGGAATCCTTCCTCTTTTCCTTTCAAACCGACGTTTCGGAGTAATCTTCCCTCCTTCTTCAGGGTTTCAATGGGTCAATGAAGGAAACAAATAAAATGCTTCCTTCCTCTTTCCACAGCAGTGTTTAGAACTTTTTTCCTCCTTAGTATAGGCATAGAAAAACAATTTTTTTAGGAGGGAAGAATCCTCCGAAATGTCGGTTTGAAAGGAAAGGAGGAAGGATTCCAATAAATGACACCTTATTTGATATGTGTTAATTTTTTCTTTCCTCACTGCCCCTGGGCTGCCTTCCATTACATTCACTTAGGAGCCGGTTGTATATCGCAAAGTAAATGCTTTTTACCACTAACAAACGGTAGATGGTAAATGGAGGGACTGGGATGGCCAATCAGATGACAGGCACTTTCAGGGCCGGTTGTATGTCGCAAAGTAAATGCTTTTTACCACTAACAAACGGTAGATGGTAAATGGAGGCACTGGGATGGCCAATCAGATGACAGGCACTGAAAGAAAGAATTTACTTTGCGACATACAACCGGCCCTTAAAGTTAATATTTTTAATTAAATTCAAAGAATTAGATATTTTATATTTAAGGTAGCTCTTTCCCAAATGCAAAAATTCAAGAACTCTTCGAAACTTGGTTTATAAGTCATTAAAAGCATAATAAACACACTGTTAAAATTTCAAGACGATTTACGACAACCAAACATGAAATAATTGAGATTAAAAATGAAATTTTTTACAAAAAATAACTTTTGGAGCGATAGGATTCTAAAATGTTATTATGCAAATGCATTTTCTAAAAAAAAGTGATTTTTTTAATTTAATTAAAAATATTAATAACTTAAAAATTATCAATTTACAGTTTAGGGCAGTGTTTTTCAACCTTTTTCATGACGCTACCCCTTTAGTAAGAAAAAAAATTTCGTTATCCCCCCCCCCCCCCTGTTTGTAACCTGTATGTCATTATGTTACAAATATCAAATCCGTTCAACATTTTTAATAATTTTTATCATTATTAGGTATCGGCTGAATACAAAATTAATTACCTATAACAGACATATTTTTACATCTATTATTTTTCGTCGACTCAGTCTTTTATTGGAGAAGTGGGGTCTGAGATAAACATCAAAGCATATATATCTGAAGAAATTTTTGTTTTTTTACATACTTTTTAGAAAAAAATACAAAAAATTATTTAAAGTGTTTTTTATATGCGATTTTTGAGTTTGAAAATTTTAATCTTGTTTTTGAAACTGTATGTACTCTTCGATTTTTTTGATAATTTTTATTTTAAACTTCTATTCATTCTACAAATTTTAAGACCGGGTTGATAGTGGTCCTAATGATAATTAACTATTTTTTTTTCTATTTTTGATTTTGATTTTCTTTCAACAAACTAAAATACTAATTATTTATTTTAAACACCTGTAAGCGTTAAAAAGCAATTCAAAATAACTAAAAAAAGAGAACTCAGTACCAAAAAGTGGATTTAATAATGTTGATAGCGAATAACATTTTTTCAAAAATCGAAAAAATATAGTTATTATTAACTTAGGACCACTATCAATCCAGTCTAAAAATTTTTAGAATGAATCGAGAAATAAAATTAACAAAAAAATCGAAGAACGTACAGTTTCAAAACAAGATTAAAATGTTCAAACTCAAAAATCGCATATAAAAACACTTTAAATATAATTTTTTAATATTTTTTCCTAAAAAGTATGTAAAAAAACAAAGATTTCAAAAAAAAAAAAATTGAATTTGGACCATTTTTGAAGAAATTATGAGCGAAAAATCGAAATTCGATATCTTGATCAAAAATATTTCAAAATTTACCAGGAAGAGTTTTTTGATGGGCACTAAAATTTTTAAAACCGTCTGATTTGGCATGGAATGCCTCAAATATATTTAAGAGGGTTGAAAAACACTGGTTTAGGGAAACCCGGGAAACCTAATACAGATCAAGAAACATACTTATAAAGATGAAATAATATCTAGAGGCTATATATTTTATTTTTTTTAAGAAAAACAAACATTTTTAGAAAACTGCAATGAAACCAACATCTATTCACAATTAAGAAAAAACTCATAAGAGTAATAAAAATCTAAATTCAATAATTAACTATTTTACTGACAAATGAGATGATTATTTTTTCTCAATGCATGTATTTAAACCTGGTTTTAAAAATCATATTCATTAAAATTTGAATTTTTTACATCCATTTATTATAAAACCTTGTATAATGTTATTCAACCTTGTTAAAACCTTGACATTACCACATTTAGAGATAATTTTATTACCCATTAACATTTAGTACATTCATTTTTTTTTATTGTCATACTTAGTATAATTAACTTTTAGTTTAATTTGTAAATTATATTTTAATTTAAAAATTTGATCCATTATATCTATTAATATTTTAACTTTCCACTTAAGAAGGCTTATATTCATTTTCAAAAATATTTTGAATTAAATTTTTGCTCATTTATTTTAAATTAGGTATATATGTCACTGCTAATAGCTATTTATTAGTATATCGCATATTTATTTCGGATAAGCACAGCCGGATCTAGATATTTTATCAGGGTAGATATATAATATCATAGAATGACCTCCCCAGAAATAGACTTAGAATTCTTTTATTCCAATATTATAAAGTGATTATATTATAAATATATTCAATTTTTGAATTCTACTTGAAAGTATAAGTTTTTATTGAGGGATAAACCGCTATTGAATTAGGTGTATCACTATCTTTGGAATTATTTAGAATTACTTTGGAATTCATTAGATAATCTATTATTTTCACTTGGAAATGAAACTGGAAGTGGAAGTAGGTGTACACGATTTTAGGTCGCGGTTCACCTCTCGGTTTTTATAGACAAGTGCAACTTTTTAAATATAGATTTGCGATTTGTGATCTCCAAAGCCCCCTCCAAAATCCATCTCTGTCTCTGACTCAAAAGTGGCAAATCTTAAAGATAATAAATATTTTATATCAGGTCGAGATATCACAGCAAAATTTTGGTTTAAATTGGTCAACCGAAACATTCAGTTTTTTCCTCAAAAATAGCTCTAAATATATTTTTTTAATTTACATTTTTTATCAAGAATTCATCTCTTTGTAATCTATAATTTTATCAAAAGCATAAGTCCGAAAGCACCCTGTTACCTATAACATTTTTAGTTATTTTATTTTAATTTTTGTTAGAATAATATATTCAGAGTAACTTAAAAAAAAATTGAAATTATTTACCACGTAGTTTTGATAAAAAATAAACAAAAACATATTTGGGCGATTATTTTTAGTGGAGGGATATAATAATTGTAAACGATCCATTCATAAAGATAATATAGTAGTGTAAAAAGTAGTCACCTTAAAAAAACAAAACCTAAAATAATTTTAGCACCGTTCATATTTATAGAGTGGTTACGACAAAACTTTTTGTTTGAATTGTTGCGAAGAACCTCCTTAAACGATTTTTTTTTTAATTTTCATAATTTAAGAAGAATTCCATGTTCTTTGTTGTGTATAAATTTTATAAATGAAAATCCTATGTCCGGAAATAGGCATTTACTTAAGGGGTTTCTACAGGGTATTTTTATAATGTATTAATATTTTATAATGATTTTTTTCAAATTTTTAACTATTAAGAATCCCTTGTTCTTTGTCAATCAAGAATCAGGAACATTTTCCCCATCCTAAAGCAGACCCTCTAAAAGAGTGTGTCTTCTGCTGGAATTATAATTTTTATTTATTTATAACGAGACTTAGTTTCGAGGGCTTTGCCACTCTTCATCAATCTATCTAAATTTATAATTCCAGCAGAAGACACATTTTTCATTGTCTCTCAATATATAAATTCTGCTACTCTCGGCAAAAACTTTCAATTTAAGACCTCTAAAGTCTGCATTTTGATTACCTGATCCCAATGAAGTTCTGCTGGGAAAAATATTGTTACTGCATTCACCCTTTGCTACAGTTTTAACGTTTTCAAGCTAGTTAGTATCATTTTCACATTTTTTTTAAAGTGTCCAATTTACTCCTCATTTTTTCGGTCCAACGACTTTGACCCTCGACCTCTGCAGATAAGAATCCAAATCAATTTTAATATAAATTTATAATAAACAAAACAGGTTGAAGAATTAACGACTGTTGATTTGTTCTTATTCACCCAAACTAACATTTCAGCTATAAGTACCAAAACTTTAATTCACGAATCTATAATAATGTTATTTCTTGCATGCTTTGTTTACATGTATAAATTAGAATATATTCCTTTTAGATGTTAAATATTTCGTATTTAAATTATTATTATAAAATTCTTCCAAAACTTAAGTTGCTTAATTTTTTAATTATTTTTAAATTGAAAGGTTTTTTAGTCACAGACTAATAAAAGACAATAATTTCAATTAATTATTATTATTGATTTTATTGATTCACCAAACAGTTTCGGTCACCACTGGTTGACCATCTTCAGTAGTAAATTTCGTTCAAGATCTGGAAATTGTCACTTTGTATACATAAATCATCCTTAACTTACGAGTATTAACATAAATACTTCACACATTCATCACAATCTTATACAATAATTCACAAAAACCCTTATCATTGACTAGAAACTATTTTGAACTCAAAAATAATTAAATTATTATTTAAAAAAAAAAATAACTCACATTTTCTTGTAAAATTACTTTCTGTAAGTATAAATTATTATCTTCAAAAAATAAATAAGTACAGTTGGCGTCACGAAAATAGAACCTTAGCAATAGAGTGAGGGTGCAGTTCGCATCAGCTCTGAAAAGCGGGCGAATGCTTCTATTTTCCTGATGCCAACTATAAGATCATCAGAAATTTTTCAGATGTGTAAACGTGAAAATTATAGACAAAAAGAATCGGGGCCCCGTGAATTTGCATCCTTTTCTATAAATCTTACTCCAAACCTGCAAAAAGGACTACCGTTGTGAGGAATGTTAATCCTCAGGACACTCTCGTTATCATTGTAAGTTAAGTTAATCTAGGATCTTCTGTCTAAATCAGCAAATGGCCTTCATTTTCGACTGTGATCTTCGTCTTGGAGAGCTGCGACCAGGCATAAAGTTACTAAGGATTCACCAATGTAGTCATAGTCCAATATCCCTGGAATCCTTCTTGTGCTGTGACTCTTTTAAACCCGCTCTTATTGTAAAGCATCATCGCTCGAAAATTATTTCTCCTTTACCTTCATGCCCGAAGCCATTCTTGATTGCTAAACCATCAATTTCAATTTCAAGGCGCTACATTCTTTTTATGTTTAACACATCTCAAAATATTTCTAGATATCGGCGTAGTAGGCTAAATATATTTTGTACTTAAAACGTTTTTATTCTATTATTATTTTGAACTTTAACCATACCTACTAGGTAAAGAAAAATATTGTTTTTGCCCATCTTTTTCAAAAACTGCTAAAACTACATATTTAAATTAAAAAACAATCTAGAAAATCTCTTGAAAAAACTTTTAAATAGTGAACATCGTAAAAAATGAATGTTATAGAGTTTTTATTTATTTTGTCAAAATGCCAGTACATATTAGTTCCTGAATGTTTAAATTTTTTGTGTACTCTACCTCAAAACCCATAAAGAATATAAAAACTATATTTCATATCTAGTTGTTTTAAATTGAGGTCACATATTAGCTGATTAGATTGGTGGGAATCGAAACACTCATACTTTACATTTTTTTTTTAAATTAAAATAATTTTAATCGTTTTTTTTTTAATCTCGAAAGCAAAAACACTATTTTTTTTTCCCGATTAGAATTACATAATATCTCTATTTGTTATGATATAATAGAAATAAAATTTATAAATATGCGACGTAGCAGGTGTATTATTAAATAATGTAATGTGTAAGTCACGCCAGATTCTTTTTTAAAATATAAATTTCGATGATTTAATATGGTCTAACTTGTTTCTGTTTATTAGCTGAATCTTAAATTTAATATGCTTTTTGCAACTTGTTGCTAAGGATGGACAAAGAAAAAAAAATTATATTACAGTGTAGAAAATATTATGCAACCAAGTAATCTTGGATTGTCCACTTAACATAAAAAGAACCTAGAAAACAAATATTCGGACAATAAATTCTTTGTGATAGTGATTGAGTGTTATGAGAATTTTTTGAATATCTGCGGGATATTCGACTCTTATATTCCTTTTGATATTAATATCATTTTGAGGGGATATTAGCTTTGAATGTTAAACGCCAAAATAATAATAATAATAATGTTTTTCAAGCTTTGTTAACATTCAGTTCCCATAATGTTAAGGGCCAGTTGTATGACGGTTGGTAAAAGTCTTTGTAAAAGGTGACAAAGGATAAAACATTAGAATTCACATTGTGCCCGACCGTATGTGCCAATTAGATGGCACGTACTTTCATCTGATTCCCCATCCCGTCGGGCACAAGGTGAATTCTAAGGTTTTACCCTTTGTCAGGCTTTACTAATGGCCATAAGTACTGGCAAAAGCTAGCAAGAGTGACTAATTTCATTGAGAATAAAATAAATATACATTTTTTTAATTATCTTTCTCATAACACCTTCACTTGACTTCAACAAAGAAAACTCTCTAATTAAATACTCAAATAACTTTACTATTCTTCATTATGTTTGTTCTTTTAACTCGTAATTTAAATAACATTCAACAGTTATTACTAGTCATATAAAATATATGTATCTCATACATACTGAAATCATTATTCGCTCATGTCACTAATTTAAAATTACTTTTAAATTTCAGTCAATGATGGGACAACCCATGTTCCTCAATACAATGGCATTCGTGGTGCCATGTCCACAATTTTCAAGCAGGAGGGCGCTCGCGGACTTTACCGCGGCGTAACACCCAACGTTTGGGGCTCAGGCAGTGCTTGGGGCTTCTATTTTTTTTGTAAGACATCTATCTAAATATATTCTTTATTATTATGAATTAATAAAACTACTGGTATAATATAATATAAAAACTAATTCAAATTATAAAAAAAAATCGAGGTTCAAATCACTATAATAAGAGAAAGAATTCAATCTTTAGAACAAATTCTAAGATTTTAGTAGAAATACTAGCTGCAAGGCCCGCCTTCGGCGGCCCTCTTGCTAGCCAGGGGGCTCACCCCCTGGACACCCACCCTCGAACCCCTCCCAGCACACCCACCCACACCACCACCCCAATGTACAGACAAAAACCTTAATTTTATATATATAGATAATTTCATTTAAATTGGTAACCATGACGACTGTTTTTGTTGGGGGACGGACATAGATACATAGGTAGGTACATAGGTACATACAGAGGCAGGCACAAATGCCTTTTAGTAGTATGTGTGATATAGGTACAGAAACAGAGAGAAATGCCCTTTAGTACCCCTGGACCCCCACATTCCTGACACCTTACCGCCCTGGGCCCCATCCCCCAAACCCCCTGCCACGGGACCCGATCCCCCACCGCATAGGGAATGGATATACAGGCACAAATGCCCTTTAGTAGCCCCTGGATATAGGTACAGACACAGAAAGAAATAGCCTTTTAGTACCTCCTGACCACCCTCCGCCCCTGGACCCCACCTCCCACCCCCTGGGGAGAAGAACATGTAGCAGGTACATAGGTAGGTACAGAGGCAGGCACAAATGCGCTTTAGTAGTATAAGATTATTAAATTGCGATATCATAGGGGATTCATCCCCTCAAGATATAGGTACAGACACAGAAATAAATAGCCTTTAGTTCCTACTGCCCCCACCCCTGGGTCTCCACCTCCCACCCCCTAGGGGGACGGACATGGGTAGGTACAGAGGCGAGGCACAAATGCGCTTTAGTAGTATAAGATTATTAAGTTGCGATATCATAGGGGATTCATCCCCTCAAAGAGTCGAACCTGAGAACTAACATGCTTTCCGGGCAGTCTAGCTCACGCGGTGCCATGCTCCACAATTATTGAGAATAAAAATAAATATACATTTACATTTTATATGAATAGAATTCTAATATTAATTCCTTATAAAAATTATTACATTAGTGATATGTATATTTTATAAAATTAGAAAGTTCAAACTTTTTTCCAGTATTCGGCAGACTCGCCATTTAGAACCAACCTAGTATTATATTAAACTTATATATAAAAATTATTATAAATTTATTTTTCATTTTAATTATCTTGGGAAAAATGATATTTTCTGAATTTTTGAACCGAAAGCTGGAGAAAATCTAATCACTGAAAAGCTGACTGCCCGGAAAGCATGTTAGTTCCAGGTTCGACCCTGGAGGGATGAATCCCCTCTGATATCGCAATTTAATAATATTTCTACTAAAATCTTAGAATTTGTCCTAAAGATTGAATTCTTTCTCTTTAAAATACATCTTGGTTAATCTGATCACGAGTGATTTTTTGAAAAACATTCCAACTATTTTCAAAAAAAGATGCTCAAATCTTTAGCTTTACTATTAATAAGAATTTATATTCAGAATTTTTGAGAAAAATTTAATGTTATAGTACTCTATAATATTCACGAATGCATGCATGATGGCCTTGGTTAACTATTGTGAAATGTTGACGTCACGAGAACACTACTTCTAAATTTAATCGTAAAATTAGATCTTAAACGTGACTATTGCTACGTATTTAATTTTTCAAATATATGAATTACTTGTGTAATAATTAAGCATTTTTGATAATATTTAATAATAATTTATAAAGAAATTCAAAAATTTATATCTTTAATGAAAACTTGAATATGTTGCTGTTAATTTGATGAGGGGAAATAAGAAAAAATAAAGTACCTAAGTATATTAAATTCTAATTTTATTTTGATTTGTCGACGTTTCGATGGGGATTTGAACAAATATTGTTCATATTGGGCTCATTTTTATATGCATAAATTCTAATATTGTTCTTATAAAATTATTACATTAAAGTTGATCGGACATAAAGGCAATGTTGGATTAAAAATCTGAATTTTTATTGTTATTAATCGATAACAAATACGTATAAAATAATTTTTGAAAAAGATCGGACCAAGGGTTTTCGCGTAATTAATTATTAAAAATCGGACTTTTAACACGTAGTGAATAGGGAATGTTGGCTGAAAGCATATATTTCGATTAATCTAGCCAAATCGTATGATGAGAAAAAAACAAAAAACTTTTATTTATATAGATAAATTATCGTAGGTAACGTTAAAAAAAAAAACTTTCTGACCCAGGGTTTTGTAAATATTCAAATCTAAATGATCGAAAATATCAATCCGCTTCACTTAAAAATAAATAAATCACGTGACTCGAGTCAAAAGACATTTATTTATTATATTTATTAATTTAATTATTTCATATTTCCGATTAAAAATAATGTTAGCTAACATCTAAATTAAAATAATTAATTTATGGATTAAAATTTTTAATTTTAGTCGAAAAAAAATTAGATTTTATTTTGATTTGCGGGGTACTGTCCGAGCAAACTTAGGTATATGATTTTTTATAAATTAAAAAGTTAAATTTTTTCTCAAGACTAGACTCGCTTTTAGAACCGTTTAGTATTAAACTTATATATAAAAAATTATTAGAAATTTATTTTTCATTTTAATTATCTTGCGAAAATGAAATTTTCCTAATTTTTTGAATCGAAAGCTAGAGAGAAAATCTAATCACTTATTCGCATTGAAAATACAAACACTTGCACTAAGATGAATTTTCGACGAATTTTCGACAAATTTTCGTTCATGAGTTAGTTATCTTTAAAAAAACGTGAATTTAATACTAGGGCCGGCCAGGAATAATTAAGAAATAGAGAAAAAAATGCGACTTAAGAAAAAGGATCAGTAAAATTTATAAATTGGTAGTACCTGGCAGACCCAGAGTTGTTCTGTAATTTTTTTACTATACTTAAAGGCAATATAAAAAGATCAATAAACTCCATATTAAAGTTTTAATTGGATGTTTTATTTCTTGTTGAATCATCTCCTAGGGAGTTAAACCCAAGTGCCAGGTGCGAACAAGGGTGGATCTAGAGGAGGGGGCGACCGCCCCCCCCCCCCATACAGGCCCGTGCCTGGCCGGAGTGCAACACGTGCGTCGCACGCAGAGGCCAAAAAACGGCGGCCAAATCGACAGGGAATTTATAACAATTTTTTTATTTTAATGAACTTAAAATATGAGATATGAAATTTGTAAAAATTAAAAAAAAAAAAACATTTTTTTTTTTTTTAAATTTCAAAATTGAAATTAAAGTTCTGTGTGTGTGTGTGTGTGTTAGTGTTGGGGTGTCTCTGACCCCCCCCTCCCCCCCATAAAAATTCCTGGATCCGCCCTTGGGTACGAAATCCAATCCGGGCATTCTCGAAGCTTTTTTTATTGGCTTTTCGGCCTTTCTAGCTATAAGCCAATTTACGATAATACTTATTTTTTTTTTAATTTGTCTCTACCCCGGGGTCAGATTTTAGTCGGATTCGAACCCGGGTCCACTTGATTAGCCGGCTGGCACGCTACCCCTGGCCTAACCTGACCCCCCACTCTCGAATCTAGGACGGTAGCTACATTCAACAATCAATTAGATCTTTATGAATCCTTTTTTTTTAACTAAAACAAATATTTGTTCTGATGAGTAAAACATCCATACGTTGACAAATTTTATAATAAATTTTTTATCTTCACCTCATTAAATCTTTAAGATTAAAATATATATTATATATAATTTCTAATTTTTTTTTTAATTTTCTTTAATCATTCAGCTACAACTCTATCAAGACATGGACCCAGGGAGGCAACACAAAGAAACCACTTGGGCCTTCGACTCACATGTTAATTGCGGCAGGGGCTGGCGTGCTGTCTCTCGTCATGACCAATCCAATCTGGGTCGTCAAAACGAGGCTGTGTCTGCAATATTCGGAAATTGGACTGCAACGGTTACCTGCCAACAAGCGCTACGCCGGGATGATGGACGCTCTCGGCAAGATCTACTCCACCGAGGGTGTAAAGGGGTTGTATAAGGTACAATGGGTGTGGGATGCCCAAGGATGACCGAAATATCGTGTTCCGCTTTGTCGTTACCGCGGCCTTTTCAGGGTTTCGTACCGGGGATCTTCGGCGTCTCGCATGGAGCCATCCAGTTCATGGTATACGAAGAGATGAAGAATAGCTACAATCAACACTATAAGCGACCAATCGATACTAAATTGGTAAGTTTTAAAATAATTAATTAATTAATATAAATATATTTGAAGGATTATCACTAAGGTGTGTGTATGAAAATTTAAAATTTTTAAAATTACTCGATAAGTAGTTTTTTAAGGGAGTTCGAGACTGCTTATCTATCTAGTTGATCTTCGAAAAAATCTTTTGTATTTCTCCAGAGTGACAACGTCTGCATACCAAATTTTTTAATAAAAAAATTGTTAATAATGAGGTTAATTTCGAATAAAAATCTTTGTTTTGATAATATTAATAAAAAGAATATTGAGATAAATTTTTTCTCATTATAAAAACATTTATTTAACACAAAAACGATTTCAACAAATAGAGTTGGAATTCTACACTAGTGCTTTTGTCATATTCTGTTGGCTGCAAATTACTTTTTATTTTTACATTTATGAATAACTAATTAACTAGACTGTCAAATCTATTGAAAAATGTATCATTCGATTAATAAAAGTTGAATTATTGATCTGTATAAATTTGTTGAAAATGGTATAATTTGTATAGAAGTTATAGCCCTTTTAAAAGCTCGGTCCATTTACTTCCATGTTAAAAGGACAATTTTCAATAATTTATTTCTCGGTAATGAGACAGACGATCAACTTCAAATTTCGGTAATAAATATTTAATGCATCAATGATTCGATGGTAAAAATTTGAGAATTTTCTTATAAAAATGATAAACAGTCCCGAACCTCCTTAAATATATAATTCTGTCTAGGTTTAAAACTGACTTGTATCGAGACATGCTCAGATTCTTGTCCTGAGAATGGCAATTAAATATAGATTTAGTTATGATCAATTCAGAAATATTATACAATAAAGAGAAACAAAAGAGGTTGTCCTCTCGCTTGATGCAAATAAACATACACACTAGGTTGGGTCAAAAAATCCATTATTTTTTTTTTTTACAAGTGACACGGAAAATGGGTTGGTGTGACACCTTAAAAAAATTCTTTCTAAATATGAGCTCTTAATTTTAATAAGAAGATCCTCCGCATCGCAGTTTTTTATTTTTTCTCAGTCCAATAGAAAAAAATTCATACCTCATCATTAATTGATTGTACAGAAAAATGTTCTTGAAGAATTTCGTAGAAAATTTAATGCTCTACAAAAAAGGTATCTTATATTTTTTCCGTAAACCTCACCATTTGAAAGATATTGAAGATTTAAGTTTGATTATTTTAAGACAAATTTCATTTTTGTTTATGAATTTCATAACTCGACAATAAATGGCTATTATAAAATTCGCAATACAAATTTTTATAGGAAATTAACTGCTCTATAAAAAGGGTGTCTTATGTTTTGGCGATTAAATTAAGCGTTCAAAAGATATTCATCATCAAACTTCAGTACACATGAAAGTTTGATGATGAATATCTTTTGAACGCTTAATTTAATCGCCAAAACATAAGACACCCTTTTTATAGAGCAGTTAATTTCCTATAAAAATTTGTATTGCGAATTTTATAATAGCCATTTATTGTTGAGTTATGAAATTCATAAACAAAAATGAAATTTGTCTTAAAATAATCAAACTTAAATCTTCAATATCTTTCAAATGGTGAGGTTTACGGAAAAAATATAAGATACCTTTTTTGTAGAGCATTAAATTTTCTACGAAATTCTTCAAGAACATTTTTCTGTACAATCAATTAATGATGAGGTATGAATTTTTTTCTATTGGACTGAGAAAAAAATAAAAAACTGCGATGCGGAGGATCTTCTTATTAAAATTAAGAGCTCATATTTAGAAAGAATTTTTTTAAGGTGTCTAGCAACCCATTTTTCCGTGTCACTTGTAAAAAAAAATAATGGATTTTTTGATCCACCCTAATACACACATATATATAATAATATACAGATATATCATCTCGATATATGTGTGTATGTTTATTTGCATCAAGCAGAGGACAACCTCTTTGTTTCTCTTTGTGTATAGCAGAGTTGTTGATGAATCAACAACTCTGCTACTCCCGGCAAAACAAAAACTTTTCAAGAAATATTATACATTTAAAGAAATGTTTAGTTGGTTCTGAGTTCCTATTCATTATTTTTAAATTTTTATCCATACACCCTATTATAAATATTTAATATTATTTATTATAAATCACTCAATTTAAAAAAAAATATTTAATTACAATAATTTTACATATTTAAAATATAGTTTTTTTATTATAGATAAACATTATATATTCGATGAGTGATAAATTTTGCAAATTTTTTTTCTAAGAATATAATTAATACTATTTCTAAGAATATAATTAATACTATTTTTTTCAATTTTAGGGGACTGCTGAATACATTTCGTTTGCTGCTTGCTCAAAATTGATAGCTGCCGCTATAACATATCCTTATCAAGTGGTTCGAGCTCGTCTTCAAGATCAACATCGAGATTACAATGGCTCTTGGGATTGCATCAAGAGGACTTGGAGGTACGAGGGATTAAACGGCTTCTACAAGGGACTTGGGCCTTACCTCATTCACGTTACGCCCAATATTTGCCTTGTCCTATTCATCTACGAGAAGTTTACAGGCCCTACTTAAATTCAATTCTCTTATTTTATTTTTACGCTATATTTTATTTTATTTTGACATTCCTTTATAATTTGAAATTATTCAATTAATATTCGATATGAGCTTTTTCATTTTTAAAAACATAAAAAAAGTGTAATAAATATTTTAATTTTTTTTTTTTGTCTTTTAAAATATAATTTTTTTTACATAAGATCTCTCTATCGATATATTCTTTATATTTAAAAAATAAAATTATAAAGCTCAAATTATTCATATCACTTATCGTACAAGACCTAGGCCCTATATCTTATCTATATATATATTATGACCTGAAAGGTCAGTGACAAGATGAATCTGAATGTATATAATTTTCGAATTTTTTGTCGTAGTGTCAAAAATCATTTCTTCTAATTTCAATTAACTTATTTTTTTGTAAGTTTTCTTGAAATTCCTAGTAGTTCCTAACTTTCAAAATATATAATTTTTTTAATTCAATCTATTAAAAAATCTTAATGATTTTTTTCTAATCAGATTGACCATCAACTACTAATAATATTTCTAAAGTTTCAGTATTTCTTTTAATATAGATTAAATTTAAGTAAGTATATAAGTGGTATTATATTTTCACTATTTTCTTAGCTTATTAACAAATTATCGGTTCAATAGAACTAAAGTAGATTCTCAACTTGACAAATTTTAATACATTATCAGGTCTGGGCAGCTCCTTCACTTTTGAATAACTAGTTACTTCCATTTTAAGGAATTGAGTACAAGTACTAGTTCCTTATATTTTGAGGAACAAGTTACTTTTAAAAAATTCTGATTCATCTAGAGTAAATTATGAGTAGAAAATGTTCATGGGGTCACAGTGTAATGATATTTGGAAGCAACTTCCATTTTAAGGAATTGAGAACAAGTACTAGTTCCTTTCATTTTGAGGAACAAGTTTCTTTTAAATAATTCTGATTCATCTAGTTTAAACTATGAGTAGAAAATGTTAATGGGGTCATAGTGTAATGATATTTGGAAGCAGGAGAATTTCTTAAGCCATTTTTAAAATTCGTCATTGCTATATTGTTGGACTATGAGTGAGCAGAACATCGAACATATTTAGGCAAATTTATCGCATTTTTTTCATTTTCTAAATCAACTTTTTCAGACACTAATTTATCCTCTTCAAGTTGTACAAAAATAATATTAATTGAAATTCTAATAAAATATAAATGTATTTTTATTATATACTATATAAAACTTTAGCTTTCTTGAAGATTTTTGAGACATCCAGCTTTTACAAAATTGCATCATATTTCAGATAAAATTTTGACAATTTTATCCAAAATATGAGGTCTCACAAAACAAAAAATTGAAGGAATTAGTAATTTTACAATTACATTTTCTCCAAATATAAGGAACTGAGTACACGTATTGAGGTAAAAGCACCAGTAGTGTGCCATGTATCAGTAGGGACCACATGCAAGAAAATTGCAAAAATTAGTTATATCCAACTTTGAAAAATTGCTCTCTATATAGCTCATATATAGTGCTATTTTTCAAAGTTGGATAAGCTAATTTTTGCAATTTTCTTGCACGTGGCCCACTACTGGTGCTTTTACCTTAGTTTCTTTTATTTTGAGTAACTAGTTACAAGTTACAAAAAGTAACGGGCTTAAGTAATTGGACTACTTGTAACTAGTTACTGCCTAGCTCTGAATATAATAACATAAAATTCTATATGCTCTATCAACCCACGCTTCACTTGAACAAACCTTCGTATCATAATCATTCGTATCCTCTTGTCTTGGAAGCCCCCAAACATTCCAAAAGGCTTGCGTGATTTCTTAATTTAATCTTATCGATGTATGTTACAATTTTTCGCAGTCTTTTTAGGGCTGGTACCCTTTTAGACTGAAAATGAATGCATGAAAATATATATATTTTGGATTGTTTTAATTTTTCTCTAACAATTTTATTGCACGAAACGAAAATTAATTTTATTTATTCAACTGAAAAGTTGATAATAATTTTACTTTAAATCAATTTATTTATTATTTAGTTTAGGTAGTTAAATTGAATTTTTTTTTTAATACGAATAGAAAATAATAAAAAAGAGAATTTAAAACTATTTTTACATTGAATTTAGAGGATCCATTCTTTTTTAATGCGTATATCCTGGCCAAAATTTGCAAACGCTGGCGTTTGCTAAAATTAGTTAAATAGGAGTGTATTTTGTTTTGCTTCCGGATATCTTATCATTTTCAAATCTCATATCATGTAGCTTTTAAAATTAAATATAATTATTTATTATTTGTTGGTGTGTCGTCCTAACTTGGGTAACGGGATTCATTCGGTTTCAGATTTGAGGGCGTCGTTGGGTTTTACAAGGGCATCGTCCCAAATTTAATACGTGTCGTTCCTGCTACCGCATTGGTCTTCCTCGTTCAAGAAAACGTTTCTCATTTTCTTCTGGCCCGTTCAGCTACGAGGGCCAACGAGCGCATTAACTAGGAATGGACCTCTAGTTTTAGACATTTTCAAAAAAATGAAAATTTTAATGGGGAAATTATCATCCCAATTATTTCCATTTATTTTATGTCACTCCTCTTTATCGTATAAATGTGAAAATGATAGTAATTAATTCACTGATCAGCTTGATGTAATTAACATAACAAAAAATTGTTTTGTTCTAGTTTACCAAAGTATGTAAATGTAATAATAAACATGGCATAAAATAAACCGTTCAATCCTTTACAAGAACAAAATTGTTTAAAAGGATTTAACATTTTATTTGCCTTATTAAAATCCAAAAATTCTCTAGTAAAATATACAATCAACAAATCATCTCTGATATTTTTATTTATAATTAAATAACTAAATTTCCATTTCTGTCCTTATTTTATTTCCTTATTAAAAATTTCTATACATTTACATATGAAAAGTCGAGGGGTGAACCGCGATTGGAATTAGGTGTACACCGTCTTTGGAATTATTTTGGGATTCATTAGATAATGCCTCTTTATCTTTTGTCTTCTAATTGGAAATGAAAGTGGAAGTGGAAGTAGGTGTACATGATATTAGGTCGCGGTTCACCCCTCGTGAAAAGTTAATTCTTTCTTTTTGATTTATTTGTAATTATAAGCAACAAAAATATAAACTTGGATATCCTAAAATATTCAATGTTTTATTAAACTTAAACAGTTTAGAATTAAAAAATTATGTTCTTAATATAGGTACTAACTAAATGTAGGTCATTTAGACAAATGATTTATATAAAATTATTTATTGGCATTGTAATGGATAAAAATCAGACAGGCAACCTTGTCATTTAGATAACACTAATATCAAGAGGTCAATATCACTAGATAGATGTATATAAATTTTCCATTGCTTCTAAATAAACTTATATTTTCTAATTTATCAAATATAAATAACTCTTCTTCGTGTCTCTATTACATAAATAATACATCTTACATACAATTATAAAATAGGTAATTAAAATCAATAAACAATAGTTCATGAGCTCAATCACTTTTTATCTTGGAATTAATACAACTGTATGTAAATCAGATATTTTCAGTCGCCTCCTCTTGGAAAGCAATGGTAACCTACCAAGAGTATAATTGCCTAGTAACCTCTCCAAACTAGCCGTTCGGAACCGGCGTTAAAAAGTAGGTCCCGTATATCTGTGTAAAAAACAGCTAAACACACTCAACACAGGTAAATGTGGAGAGGAGCCGAAACGTCAGGTAGACCTGATATGGCACTTAAAAGAAGAAAAGAATATGTAAATCTTGTTAATAATTAAGGTTCTCACATAAACAGTTGTACTAATTGTAAAGTGGAAATTTCTCCATTTTGAGCCATTGTTTATATGATTTTTATACTTGTTTTCTAGGGTGTTTTTTTTAGAGGTATAGAACTTCGAATTGAAATAAAACACAGGAAAATCGTTTTAATGTCCATCAATTTGGCTTTATTGGAAGGATAATTTTATGCCATTAATGTTTAAATATGATTTCGGGCATGTGGCCGCCGCGGCTGGCTCGAATAAATCCAATTTACAGGTCCAATTTTCAACCACTTTTTCGAGCATATGGGGCCGTATGTTGGCAATAACGCCACGAATGTTGGCTTCCAAGTCCCCTAACGTTTCTGGTTTGTTGGCGTAGACGAGCGACTTCACATATCCCCAAAGAAAATAATCCAATGGTGTCAAATCACACGATCTTGGTGGCCAATTGACAGGTCCATTCCGCGAAATTATGCGCTCATCGAATGTTTCCTTCAATAAATCGATTGTGACGTGCGCTGTGTGGCATGTAGCGCCGTCTTGTTGGAACCACAACTCATCCACATTCATGCCATCCAATTCGGGAACAAAATAGTCGGTTATCATGGCTCTATACCGGTCTCCATTAACGGTAACTGACTCTCCAGCATTATTTCGGAAGAAGTATGGCCCAATGACTCCACCAGCCCATAGAGCACACCAAACAGTCAGTTTTTGTGGATGTAATGGCGTCTCAAGGGTCTCATGTGGATTCTCTTCACTCCAAATGCGGCAATTTTGCTTGTGCGTTATTGCCAACATACGGCCCCATATGCTCGAAAAAGTGGTTGAAAATTGGACCTGTAGAATTGGATTTGTTCGAGCCAGCCGCGGCGGCCACATGCCCGAAATCATATTTAAACATTAATGGCATAAAATTGTCCTTCCAATAAGGCCAAATTGATGGACATTGAAACGATTTTCTTGTGTTTTATTTCAATTCGAAGTTCTATACCTCTAAAAAACACCCGTTATATATCTATTGTTTAGGTTTTAGATACCTGAAAAAGTTTCTCTAAAGAAACTAAACGGTATCGAAATGAAAATTGCAGTACTTTATCGTCCGAATTCTTAAGAACTCTATAATTAATTTAATAAAAATGGACAAGAGAGAATAAAATGAATTTAATTAATATATAATTATTCTTTTATATTTGATAATTATGGGAGTAGTTTTCTTTAAAAACATTCCCACTTCAAAGAAAATAATAATTATTTTCCAAAGTAGAAATTTCATAAATTATAATCAAAAATTTTTATTATGTTTATTCATTTATTTTGTTTTTGTTTAAGAATTAACTACTTAATAATCTGCAATAACCGAAATAAATTATTTATATATTTAAAAATAGGGATTTTATACTTATTTCATTCATATTCATATAAACCTTTGAAGAGATATTAAATAAATCTTATTGTTTTTTATTTAAGTAAACCTCTGGTGAAAGATATTTATATCAAAAAAGATCACTTGCTTAAGGACGTTTCCTAATAAATCGATTTTCTTGCAATCGTTTTAAAACTTTGAATATACATATTTATAAGTGCCCTTTATATGTAGACATTTTCTTCAATAGTCCTTGCGGCCCTAAATTTATAAATATTGACCATTGAAATTTGCATATTTAACACGCGAACCCTATCCAGATTGATGTTAAAGCGACTGTTTCATTAAATAACAATCGTAATTTTCTTGATATTATTTTGAAAAACTGAGAATCATTAACTGAAGATATAACAAATATTTTTTTGTTAAAATAATTGTATCAATGCGGTATTTGTTTTGTATGAAAAATGTTAAAGTTAGGTACTTTTCATGGTTTTCAATTTTTCTCGCAAGTGAAAGATGGCGACTTGGCAACGTCGCATTAAAATCACTCAATTTTTCCATATCTAAAAAACTTCTGCAGCTAGTGCATTTGAGATTTTTAGCTAATTCTCTCAAACTAACTATACTGTTCTCATCTAGAACTTTGCATTGAGCTGTTTCATGAAATGTTTTTTTTTATTCTTTGTCTTTTAGCGTCGGTAAGAATGCAATGTTGCCAGATCCAAAAAACGACGCAGTCAAAATATTTTTGCCTTTCTGCGCATGTGAGAGTAGGGGAAAGAGCAAACTGCATCTGAGCTGATATTAGGGAACGTCCTTAAAGATAAATTTTAAAATATGGAAAAATTTTGAAAAAGGAAGCACAAAACTAATGTTTTTCTTAACAACGATTAATTATTATTAACTGTTATAATCCTCTTTTTTTTATTTAAGTTTTTAATTTATTTATTTTCAGATTTTCTCTAGAATCATCTTAAATTACAAATATATCTTAATTTAAAAGTTTCTTTTCAACTTCTAGTGAATTTATTTTAATTACATGTAATAGATCATTGTAATGATGAGTTAATGGAGTCATAACGAAGAATGAAATGGGCGTTGCAACCTTGCATCTTCATCACACCTGCATCTCTTAAGGAGAAGGCTAATAGAAGACAACGGCCTTAGATATTGCTTCTGGAGGAAGGATACCATCTTTCTATTTAATGTAGTAGTCTAAGACAGCGTTACCCAACCGAAGATGCTGGTCCGTCAGAAAATTTTCCTGTGCGGTTTTTCAAAATTTTACTGAAAGAATTTTTTCATGTTAACCTCGAGCTAACAACAAATGGTTTATCGGAGTCGATAAAGAGTAAATAAACTCTGGGTAAAAGTTAATTTATTATTATATGATTTATTTTGCGAAATGTTTTAATTTTTTACCTTACCGATCCTCAAAAAAATTGGCGGCCCGCTAACGTAAAAGGTTGGGAACCGCTGGACTAAGAAACTAATATTTTTAACGTTTATTAAAAAAAAAAGATCAAATTCTGTATTTTTTAAAATTTCATCGAGATTTGAACTCTCTTTATCGCAATGAATATGAAACATTGTCTAATTAAAAATCACTGTATTGTTATTGTCCACATTCCCAAGGAGAGTAATGTTTTAAAAAATGTTATTCAATATTCTAAATAAAATTATCCGAAAACGCAACATAAAATCAAAATGTATTACTATCATTTAATAAAATATTTATTTTTATAGAATAAATTATTCTTGAAAAATATGTAATCATCGAGAGAGAAGTAGTAATAAATAAAAATAAAAAACTTTAAAAAATGTACCATTATTAAAATTAATCCCATACTAATATTAATGTATTTATTTTAAAGAGTATTTTCCGAAAGTGATAGTAAAATAAATTTTTTATTCTAAAAAAATCTGGGTGGGCATCTCATATCTTTACTATAGATCTTGTCACCTCCAACGTTAAAATTTAATTAAAACTTAAAATTTATTAAGTGAATTTAATTTTATTTAGGAACGAATCAAAGATTTTAGTAGAAATACTAGCTGCAAGGCCCGCCTTCGGCCGCTCTTTTTCTACCCATGGGGCTCGACACCTGGACCCCCCCCCCCCCACTCCCCTCCGAAACCAATCCACACCACTACCCCAATGTACAGACAAAACCTTAATTTTATATATAGAGATAATTTCATTTAAATTGGTAACGATGACGACTGTTTTTGTTGGGGGACGGACATAGATTCATAGATACATACAAAGGCAGGCACAAATGCCTTTTAGTAGTATGTGATATAGGTACAGATACAGAGAGAAATGCCCTTTAGTACCCCTGGACCCCCACATCCCTGACTACCCACGCCCTGGACCCCAACCCCCCACCCACTGGGGGACGGACAAACATAAGTATATATACAGGCACAAATGCCCTTTAGTAGCTCCCTGGGTATAGGCACAGACACAGGAAGAAATACCCTTTAGTACCTGTCAACCCCCACCCTGAATCCCCCTGGTGGGGGGGGGGGCATAGATACAGAGGTAGGTACAAATGCGCTTCCTCATATAATTGTAGATTTTCTCGAGGGGTGAACCGCGACTTATTGTGTACACCTACTTCCAATTTCATTTCAAAGTAGAAGACAATAGATGAAGGGGCATTATCTAATGAATTCCAAAGACGGTGTACACCTAATTCCAATCGCGGTTCACCCCTCGAATTTTCTATAACGGGAAAGAATTTTAGAAAAAAATTAATTTATTTTGAAATTTGAAATTATTACATTTTTCGATCGGAGGTTTCCGGAGCCGCTCGGAAACATTCGGGTTCACGCATGCTTTGCGACTCAATCTTCAGCCTCCATCTTATTGCATTGAATTGACATTGACATAACATCCATTCTATTATAATTTATATTTTTAAATAGTGATTAATTAATTATTCTCTTTAGTGTATTAGTGGTCTGTGAACTCATTAGCCGTAACAAGTGTTTATTTATATCCAAAATAATAATATATGATTCAGAATCACGTAATATTGTTTCAATTAAATAATTTTATTTTTCCTAGTTTTTGGCAATTATATTGCATTATAGACAAAGTACTAATTTTTTTGCATATTTGGATTATTTTTATTGTATAAATATCCAGTCTTTTATTATATATTTTGATAAAATGATATTATTTTCTGATTAAGGCAATACTATATACAATTTAATACAGAATTACCTGATGATGGATCATATACCTAATTAGAAATCTTGAAAAATCATCGGTGCAAGGAAAATATGGAAGTTAGCTCAACAACATAAGGAGGAAAACTTGGATTTTATGCTAGAGTCGCATCACAAAGGTAAGCTTTATTTTAATTTCCATTCTCTTAAAATATATATATGTCTAAATATTGTTTTAAATCATATATTTACAACTTTTTAAAAATACAGCCTCACTGGAGGTATCTCTTCAATATTAATTTAAAATAAATTAAAAACCCAGTATCAAACATGCTATTAGATATGTTTAATTTAGTTGTTAGAAGTTTTGAGCTAGATTTTTTAGCTATCTATACATTAGGTAAATGTACCAAATTCTGACACTTTCAACTTGAAATAACATTATTAAGAAATGCAGAATATTTGTTGAATAAATAAATATATGAATACGTAGGTCCATTTATCTACAACTAAAAACTTATTATTCTTTACAAACTGAAATGCATGTGACTGAATTCCTTTTTCGCCAACTGTAACAGTTACTTTCGTCTTGACTTTGTTTGTGTTCACAGTTTAACCTTAGAAAAGTGCACCACCAAAATAGCGGATAACTCATCAAAAAATCATTTTTTTGCTGAGAATATTCCCGAATTTAGGGAACGAGGTGTTGGTTTATAGTGAAACATTATTAAAATTATATTAGGCTGGAGTTGGTGGTGTTTCACAAGGAGAAAATTAAATTTTTTTAAAAATTACTCTATATATTTGTTCTTCTGATGATGAGTTAAGAGCTCGAAATATATAGAGTAATTTTAAAAAAATCTTGGTATTTTAATTTTCTCCCTGTAAAACACCAACTCCAACCTAATATAATGAGAATATTGTTTTGCTGCTAAGATAAATAAATATTTAATACACATTCTAGTTAGTTTATGTTAGAAAATATGTGTAATTAATAAATATTAGGGTGTCAGGTTTTGGTACATGAAAATATACTCTGGGCCAAACTCTGACATGCCTGTCAAATTTGCAATCATGAATAAATATGCCATGATCCTAATTCTGACACTATTATTCTAGTGCCTTCACCATTTAAACGTTGTCTTTTTTGGCCTCAAACGCCTGTAAATAATAAAAGAATAAAGAAAGAAAAAATACCGTCAGTAGCCACGTCCACTGAATGGAGAAATTACTATTTGAAGAAAGAAAATGAAAAATTGAAGAAAGAAGTTGAGAAACAAGAGAGGAAAAGAATCAGGGATGAGAAAGAAAGCCCAAAAATTAAATAAGAACGCTGTTATAGACAATAGAGAAGAAAGTGGTTCAAATCATGGAGATCTGCAAATCAACATGAATACCTTCGTACTCGTAAAATATGTATATGGACGATATGTACCCCGGAATTGTAGAAGAAATGTATGACGATAATGCATTAGTAAGTGTAATGGAAAAATCTGGACAATTTGGATGGGGTTGTCCAGAAGAAAAGGATTCTCTACAGTACGAGTTTTCGGATATCACAAAAAATTTCTGCTCCAATTCCTATAAATAAAAGAGGCATTTATAAAGTCAAAGAAATGTGTTTCGAATAATTATTTAAATATGTACATTATGGTGGCCCTTATTTTGGGTATTTTCGAATTTTTACGCTTGCAGGGGCTCATATGGTTCGAAATAAATAAAAAAAAAATATCCCCCAAGTTTCAACCCCCTATCTCAATTTTAACCTGTGCCTCAGAGCGATGCAAGTTTCCCATCTAAATAACATGGGGTTTTTGACATTGAACGATCAATTTTTTATTCGGGCCAAAGCAATGGTTTAAAAAATTTGAAACTCTGTAGACTTTATCCTTATAATAGTAGCTACTCTTCAGAATTTTTACAGATTTATATAATATATATAATTTGTGAATTAAGATATATTTTTGTATTTGTGTGTTGTTCTTTTGTTTTCTTTTTATGTTAAAGAAAAGAAAAAAAATGTTAATTTTAACTATTAATCTTTATAAACTTAAGATATATTTGTATATTTGTGTGCTTTTGATCTTTGTTCTTTGTTCTACTTCTAATGCATGAGAATCACAATTTTGTAATTCTAAAAATCTTTTTGTATACTGTATTTGTATTGACAGTCTATTCAAAAATAAATAAATATTCCTATTATAATTTTGTAGTCTATAACTTACTAACACTAAGATATGGCAGTATTTTATCTAGCTGTAACTCCAAAATTATAATAACTAAAAATCTGAAAAAACTCTGAAGGATAGCTACTATTATAAGGGTAAAGTCTACAGAGTTTCAAATTTTTTGAAATATTACTTTGGCCGGAATAAAAAATTGATCGTTCAATGCCAAAAACCCCATGTTATTTTGATGGGAAACTTGCATCCCTCTGAGGCACAGGCTAAAATTGAGATAGAGACTTTTAAACTTGGGGAATATTTTTTTTTATTTATTTCGAACCATATGAGCCTCTGCGAGCG
Organism: Forficula auricularia; assembly: GCA_024734495.1. Lineage (NCBI taxonomy): Eukaryota > Metazoa > Arthropoda > Insecta > Dermaptera > Forficulidae > Forficula > Forficula auricularia. The sequence continues at coordinate 1,508,316 of JALMQS010000150.1, forward strand.
TAAAATTCGAAAATACCCAAAATAAGGGCCACCCTAATGTGCATGTTTTAAAATTCCAACAAATTAACATATAAACAATTAGTCATGGTTTTTAATAATAACAAACTAACAAAACATTCTATGTCAAAATTAGGAACCAATATTGTCAGAATTAGGACCAACCGAAATTTTTCATGTCAGAATTTGGTACAAAAATATGTAATGCATTTAATTGATTTTTGCGCAATATAAAATGTGCGCTCCAACCCTGCGCACCACACCCCCACCTAGCTCCCTGGACTCCACCCCGCACCATCCCCCGCACCCCCACCCTACTCCGCCTCACTCCTCTCCCCACCTCCCGCACCTACCCTCCGCCCCCCAGTTTTTGGATTTCTAGCCTTCTAGTGACCCACAGATTATGTATACAAAATTTGGTTGAGGGCAAGAATTTACATTTTTCACCCCCTTTTTGGGTGGGTTTTTGGGGAATTTTTTTAAACAAAAGTTTTGTCAGAAATCACATCCCCTACATCTTTGTTTATCATAAAATTTGCCGTAGGGTTAATAGTTTAGGAGTTATTTGATAATTTTCATTCGTGCGACCCCCAAACCCCCTTCTGGGGTCAAAATATCAAAACGTTATATAGCTAAAAACGTAAGTTAGAAGACATCTGATGTTAAATATGAAATTTCATAATAATCCCTTCAGCCGTTTTTACATGAATCGTGAGCAACTTTTCGGAAACGACGGAAACATACAGACAGACAGACATACAGAAAGAATTTTGTTGAGGGTGTTTTCGTTCATAACTTTGCTTGAAACGTCTGCAACCAAAATTTGGCGTGATTTGGACCAATGTACAGACAAAACCTTAATTATATATATATATAGATGAATAAATATATAATTTTATTTAATAGAAACTATAGTTTCGAAGATTTGGCCTTCATCTTCAATTTTTAACCGACTTCAAAAAAAGGAGGAGGTTCTCTATTCGACTGAATTTTTTTTTTTTTTTTTTTTTTTTTTTTTTTTTTTTTGTGCCTATGTTACCTCATATCTCCGCCAATTGTCAACCGATTTGAAAATTTTTTTGCATTGGGTCCAGTCTAGCTTCCGATTGGTCCCATTTTTTTTTCGGATTTTTTTTTCATAGGTATTGTGACCTTTTTTATTAGGTTTGCTTAGACCTAACCTCTTTGTTTATGAACCGATTTCGATGGTTCTTTTTTATCCGAAAGGGGTGTCTTAGGGATGGTGTCATATTAATTTGGTCAAGTTCTGATGATATAATCACTATTAATAACATCACTAAAAGGAGAAAAATGAAAATTTCTTAAGAAAAATAAAATCGACTTCAAAGTAATGCAACAAATAAAAAATACACTAAAAGCAGTATAAAATAACATATCTTTATTTAGTTATACAGACGACGAAATATTAACACGAAATTACTTTTTGAAGTTGGTGCCAAACATATACCTTCATGAATCGCACTCGACGGATCTTACTTAGTACGTTTGGCGGGTACGCTCGCTTATAGGTATAGTTTGTTTGGCACCGACTTTAAAAAGTAATTTCGTGTTAATATTTCGTCGTTTAGTTGTAACTAAATAAGATAATAATTATTTTATACCTTTTTTAGTGTATTTTTATTTGTTGCATTTAATTTTTTGAAGTCGGTTTTTATTTTTTTCTTAAAAATTTTTATTTAATAAGTATTTTATGTTTACTTCTGACTTCGCAGTTAAAAATTCACTAGATCTAACAAATTCTCTTCAACACGTTAATATTCAAAATTCTCATAAGCTTATTTCTTTCGACGTGAAAAACCTTTTCCCCTCGATTCCTCTTTTAAAATTAAAAGAAATATTAGTCGAGCTGATCGATTTGAATATTAAAGATCCTCTTCATAATAGTCAAATCCTTAAATTATTAGACCTATGCATAAACCAGAACTATTATATTTTTAATAATAAATTCTATAGGCAAAACCGACGGTTTAGCTATGGGCAGTCCGCTTAGTCCTATCCTTGCTGAAATTTACATGGCTAATTTAGAAAAAACAATTCTCGGTCCGAATAATTCCTTTGCTAAACAAATTGTATTTTGGCGTAGATACGTTGATGATATTTTTTAATATGGTCAGGCACTCTTAGACAATTGAGCTCTTTCCAAAATTACTTAAACTCTCTTCACTCTAATATAGAATTCACTTCCGAAATTGGAAATAAAACCCTTTCTTTTTTGGACCTCCAAATAACTATTTCGAAAAACAAACTTAATTACAAAATTTTTAGAAAAGATACTTTCACAGACACAGTGATTCCATTTTCGTCCAACCACCCTACTAACACTAAATTTGCCGCTTTTTATTCGATGATCTACAGACTTATTTCAATACCAATGGACACTTCAGATTTTAACAATGAACTAAATATAATTTATAATATAGCTATGAATAATGGCTACAACAAACTGATAATTAATAAAATTTACAAAAAAATTAATCAAAAAATAAGTATCTCTCATACACACTCACTAAATTCCGGAACTGTTAAAATATTTAAAAGACTCCCCTTCATTTCGAACCATGTTACAAACCCTATAGCTTCAAATCTTAGAACGTCTGGTATAACTCCTGCTTTATATAATAAAAACACTTTAGGTTCACAGCTAATTAATAATAAATTAGACAAAATTCATAAATTAGATAAATCAGGGGTATATAAATTGACTTGTGATAATTGCGACGCAATCTACATAGGACAAACTGGACGCTCTTTTAGAACTCGCTACTCGGAACATGAAAGAGCCTTTAATAGTCTCAGCAGATCAGATGATATTAATATGGAATCAACTTCTACCTTCGCCAATCATCTACATTTGAATAAACACACCTCTTCTATTAGCCACCTAGTTCCGTTACATTTCGAAAGAAAGGGCTTACGTTTAGATTTTTTAGAGTCAACTGAAATAAAATTAGCTCTCTCAAATAAAACGAATATACTAAATAATCAATTAGAAGTTAAAAAAAGTACAATCATTGATTACATTCTTTAAATATTTGCAAATTTGTTTTGTGTGTAAATTCTCATTTCTCAGAAGACCATTCAAAATTAAACAAAATAGACTTCTCCCTCCACGAATTTTAAATATTTACTCTTTTGTCATCTTAAAAATTAATCTTACCATTGAGTTGTATTCAAATTCGAAATCCTCTTTTCTCAAAAGGCCATTCAAAATTAATCCAAAGTAGACCTCCTACCTTTTCTCCCTCCAGTAATTTTAAATATTTACCCCTTTGTTATCTTAAAAATAAATTTTAGCATTGAGTTGTATTCAAATTTGAAATCCTCTTTTCTCAAAAGGCCATTCAAAATTAATCCAAAGTAGACCTCCTACCTTTTCTCCCTCCACTAATTTTAAATATTTACTCTTTTGTTATCTTAAAAAAATAAATTTTACCATTGACTTGTATTTAATTTCGACTTATTCAGATCAGTTACTTCCTGTATCTCCTGAAGATGGGTTAGTCACCCGAAATATATATATCGAGATTAAAGATTCTCTAAAAATAAATTCGTTTTATTTTTTTATATCTTAATGTGAAACCTACCAAGTATTTTTATCCAATAATTTTAAATTTAATAAGTATTTATTTATATTTATTTGCACTCGCATGTTTAAAGCACCGGTTTCTATAGAAGTTATAAAAATTATTAATTTTTATTTGTTTTTATATGTTTAAAAAAAGTTAAAAAATAACATTTTTAATTTAATTTCCCTGGAATCGTGTTGGGGTCGCATAATAGACCAATTGTGGGCGCGGGGTTATCCACCCCTACTTAAAGGAGCAGGCTGGAAATTTTATTTAAATAGGAAAATAAAACAACTAAAGGTTAAGGATTTTTTTTTTATTTCAATTAGAAATTAGAGAAATAGAGTACGATATATACAAATTTTAGAAAAATTATGTCTTATATACATAGATTTGTTAAAGCTTTATTGTTTGAAATGATTCTTAATTAATTAATTTATTGGACAAAATTTTTATTTATACACACTTGAAATCTTACATTATTAATATTATTATGTATGAGACTTGATTCATAAGTACTTGGAACACCGAGCGTTGCTCGGTAATTTTTTGCTTTAGTTCAAAGTGATTTATTAATATTATTTTTAATAATTTAATATTTAATAAAAAATACCTCCAATTTAATTAAATTGGCAAATTCTAATATTTAATAATATTTGTAATGAATTATTAGGGGGATATAAAATTAAAAAACCAATTAATTATTAAAAGGAAATTGAATAAAAATGTAATTATTCATTTTTATCGAGACAACCACCTGTGAATGATTATTTCAATTAACAAAAAACCTATCAAAAACAACTTAGCCGAAAATGAGACCGTGACATATCGAATTGCCAACCCAAAAACACCCTAACCCGTACGTTTCATCCGAGGGGTGAACCGCGTACACCTAATTCCAATCGCGTTGGAATTAGGTGTACACTGTCTTTGGAATTACTTTGGAATTCATTAGATAATCTATTGTCTTCTGCTTGGAAATGAAAGTGGAAGGGAAGTAGGTGTACACAATTTTAGGTCGCGGTTCACCCCTCGGTTTCATCCAAATCGTTAGAGCCGTTTTCGAGAAATCGATTCTATATATACAAGAACTGTTCGTTTATATAATAAGAAAGATAAGAAAGATTTACAAATGTCTAAATCCGCTCCCTTCTCACTGTTGTCGTATTTGGAATAATTTTATAATTTGGTGACAAAAATGAGATCTTTACTAGAATTTTTTATTATGTTAATTATATAACAAAAAAATTAATATTTTTGTCTCGACGGTGTGAGCTGACTGCCCGGATAGCATGTTAGTTCTCAGGTTCGACTCCTGGGGGATGAATCCCCTCTGATATCGCAATTTAATAATATTTCTATTAAAATCTTAGAATCTGTCCTAAAAATTAAATTCTTTCTCTTTTAAAATTGATTTGTTAATCTGAACCCGAGTTGATTTTTGAAAAACATTCGAACTATTTTCAAAAAGAAGATGCTCAAATCTTTACTTTTATAATTAAGTAATGGAGAGGGATTCAGCCAATGGGTAGCCTCTGCTGAATAAAAAACTCCCAATTATAGAAAACGTTTCGGCTTTAATTAAATAATGCCAGCATCAGTTCCTAAGAAAGTATTAGCGACACAATTAATTTTATAAATAAATTGTCCGCAGGCAGAGTTGTTGTGGATTTTATCATAATATACAAAATTATATGAATTACAAAATATTATATATTATTATATTTGTATTTGAGACGTTGCGCATATCAAGTGAGAGCACACCAAGATTTATGCAGGCGCGGATCCAGACCTCTGATTTGGGGGGGGGGGGGCGGTCACCGGTATATAAGATCTACTTTTGATCTCGGAAGTGTGTCGCGATCGAATTGTCCAAGCGGGGGGGGGGGGGGGAGAAGCCCCCCCACATAGAACTTTATTATTTTCAATTTTAAAATTTAATGTTATAAAAAAAATTAAATTAAATAAACATGTAAAAAATGTTGATCTCCGCTGCTTTGGGGGGGGGGGGGGCGCCCTCCCTGGATCCGCGCATGGATTTATGTACCATTTTGTAATTCATATAATTTGTATATTATTGTTATTTTGAATTTAGGTCATTTATCTAAGATTTTAATAGATATGTTTATATTGCATGTAGGAGGTTTATTTCAGTTAAGCATTAATTTTTACTATTCCAATCGAGTTGAATGGAGTGAAAATCAGTGGCTTTCGTTAGTAATGTTGCATGTTTGGAGTAAGTGTCTCAGGATCTGGACTGGTGCCGGAAAGCGTACTAGTGCTTGGGTTCGACTCCCGAGGGGACAAAACCCTCCTACATGCAATATAAACATATCTATTAAAATCTTAGATAAATGACCTAAATTCATAAATAATAGTATTATTGATTCAATATCAAAAGTTGATTTTGAGAAGGAATTTCAATCTTTCTTTCTCAAATAGATACTCATTTCATTACAAATATTTGTATATTATGATAAAATCCTGTTGCCTGCGGACAATTTATTTATAAAATTAATTAGCGTCGCTAATACTCTCTTAGAACTGATGATGGCATTATTTAATTAAAGCGAAACGTTTTCATAATTGGGAGTTTTTTATTCAGCAGAGGCTACCATTGGCTGAATCCTTCTCCATTACTTAATTATATAGATATACAGCCATCAAAATTGTATCATCTTTACTTTTATATTAATAAATACATTTGAGATTATACAGTATAAAAACTTTTAAGAAAAAAATAAAAGCCGACTTCAAAAAATTAAGTGCAACAAATAAAATACACTAAAAGGTATAAAATAATTATTATCTTATTTAGTTACAACTAAACGACGAAATATTAACACGAAATTACTTTTTAAAGTCGGTGCCAAACAAACTATACCTATAAGCGAGCGTACCCGCCAAACGTACTAAGTAAGATCCGTCGAGTGCGATTCATAAAAGGTATATGTTTGGCACCAACTTCAAAAGTAATTTCGTGTTAATATTCGTCGTTTAGTTGTAACTAAATAAGATAATAATTATTTTATACCTTTTAGTGTATTTTATTTGTTGCACTTAATTTTTGAAGTCGGTTTTTATTTTTTCTTAAAAATTTTTATTTTTCTCTTTTTAGTGATGTTATTAATAGTGATTATATCATCAGAACTTGACCAAATTAATATGACACCATCCCTAAGACACCCCCTTTCGGATAAAAAAAGAACCATCGAAATCGGTTCATAAACAAAGAAGGTTAGGTCTAAACAAACCTAAACAAACCTAATAAAAAAGGTCTAATACCTATGAAAAAAAATCGAAAAAAAAATGGGACCAATCGGAAGCTAGACTGGACCCAATGCAAAAAAAATTTTCAAAATCGGTTGACAATTGGCGGAGATATGAGGTAACATAGGCACAAAAAAAAAAAAAAAAAAAAAAAATCAATCGAATAGAGAACCTCCTCCTTTTTTGAAGTCGGTTAAAATGTGAAGGTAAATTATACCTATACATAAATAATCAAAATTTCAATACATCAACATTGAGATCTTTCTAGTTATCATACTACAAATTCTAACGGAAGAATCAATCAATTTTAATTTCACTTTTGTCCATTTTCAGAAGATATCATCGAGAAGATACACCAAGGGAGAGAGATCGATGGAGCTGGATCTTGGTAAGCCAGACTTTGTTTTTAACAAAAAGGTCAAAAATATATCACCCAAAGAATCGTTATTTATTATCATAATTATTTCTTTCTACAACCAAAATGAATTTTTGATCAAACTATTTGAATTCTTTTTAATTAATGCAACAATTCATTAACATCTTTGATATATTGATTGGCCTTTTTTGAATTCCAAAGAGGACGCATATTTAGTATCGTTTTCTTTTTTAATATTATTTTTTAAGTGATAAGCAAATAGTCCGGTCAACGAATGGGTTATAGAAAGCATTGAAAAGGAGAGAATGTTTTCTTTTGGAATGTGTTTGGGCTAGTTAGGAGGTAAAAATACTAAGTTTCCGGGCTTAGGGGTGGGAAAGGGGTGGAATAGTCCCGTTTTTGTTTTTTTTTTTTTTTCCGCTTATATCTCTAAAATGATACATCGTAGGGAAAAAATTATTCTTATCAAAATTAAAGGTTAAGAGATTTGATATAAGATTGGATATTTTACATTTTTCTCTATTCCTTTTGGTTTTTGGGATATTCGCCCGCGAATATCGTTAATATATAAAAAAAAATCCCGTTTTGCATCAAACTTTTTGTCTCTTAACACCTCAGCCTTTCTTTTTATAGTAAAAGTCATCTGGAAAAGGTTGTAGAGCATTCAATTTTCTTTTAAATGATTATTCATTTACGATTTTATCTTTCAAATCGTCTGGTATTATAGCAATTTCAAAATTTCAGGTCGATTTATACATTTTGTTGAAAACCCCGAAATAGCCCAGTATATAGGAGAATTTCAGCTTACATTAATTGCAGGAAAAGTTTTTTCTTCTAGGATCGTTTGGTATGGTGTGGTTATGCCATATCTTAGTTTGAGAACTCGAAAGTGTGGGGACAACCTTTGGTGGCCTAAAAACCCTCGCAATTTTCGGACTTTAACCCAAAAACTTGCACTTTTTTTGATTTTTTCCCATTTTGACCATGATGGAGTACATTTTCGACAAAGACTATTCTATACATTTTTAAAACTAGATTAAATTTTCTACAATTTAAACAAAGTTTCATCTTAATTGGATAATGGTAAGTCATGCCGCAATTAGGTTGTTTTGAAAAACTGCAATTTTTTGCAAAGAATCTCAGTTTTTCGTTGATAAAATAGAAAAGCACTCATTCTAGAAACTTGATTTCTATTTCATTCTCTAGAAAATCTTATTGACTTGAACGTTTACTTGGACCACTTTTTGATAAAACTCTTAAATTTATAGATATCCAGAATTTTCCGGACAGGATATGTATGATCCGAATCCTCAAAAGTGTCATTCAAAATGCTGGATATCTTTAAATCCAAGACTTTTATGAAAAAAAGTGGTCCAAGTAAACGTTCAAGTCAACACAATCTCCTAGAGAATGAAATAGAAATCAAGTTTCTAGGATGAGTGGTTTTCATTTTATCAACTGAAAACAGATTATTTGCAAAAAATTGTAGTTTTTCAAAACAACCTAATTGCGGGTTACCAATTAATTATCCAATTAAGATGAAACTTTTTTAAATTATAGCAAATTTAATCTAGTTTAAAAATGTATAGAGTGGTTTTTGTCGAAAACTTGCTCCATCATGGTCGAAATGGGAAAAAATCGAAAAAAGTACGAGTTTTTGGGTTAAAGTCCGAAAATTTCGAGGTTTTTCGGCCACCAAAGGTTGTCCCCTACACTTTCGAGTTCTCAAACTTAGATTTGGCATAGCCACACCATACTAAACGATCCTAGAAAAAAACCTTTTCCACAATTAATGTAGGCTGAAATTTCCCTATATACTGGGTTATTTCGGGGTTTTCTAACAAAATGTATAAATCGACCTGAAATTTATAAATTGCTATAACTCCAGACGATTTGAAGATAAAATCGTAAATATATACAGGAGTGGTCCCGAATTCATGGTACAAACTTTAATGGTAGGTACAGGACATTGTAACAATGAGTTATTGTATAGGAATGTATAGTGTAATAAATATATGTAATATGTATATGTATGTATAGTTTAATAGTAATATAGTGTATAATGTATGTATAATGTATAGCCGTTATTTCCCCTGTTTACGCCTCACCGCGTCACTTGCGACTATACATTCCTATACAATAACTCATTGTTACAATGTCCTGTACCTACCATTATGGTTTGTACCATGAATTCGGGACCACCCTGTATATATCATTTTAAATAAAATTGAATGCTCTACAACTTCTTTTCTGAGGACTTTTACTGTAAAACGAAAAGCTGAGGTGATAGAGACAAAAATTTGACGAAAAACAGGAAATTTTATTTTTTTCATACATTAACGATATTCGCGGGCGAATATCTGGAAAACCATAAGGAATAGATAAAAATTGAATAGAAGCAATCTTATATCAAATTTTATAAGCTTTAATTTTGATAAGAGTTATTTTTTCCCTACGACCCACCGTTTTTTAAATAAAAGCGAAAAGCAAAAAAAAAACGGGACATTTCCACCCTCCCAGGCCGGTAGCTAGGGCTGGGGACTTAGTATTTTTACCTCCTAATTACCCCAAACACATTCCATAAGAAAAAATTCTACCCTCTTCAATGTTTTCTATACCCCTTTTTGAGTGTTTGTTGACTGAACTAGAAGTATGATCTCGTTAAATAAATTTGAAATTTATCTCACTTTTTTAAAAACAGAGATGTAAAAATTTAATTTTTTTGATATCTTACTTTAGAATTTTTTTTAATATTTTAGTATTCTGAATCGTAATATAGATTTCCATCAATTGCTTGAATATTTTTTTTTTTTATAATTTAATGATTCGTTGATAAATTTTTGAATATGATATATTAGTAACAATAATTAGTCTAAAATCTTTAAGCTTCACATATTAGTCTAGTAAAATTAAATTAATTAGGAGTAGTCTTTAATAATTAAACTCACTGATTAGATTCTACATTTATGGACAAAGGATCAGGCTGGAAATTTTATTTAAAAGGAAAATAAAAAACTTAAGGTTAATATATTTTTTTTTTTATTTCAATTATAGATATTACAGAAATAGAGTATAAATATACAAATTTTAAAATTTTATAAAAATTATGTTTACATACATAGATTTGTTAAAGCTTTATTGTTTGAAATGATTATTTATTAATTAATATATTGCACTGTTTTTCAACCTTTTTCATGATTCGGCCCCCTTAGTATGAATTTTTTTCGCGACCCCCTACCCCTCGCTTTTTGTAACCTGTATTTTATTATGTTTCAAATATCAAATCCGTACAACATTTTTATCATTATTAGGTATCGGCTGAATACACAATTGAGTGCCTATAACAGATATATTTTTCTTCGATTCGTTTTCGTCGACTCAGTCTTTTATTGGAGAAGTGGAGTCTGAGAAATTTTCTTAATAAAATTGGGCCATTCCACGCCAAATCGGACTGTTTGAAAAATTTTAATTTTTGATTTCCTTCATTTTTTGACATTTTTTAGTACCCATCAAAAAACTCTTGGTAAATTTTGAAATTTTTTTGAATACCGGTTTAAAAGATCATATTTTGGTAGAAAGTATGTAAAAAAACAAAAAATATATATGGTATATATATGCTTTGATGTTTATCTCAGACCCCACTTCTCTAATAAAAGACTTAGTCGACGAAAACGAATCGAAGAAAAATATGTCTGTTATAGGTAATTAATTGTGTATTTAGCCGATATCTAATAATAATTATAAAAATTAAAAAAAATGTTGTACTGATTTGTAACATAATAAAATACAGGTTACAAACCGCGGGGGGTAGGGGGTCGCGAATTTTTTTTCCTACTAAGGGGGTCGCGTCATGAAAAAGGTTGAAAAACACTGCATTAGTCAGTAGAGTGTGAAGGTAAATTATATACATAAATAATGAAAATGTCAATACATAAACATTGACATCTTTCTTGTTAAATCAGTTACCTTTCCGATCCTTTTTAAAAATAAATGTCTAATTTGGAATTCAATTTATTGACATTAATTAATTTTTTCATATTGAGATATCATATACTTATATTATAACATATATAAATATTACAAATATTAATGCAAAAAGGTGCAACCCATCTATTCCGAGTCGAAAAAAGGAGGATAGAAATTTTTTTAGCAACAACTTCTACTTGATAAGGCCTCAGAGGAAATTTAGTCTGTAAGTAAGTCTGACCATTTGGAATATTCTTTTAAAATGCTCATTTATGGTGAATTAATTGAAAAATCTATTTTTTTTTTTTTTTACAAGACTAGATTGTAGTAGGCACGAGAATATTCAAATCATCACTGAATAAATATAAAATAAACCCTCATCGCTTCCCTAAATTTGATGAATAAATATTTTATTATTTTTATTTATGGGGCATACCACACCAAATCGGGCAGTTTGAAAATTTTAATTTTAAATTTGCTTGATTTTTTGACATTTTTTTGTACTTTATGAAAAAGGCTTCTAGCTGAACTTTCACCTTTTTCGACAATCCGTTCAAGAGAACGATATTTTTGTTTAGTTTGCCCATAACTTCTTGAAAAAAGTACACACAAAAAACAAAAATTTTGAAAACAAAAATGGTTAATTTGGTCTATTTTTCAAGAAGTTATATGGGCAAAAACCAAAAAAACGTTCACTTGAACGATTTGTTGAAAAAGTTTGAAAATTCACTTAGAAGTCTTTTTTTTATAAAGTACAAAAAAAAATCAAGCATTTAACATCACTTAAATATAACTGTTTTTTAATCTAATTTCACCATAGATGGTACAACCCAAAAGAATCTACCAGATGTATTATTATTCCTATCTGTTTGTGTATTATATATATATATATAATAGTTTTATTTACTATAATATATACCTCCTGATCCAGACAATATGTGTAGAGGTGTGTATCCTACCGCCATCCATCCCCAGCCATCCACCCAACGCGAAACACGACTTATATAGCCAGGGTCCCCTCCAAGCAGCCAGCCGAAAGCCAGCGGAGCCGTCCGACTCCCGGCGGAGAAGCGGCTCGAGTGGGGGAGATGTCCCTCCCCGCCCGCCAAGGCTCGCCTCTCCGCCGGGGACCCGGGCGACTCAACTGGTAGACGGCCGGCGGTGTTAGAGGTGGGGAAGGGGCTTTGAAAGGATCTCATTAGGAATTTTGAAATGAAAGGGGGCTTTCTTTTAATAAATATTATTTATTCATTTTTTTTATACATACACATCAATTATTATTCAAGCATATTACATAATATATAATTCGGTTATTTATACTTATAAGATACATATCATATTCAAAAGTTAATAAGTTTTCTTGGAAATGAACAGTAAGCAGGAGATTGAATCAGCAAGGTGATCTGTAAAAGAAATACATACAATTATTAGAATATATAATTAAATTTAAATAAATTAATATTTTAATATAATTCTAATATGTCATATAAAATATAGTTCTATTTCCAATTTTATAAAATATATTAATTCCAATTTTGTTTTTGTTTTTCAGATGGGCAACTCGATTCGACCATTCCACAAATTAACAAAAAGAAAACAGAAAAATAATTCTACTTGCAATATTTTTTTATTTAAAATGTTTTCAAATAAATTATTTTCTATGTATTGAAATTACTTAATTTTAATAAAAAAAACAAACTGAAACGTTATTTGAATATTTATTTTATTAATTAAAAATAGTCACTTTTTTTTACTCATTTTAGATTAAAAGTACTTAAATAAAGTTTAGGGAAAGCGGTGTTGGTTTATAGTGAAACATATTAAACACAGGAATTATTTAATGGGTTATAGTGGTGTTTCACAAAGAGGAACACCACTATAACCCGTTAAATAATTCCTGTGTAAAAGTACTTATTTTTCCTAATATACAGGGAATTTTTTATTTTATTTTTTTTAATTCTTAACTAAGATATAAACTAACAATCATTAGTGCGATATTGTACCTAGAAATGCAAATTTTTTAATCAACCGAATTTTACTTTTTTTTTTAATTAATTTGTTATTTTATTTTATAGCGGGTTAAAAATAAATTGTTTTATATAGGGAGAACAATTAATAAAAATCAATATAAATTCTGTTTATTAAAATTAATAGGTATTTAATCATCTGAGATCATATTTTCTTTCATATGGATATTTTATAAAATTTTGTTCACGATTCAATTTTTTTTTTTTTTTTAATTAACTAAGTTTAAATAATAATTAGGGAATATTTAGGGAAATGGTGTATTGAAAATCTTGAAAGACCACTTAAAATTTTTAAATCGAGCTGATTTTTGGTGATGATTTTAAAAATATGTTAAATTAATATATTTTCATGCGAGATCAAAAGTAAAAAAATTATCGTTTTTTGGGCCACCCTAATATACATAAGTAATTATAATTTTATATATTAAGGGCATATTGGAATAAAGCACAAAACTGAAAACATTAGATGCTTTTAAGTTTTAGAAAAATTTATAAAATTAAATACCACAGATTTTTGGTAGTAACTATGTATTTTTAATGAGTGCTTTTTTCGATTCATATCAGCTATGGTTGGATCAAAAGGAATGAATTAAGTATTTTTTACAAAAAAATGTTTAATTAAAAATCATGTTATTACAATAATCCCTTCATATATAATTTTCATAATATTGCAAATATTTTTAGAAAGAGGGAGGTCTATATTAAAAATAAATTCACAGAAGATGGACAAACAAATTCCCGAAACATGTATTAAGAAAAATAAAATTTTAATAATTTTTTTGATTTTAAAACAAAATCATTTAATAAGTTAATGGAGACTCGTGGAAGGGTCCACTGTGATCAGCCAAAGTTTCCGTTTATATATATTATTGTTGTTGTAGAATGTTGAGGTATTTCGGAAAATTCCGAAATTTTCCGAAATACCTCAACATATTCTACAACAACAATAATAACAAAATCATTTAAATAAAAATAATTTTTATAAAAAAATAAAACCGACTTCAAAAAAATTAAATGCATCAAATAAAATAATAAAATCAAAAATAAAATAAAATACACTAAAAGGTATAAAATAATAATCTAATTTAGTTACAACTAAACGACGGAATATTTACAAGAAATCACTTTTTGAAGTCGGTGCCAAACATATACATTTTATGAATCAAACTCGACGGATTTTCCTTAGTACGATTGGCGAGTACGCTCGCTTAAATAGTTTGTTTGGCACCGACTTCAAAAAGTGATTTCATGTAAATATTTCGTCGTTTAGTTGTAACTAAATTAGATTATTATTTTATACCTTTTAGTGTATTTTATTTTTGAGTTTTATTATTTTATTTGTTGCATTTAATTTTTTTGAAGTCGGTTTTATTTTTTTTATAAAAATTATTTTTATTTTAGTGATGTTATTAATAGTGACTTAATATAATACCTTGCATGCATCTCGTAAGAGAAAGCGTCGGGCGAATGAATCAGAAAATGATAATAAAATTAAATTAAAAATATAGAAATTATCTAGAAACGTTTGCGGGTTTTAAATGAACGTTTTAAGATTGATTTTTTATATAAAAGATTTTATTTATTATAATTTCGATTATTTGCTCGTAAGAATTTGAAATTTATGTTAATTCGTCATTGATCATATCATCAGAACTTGACAAATTAAAATGGTACCACCCCTAAGGTACCTCTTTTCAATAAAAAAAGAATCATTAAAATCGGTTCATAAACAAATGAAGTTATGTCTGAACAAACATATCAAAAAAGGTCCAATACCAATGAAAAAAACAAGACCAATCGGAAGCTAGACTGAACGCAATGCAAAAAAACCATCAAAATCGGTTAAGAGATATGAGGTAACATAGACACAAAAAAAAAATTCAGTCGAATAGAGAACCTCATCCTTTTTTGAAGTCGGTTAAAAAGTAAAAGATTATTTCTCTTTTCTAATTGTATAAATTATTAATTATGTTTTATTCAAAAGAAATCTTGGATATTAATTTAAAATTAGCTAGTCATACGGGATTAAGAATATATGAATAAGTGAGACTTACATTGGAAGAGATCCTAATGCTAGCAGATGATGGAGGATGGCGTGCACTCAGCTCACAGGAGATGGAGATTTCCAGAGAAGAGTAATTAATCTAAAAAGAGAAAATAAAATAAATGAATAAGAGTATAGAAATAAATATGTGCAAGAAGGAGGAAAGTTGTAGACGAGGCGTTGAGGGTCAAGGGCCATGAGATCCCTTGTTCCTTGGGTTTGATATTATATATTTAAAAGTTGCTTTTAAGAAGGTCCTTTCGCCGCTAATGTTAAATAAAAAATATTAGATTATAACTTTTTACTTTACCATACAGGGTATGGTCAAGTATTGTAATCGTGCATGAAAAAAGTGTTTTTTTCCCTCCTTTTTTTCGAAATATCTCAAAAACTGCTGAAACTATTTTGATTAGAAAAATTGAGCAAAACCATGGTATTTCGGTCTACAAAAATGCCCTAATAAGTGAACATCGAAAAAATTATATTTTTCGAGATAATAATTGTTTTGTCAAAATGTCTGTTAGTCTGTCTGTTCGTTAGTCTGTGCGTTACCAAATTTTGTGGACGAGCTAGCTCAAAAACTAGTGTGAATATCAAAACAAAATTTCACACGTAGTTTTGCTCCATTGAGATTAAGAGCTGATTAGATTTTTTTTAATGATATTGATGTGAGAAGGAGATACACCAGAAGGTCCATCCCCTAAAGGCCTGTATGGGCTGGCCCCTCCATCGTGAAAAGAACGAGTAGAAGGAAAAGAAGCCGGGATCACGAGCCAAATCTCAGAAAGTTAGATATAGTCCAATTTACTAAGTTTTTAGGGGCTTCGAGCAGTGGTAAATTCTCCGCGCGATAAATTAGGTTAAATTTATCTCCCACTTAAGAAGATTTTTGGTGTATATCTACCTAAAATTAAGGGGGGTGGAGGGGGTTAAAAATTAAATATTTAGGCCATTTGAGGAAACTCAACCAAATTTTGTATACATAATCAGTGGGACCCCAGAAGTCTAAAAATGCAAAAACTAACCGCCCAAAATGGGGAAGGGGGAGGGTCAAAAAATAAAAATCTTCATTTACCAAACTCAATCAAATTTTGTATACATAAGAAGTCTAAAAATAGAAAAACCAACCTCTCCCCTACATAATTATATGATTATAAATAATTTTCATTAAATATAAGTGAGGGCCAGGTTGTATGGCAAAGTCAAGTGGATGGCCACATCAGAACATGTCAGCTTATTTTATAATAGTTTAAGCCTCTCTCAAGGCTTTGGTGAAGTTTCATCACATATTAGCGAACAAATTTTTGAAAAATATAAACATTTTCTTAGAATCTTATGGAAAAATTAAGATCTTGACACTTCCTCTTGGAATTATTCTACATATTAGTTGATTAGATAAAGTTAAAAAAACTAAAAATTAGCTTTTTGAAACATGTAGGTTATATATCAATGATCAACGAACTTTACTAAGATATTTACTTAAAAAATAACATAAATGCTATGTTTGGATGTAAACATAAACAGAATTAATTAGAAAGGTTTTTTTGTTTTGTCGAGAGTAGCAGAGTTGTTTATTCTAAAGAGAAACAAGGAGGTTGTCCTCTGCTTGATGCAAATAAACATACACACATATATATCGAAATTATATATCTGTATATATCAAACAAAGAAATAATTTATATATATACAGATATATAATTTCGATATATATGTGTGTATGTTTATTTGCATCAAGCAGATGACAACCTCTTTGTTTCTCTATTGTGAATAAACAGTATTAATACAACGCATTGCCAAATCTACAAGAGTTATTATCAGCTGATTTGAATAAATCAAACTAACTTTTGTATTTAATTTTTATTTTATAATTGTTTTTATTTCAAACATTTACGGCTTTCATACTATTTATTTTTTAATTCTATTATTTTTCATTTGTATTTTAACTTATTTTATTAAATATTAGATACTACACTTCTTTTGACTCAACTGGAGCGAAATAACCTCCTTAATAACTAGTCAAATCCAAGGATATATATATAGATGATTACCAACAAATGAAAATTTATTGGAACTTTTTCTTTTTATACGTTTGAACCGATATTTCGGATGATCTTCCCTCCTTCTTCAGGGTTTAAAAGATCAATGAAGGAAGCATGTAATAATTTTCCTTCACTTCATTGAACCCTGAAGAAGTAGGGAAGATCCTACAAAATGTTGGTTCAAAAGTATCTTTTATTGGGAATCATCTTTTTATTTATTCTTGGATTGTCTTCCATTCAATCCTCAGTTCCATATATCAGTCTGTCTCCAAGAAAAAACATCCAATAAGTTGCTTTTAATATTTTTCCATGCAAGAATGTCGGCTTTAAGGTAGTTGTTTAGCGACAATACTAGCAAAAAGTTAATGCTAGAGTGTATTATAAACATACAATAAGGATTCATAATTCATAAGCCCAAAACTTTCTGGTGTTTATGTACCACTACTCTAATCCCGTGCTCGTTTGACAAATCTGGAAACACTGTCAGAGCTTATATATATTTTATCATAGAAATTTCAAGATAAAGTAAAGAATCTGAAAGAATAATAAACAATTGTATTAATAAAATGCAGATCAAACTCTTCAAATAGCCTGAAATTTGGCGGAACCGATTAGCCCCACTATGGTATTAATGTATTTCCAAATTTCAATATTATACCTATATTTATTTACATTGTTAACTTTATTAAAAAATAAAAATGGGGAGGTAAAATCTTTGCCTAGGCCCCATATTTTCCTAACCCAGGACTGCATATAATAATTTAAATTAAAAAAGTAGTTGAGTCTTTCGAATTTTGAATTTCGGCACTAGCACTAGAATGATGAAAAACGACATCCATGAGCTACGAAAATCCTTGCACTTTTGACGTCTCGACGCATGAGATACATGTAATTTTGACAAAACCGTCACGCGTGCCGAAAATTCAGCTAAATTGAATACTACAATTTGTGAAGCTTTAAAGTGAGACCATGGGTTCGTAGTCTTTGCCGGGACCTTTGAAGTCGCACTTCCCATGGACGATTACAATAGCATACCAATGCTTCGCATTGAATACAAAATAAAAATTGCCTTTTTGGCCTCTCAAACGAGACCCATGTAGTATAATTTGTAAAACCGTCCGTGCTAAAATTCAGCCTAATTGAATACTACAGTGGTGACTTTAAGTGAGACCATGGGTTCCGTAGTCTTTACACTGAGGACCCTTTGAAGTCTTTTCCCATGAACCGATTACAAGCTATACCAATGCTTCGCGACGGAATAAAATAAGTATTGCCGCACGGCCTCGATGAGACCCCATGAAATTTTTGGCAACAAATCCGTGCTAAAAATTCAATCTATTGAATACTACAATTTCATTTTAATTAAGACCATAGGTTCCATGGTTTTACCACGAGGACCCGCTTTAGTAGCGCAAACCGTGAGACCGATTACAATACTTTCCCCATGCTTCGCATTGGATAAAGTAAAAATTAAGACTATAAATTCAACTTATTTAACAATGTATTGTGTATGACCATCTATTGGAATTATTTATTTATTGTAATATATTCAATATTAGTAAAAATGAAAGCAATTGAAAATACATGTTAAACTTTTTTATTAATTTAACAAATATAATCTCATTCCTAAATAAAATGTCTATTCACTATAACACTTTGATCCTATAGTTAGAATTTATTTCTCATCATAAGAGTCAAAGACTATTCAAGCTTATACTATATTAGTTTGATCAAAAAATAATATAAGGAGCAAAGCAAGAAATGATTTTTTTAATAATAATTATATATACGATATACTTATTACCTTTGCATAATGATGGTATCCTTTTATCTTCAGTTTGAATAGATATGAATTGAAAATAGAAACCCAATGTATTTAAGTGAGAACCAGTTTTCACAGCAGCCAGCCATAATTGAGAGTAATGAATCTGAAAAAAATAATAAACAATTGTTTTAATAAAATTCAGATGAAACTCTTGATTAGTGATAATTAAGATAGTTGTTTCGCGGCAATACTAGCAAAAAGTTAATGCTAGAGTATATAGAACAGACAATAAGGATTCATAAGCCCAAAACTTTTTGCTGATTATGTACCGATTCTATCCAATCCCGTGCTCGTTTGACAAATCTGGCAACATTGTAAGAGATTGAATACTTTTATATTAAAATGACAGATAAAATACATTTTAAAGGTCGATTTATTTCTATAAAAATCCTTTTGTTATTTTTTAACAAATGTAATCAACGCCTAGGTTACACCTTATGAAAATTATAATTTTGAAAAAATCTAGAGCATGTGAGCTTTATACATCTTTCGCTGGTTAAATAAATGCGCTGTTGCCAAATTGTTTTTAATATAAATTTTTTTATACATTTTTCATTATTTATTCCTTATTATCTCAGAAACTGCCCAACTAGCAAAATAGCTGTATAATTTTAGGTTATATAACTGTTATGTTGTGTTGCTGTTGTATAAGCTCCTCAGTTATTAATAACGCTTATAAAACATCAACACAAGATAAAAGTTATATAACCTAAAATTATACAGCTATTTTGCTAGTAGGGTGTGTTGTAACTATGAATCAAAATTGTCTTAAAATATGTATTGGTTATTGTTTAATGTTGGTTTAGTTTTTTATAAAAATGGTAAGAACGGTTTCTTAATTATAATTAAATATGTATGTAAACTTTCCGATATCCCGTATAGTGCAATGTATAAGTCTGAAAAACGCTATTTTTGAAATTTAATATCTCGGGAACTATATTGTTCGTAAATTTCGTTTTGCCACCAATCGACGCAGAGGTATTTAAATAATAATAAATACATTAATTCATGTGAATCTATTGTAATAGACTGATGAAGAGGGCAAAGCCCTCGAAACTATAGTCTCGTTATAAATAAAATTTATAATTCTAGCAGAAGACACAGTCTTTTATTGTCTCCTTTAAAATAATAATCTGTCTAAATTTCAAAAAAATCCCAAAAAAACCCATTTGGCGGAACAACTACCTTAAGATATGGTCATTGAAAAATAACAAAATAAGACTATAAATTCAACTTATTTAACAGTGTATTGTGAATGACCAATCCATTGGAATTATTTATTTAATTATTGTCTATATACTCAAAATGATAGCATTATTAGTAAAAATAAAACCAATTGAAAATACATGTTATACTTTTTTCAAATGTAATCTCATTTCTAAATAAAATATCTATTCTTTTGCCACTTCGTTCGTATAGGACTATAGGTAGATCAGTTAGACTTTATTTCTTATTATAGAGTCAAAGACTATTCAAACTTATATATATTTATAATCTTCTCATTAATATATCAAAGAATACTTAACACATTTATGAGAATTGTTTTGATCGCGGTTTTTAAACAAGATATATATCGCGAGACTAGTGCTGGTTGAAGCTATTGGAGTCTGCTGAGTCTTAAGTCTGGACCAAGAGAGAATGAAAAATATATGATCCAGCATCATTTTCGCGTTTAGCCCACATGACGCTTTTTATATCAAACACTGATATGGATCACCAAATGAATTTGAAATCTGAGATGTTATATATTCATTCTCCCAGTCCAGCGCGCTAGATCTGTTAACATGTATGTTAGGTGTTTTGCTATTAATTAATCATAACTTTCCTGTATTTGATTCGATAGCGAATCGAAAGAAGGTGATTTTTGTCAAATATTAAGTGAAAATAATATCCGAATTTGTATATTTCTAACTTGAAATAATGAAGTTAAATATATTTATATATTCCTACCCAATCCCTAAATCTCTTCTTATCTTCAAGATACAAGGGTCCACCGCGGACTACAGAGGATGTACCTTCTTGGATCAATATCATTATAAAAAAAAAAAATTATAATCTTCTCATTAATATATCAAAGAATAATTAACACATTAATGAGAATTGTTTTGATCGCGCTTTTTAAACAAGATATGTATCGCGAGACTACTGCTGGTTGAAGCTATTGGAGTCTGCTAAGTCTTAACAATTCTCATTAATGTGTTAATTATTCTTTGATATATTAATGAGAAGATTATAAATATATTTAACTTCTTTATTTCAAGTTAGCAATATATAAATTCGGATATTATTTTCACTTCATATTTGACAAAAATCACCTGCTTTAGATTCGGTATCGAATCAAATACAGGAAATTTATGATCAAACTTATATATTAGTTTTTTTTTTATTAGTTATGTCAATCGATTAAATATTAAATTATTAAAGTTGTTATATGGACTATATTTTTTATGCAGATAATTTATATTTTATTCTCAACGTTTCGTCAACTTTGTCGACTTCTTCAGGGCTCAAATAGTTAATTTCCCTGCATATTTCTCATTTTTAATCAGACTGATGTTGACTTGCCTTGATATGTTTACTAAGAAAGAATAATTATAAAAATGACAAATATGCAGAGAAGATAACTATTTGATCCCTGAAGTCAACAAAGTTGACGAAAAGTTGGCAATAAAATATAAATTATCTGCATAAAAAATATAGTCCTTATTTCCCTATAACAACTTTAATAACTTATGTATTAGTTTATTATAATAAAACTTGAGTAAGATACGAGGTAGGTTTCACAAAAAATTAATTGAAACCTACCTCGTATCTTACTCAAGTTTTATTATTATATTAAAATGTTTCACCTAGAACCAACACCTAACTCCTTAAAAATCATGTATTAGTTTGATCAAAAAAATGAAAATAAAGAGCAAAGCCAGAAATGTTTTTTTAATAATAGGGTCATTCCATGTCAATTCAACACACCCATTTTACCTCACCACTTTGGATTTTCTTGAAATTTGGTACACTGATATGCTATGCTAATATGAATAAAAATAAAAAATTTCAAATTTTTATCTTGAATAGTTTTTTTTATACGGCCTTGGGAAATTTTCAAAAAAATCGCAAAAAAACCACGAACAAACCATTTTGAAACTACTCTAAAAGCTGTCTTAATTGAGTTAGAGAGGTGGGACAGGTGTCATATTGCAGCTTTTTTAATGCTCTTTTCAGAGACATACAACATGACATAGATTGTAATAATTTTTTTTTTCAAAATATAAATCAAATTTTTGATTTTGATTTTTTCTAAAAAGTACTACTTTTAAAATTTTCAAGAAATTCTGTAAATAGATAGTACTTTCATAAACTACTATGCAAAGTATACTGATGGGATGTTAATGGGGTCTATGTTTAAAAACATTATTACTGACTCTTGTTTTTCATAAATATCCAGTTTTGACCAAATAATAATGATTTTAATGTAGTGAAACGACATTTTATAAAAAATCACTTTGTGTATATTAAACTATGGTTATGAAATAAACACTGTGCTAGTTAAATAACTGCTTAATAGTAGAGATTAATAATAGTCCTATAAATGCTTTCATGAAAAATATGAATGCATTGTACTTTAAATTAGTCTTATAAAAATATTATTAAAAACTAAGACAAATAAAACACCAACATTTTAAATAAAATTAAATCAATTTATGCTATGTCATGAAAAGTTAGTTAATTTACAAGAAATATTGTTGTAGGCTAAATAGTTTGATAAGCACATGTTATCTGAATTATGAAATAAACACTGTGCTAGTTAAATAACTGCTTAATAGTAGAGATTAATAATAGTCCTATAAATGCTTTCATGAAAAAATATGAATGCATTGTACTTTAAATTAGTCTTATAAAAATATTATTAAAAACTAAGACAAATAAAACATAACATTTTAAATAAAATTAAATCAATTTATGCTATGTCATGAAAAGTTAGTTAATTTACAAAAGTATTGTTGTAGGCTAAATAGTTTGATAAGCACATGTTATCTGAAATAGAAATTTCCCTTGCATTCTCTTGATCCAGTCTCTGCAGGTCTAGCAAGTTGGAACCTGTCTATGGTTGTGAGCAAATTAAAACATAAAATACCAGTCTGCCAAAGCCAGGCTGTCTCCCACAAGCACATTCATTCAGTGACTAGAGTCCTTGCTGCCAGAAGTGTTTTAAATGTTAGTAATGTCTTAAGTTATCAATTCCATAATGTAAAATAGTTGTTATACCTTACATAAAAACAATTGATACTTTAATCTTCTGTGTTTTTTTGTGTGTGTTTTAATAGCTAATTTAATCTATGTTTTTTAAAATTTGTAATTAAAAGGCAAAGTTTAAGACATTTTTAGAAAATATAGAAACTAGTGAACAATGCAGTACTGTGGTAAGAGTTCAGTGTTGTAATCCATTGAAGAAAACAAATCATCGTATTAGAGATAGAAAAATGTCACACCTTGGATGGCAGGTTCATTTCCACAAATACTTGATGGCTCCGTGATTTGTGATCATTGTAGAAAAGACCTAACCAAGTTAAAAAATAAAGTGGCTATTAGTGATAAAAATTCAGAAAATGAAGATTCTTCCGGGTCGGAGGTGATATAGAAGTGATTTTTTTATAAAATGTCGTTTCACTACATTAAAATCATTATTATTTGGTCAAAACTGGGTATTTATGAAAAACAAGAGTCAGTAATAATTTTTTTAAACATAGAACCAATTACCATCCCATCATTATACTTTGCATAGTAGTTTATGAAAGTACTATCTATTTACAAAATTTTTTTGAAAATTTTAAAAGTGGTACTTTTTAGAAAAAATCAAAATCAAAAATTTGATTTACATTTTGAAATTTTTTTTTTTTATTACAACCTATATGACATATATGACTTGTATGTCTCTGAAAAGAGCATTAAAAAAGCTGCAAAATGATACCTGTCCCACCTCTCTAACTCAATTAAGACAGCTTTTAGAGCAGTTTCAAAATTGTTTGTTCGTGGTTTTTTTGCGATTTTTTGAAAACTTCACAAGGCCGTATAAAAAAACACTATTCAAGATAAAAATTTGAAATTTTGTATTTTCATTCATATTAGCAAAATATATCAGTGTACCAAATTTCAAGAAAATCTAAAGTGGTGAGGTAAAATTTTTATTTAAAGTGTGTTGATTTGGCACGGAATGACTCAATAAATATATATACGATATACTTACTACTTTTGCATAATGATGGTATCCTATTGTCATCAGTTTGAACACAATTTTTGAATTATAGAGATGAATTTAAAATAGAAACCAAATGCATTTAAGTGACAGAACCAGTTTTCACAGCAGCCAGCCATAATTGAGATTAATGAATCTGAAAAAATATTAAACAATTGTTTTATTAAAATGCAGATGAAACTCTTGATTTTGTGTAAATAAAGATATAGGTATAGGTATTTCAGTTTTCAGATACCAGATAGTGACTATTCTAACTTTATTAAGTTTGATCAAAAATTGAATTTAAAATAATAAAAGGAAAAGCAAAGCTAGAAAAGTTTTTTTTTTAAATGAATATATATAATTATATGTGATTGTGCAAGGGAAAAGGGCCCTTATCTTCACCTTCCAGTTTTTTCAAGAAGGGCAAAAATGTGACTTTGCCTAGGGCCCCATATTTTCCAATCCAGCACTGCATATAATTTATATAAAATTGGAGTGGCTTGATGTTAAGAATGGTATAGAAATGCAGGTTATGGTATTTATTTATAAAATTAGGAATCAATTAGCACCTGAATATCTGATAGACATATTAAATCAGCTGTCGGGGAACCGGGGTAAATTACCCCAGATGTGGTAACAATGAAACTATCGGGGGTAATAAAGACATTTATTTAAATTTTCTATTTTATAAACTATTATAGTATTTTGGCTTGAATTATTTTAATGTTATAATTTTTATTTACTTACAGATAGTTTTCATGTAAATTCCAATTAATTCAATAAATAATATACATTTATAAAGCTATAGATTTGAGCATCTTTTTTTTGAAAATAGTTTGAATGTTTTTTAAAAGAGAAAGGATTCAATCTTTAGGACAAATTCTAAGATTTTAGTAGAAATATTATTAAATTTCGATATCAGAGGGGATTCATCCCCTCAAGAGTCGACCTGAGAACTAACATGCTTTCCGGACAGACAGTCAATCAGCTCACTACCTCGAGACAAAAAACCTCTGGCCGATAGTAATTTTTTAATTTCAAGTTTGAATCTTATTTAGTTTACGAGTACAATGCTCTGGTAGACTGAAGGACATTGTAGTTACACTGTTAAAAAAATGTAAATTTACTATATGTTTTTACAGTGAGCATGTTAGTTCTCAGGTTCGACTCCTGAGGGGATGAATCGCCTCTGAAATCGCAATTTAATGATATTTCTAATAAAATCTTAGAATTTGTCCTAAAGATTGAATTCTTTCTCTTTTAATATACATTTATCTTGCTTTTCAGAATGTAGGGGTAACAGCGACCTACGCAAAAATATTTTGGGGTAATGGCTAAAAAAGTTCCCCGACCTCTGTATTAAATGAAACGAATCCCATACATTCATACGGAACAAGACAGAGAAGTGATTTCTACTTGAGTAGAGTCAATAAAGCAAGTACAATAAATAGTGAATTTTATAAGGGCTTAAGAGCATACATTAACATACCCGAATATATAAAAAAACTTAAGACCCTAGTTGCATTCAAAAGAGAGATGAGACTATTACTTTTGTCACAACAAGAGTAAAAAAATCATCTCGTCAAGTATTTATAAACTGTATATTCACTGTTGTAAGGGTAGATATGAAGGTATATGTTGTGTATTATATATATATTATTGTAAATATAATGTATATGTGTGTGTGTCCCATTATTTGTTTAATTGCATAGTGTAGAATCCCCTACTTGGTCTTGTCTCATATGTCTAATGTATGTATGTGTATATGTATTATACATTTGTATGTTTATTATTATATGTTATATTTTAGAATGTATTAATTATCTCTATCCTTTGTATTTCAAAATTGAATGTATTACTTATTTAAAAACAAATATATATAAATTTGTTAATTGAATGATATATAGCAGAAAATAGCTAATAAAAATTTATTTATTTTATTTATTTAATAAAAGTAGTTGGGTCTTTCAAATTTTGAATTTCTTCAAAATTCGAAGAGCAATAGAATGACTTTTCTTTAATTGAATATAAAATACCTAAGTCTACTTCTATCGGCAATGTGAACTATTATATTAAATTTCAAGTTTTAATTAGAGATTAATAATCATTGAAAAGGTCAAATAATGATTAAAATTTAAATAAAGGTAAAAAAATAATAAGTAGTGTTATAATCTTATATTGCAAAGAAACATTTAACAAAAATGGGTGAACATAAAAAAATTGAAGTGATAACAAAGTTCAAAATTATTTAAAAAAATATATAGAATATCAAAACTTACCAATATAATAAGTTTGATTAATTTAATATAATGGTGATTTCAAATAAAAGGAAATGTCAAATAGGTGAGTGTCAATGGAGCCACCTTGCTTAATTGCCAACCTAAACCATAACAAAATAAATATAATTAAAATAAAGGTAAATTTAAAATTGAAAAGATATTTATTTATAATTAAACATTAAGCGTATTATTAGGATATAAATCTTTTTTATTCTACAAGAAAAATGTAGACATTTATTTTAGGGATTTATGTACTCTCGTCTTTTTTCTTACTAGAGGCAAATATAAATATATTCAATCAAAAATTGAAGAAGCTGGAGGCGCACTAGTAATAAATAATAAACTTCATTATGAATTTTTTGTTTTTGCCTGTATTATAACTCAACAAAAAAAATATAATAAAATGTTCCAAAGCCAAAGAATCCATAATCTGAACTCATGCCAGAATTCTGGCATTTAGCTGAACACACCAGTGGCATAACTACCAGAGAGAGACAGCGGGATCCCAGACTGCTCATGATTTGAGAGGTCAGAGACTCCCCTGATAAGGCTGTTTCTTCAATTTGAATTTTAATGTTATAAATAAAAAATTAAATAAAAAATGTTGATCAGTAACTTGGGAGCGGTCCTTCTCACCCCTAGATCCGCGCATGTGGGAGGGAAAAATTGGGGATTACTATCTGTTACACGAATTCAGTGCAGAACTTGAGAGATGTCATGTGGTTGTTCCAGAACACCAAGGCTCTGCGTCTTACGAGCGACGAAATATGAACAATTAAAATATTTATTTTACGACACTCCTAATTTACACTCCCTTCCTTTATTTCTGATTTAATAATATAAAATAAATTTTTTTAAAAAAACACTCTACTAGAAATAAGTATAATCTCTTCGAAATTTAAATATTTATTTTCTAAAAAAATTGGAAAACTGATGATAAGGGAGGAACCTTAGTATCAACATTCTATTAAAATTCAAGGGTATAAAATGTTACTTTTCCCGAGTTTCTTTGACGAAATTATAATTTCATATATCTTTAT
This sequence comes from Forficula auricularia, assembly GCA_024734495.1. NCBI lineage: Eukaryota > Metazoa > Arthropoda > Insecta > Dermaptera > Forficulidae > Forficula > Forficula auricularia. Next base: position 1,535,999 of record JALMQS010000150.1, read on the forward strand.
AAAATACTCTAGAAGAAATAAAAATAATCAATCCCTTTGAAATTAAAATATTTATTTTCTAAAAATATTCGAAAATTGATGATGAGGGGGGACCCTTAACAATTTTCTCTTAAAATTAAATGGAAAAAAAGGAACTTTTTTCGAATTTCTTTAACGAAATTAGAATTTCCTATATCTTTATAAAATACTCTACTTGAAATTAAGTATAATCACTTCTAAATTCAAATATTTTTTTAAATAAAGAATTGGGAAACTGATGATAAGACCCTTATCAATTTTCTCTTAAAATTCGAAGGTACAAAAAGGAACTTTTTTCGAGTTTCTTTAAGGAAATTATAATTTCCTATATTTTTATAAAAACTCTACTAGAAATAAGTATAATTCCTTCGAAATTCAAATATTTATTTTCTAAAAAAATTGGAAAACCACTCACCGTGGAAAAAATCTGGAAAGTATGAAAGGGTCTCCAATGATCTTAATCCATTATTTTTTAGAAAAATAATCTATGAATTCCCAAAACATTTTTCTCAATTCTAATATAAGATTATTTAGAGACAACAAATACAACAACAAATTTATTTCGATATTAAGCGAAAAAATATAACTTTTTCACCCTCGAAAAAATCTGGAAAGAATGGAAATGGCCTCCCCTGTATTCTCAATTCTTGATTTTTTTAGAAAAATAAACTGAATTCCAAAGATATTTTTATCAATCATAATATAAGATTTAGACAAATCAAATGCGCGATTTATATTGATATTAAGCAAAAAAATATAACTTTTTCACCCTGGAAAAAAACTTAAATGAATGCAAATGTACAAAACAATTTTTTTCGAGTTTCTTCGTCGAAATTATAATTTCCTATATCTTTATAAAATACTCTACTAGAAATAAGTATAATCCCGTGGAAATTCAAATATATATTTTCTAAAAAAATTGGAAAACTGAATAAGTTGGGACCCTTATCAATTTTCTCTTAAAATTCAAGGGTCTTAATCCTTTATTTTTTAGAAAAATAATCTATGAATTCCTAAAACATTTTTTTTCAATTCTAATATAAGATTATTTACAGACAACAAATACGCTATTTATTTCGATATTAATCGAAAAAAATAACTTTTTCACCCTCGAAAATATCTGGTAAGTATTCAAAGGGTCCCTCCTGTGGTCGCAATCTTTGATTTATTTAGAAAAATAAAATATGAATTACCAAAATATTTTCATCAATTCTATTGTAAAATAAGATTATTAGAGACAACAAATACGCTATTTATTTTGATATTAAGAGAAATAATATAACTTTTTCACCCTCGAAAAAATCTGGAAAAAATGCAAAGGGTCCTCCATGTGGTCGAAAACTTTGATTTATATAGTAAAATAAAATATGAATTACCAAAAATTTTTTATCAATTCTAATAAAATTAAGATAATTTAGAGACAACAAATGCACAATTATTTTTATATTAAGTGAAAAAATATAAATTTTTCACCCTCTAAAAAATCTGGAAAGAATTAAAAGGGTCCCCCCTGTGGTCCAAAAATTGGAATTTTTTAGAGAAATAATGTATGATTTTCAAAAATATTTTTCTCAATTCTAATAAAAGATTATTTAGACACAACAAATACGTAGTTTATTTTGATATTAAGCGAAAAAATATAACTTTTCACCTTCGAAAAAATCTGGAAAGAATGCAGAGGGTCCCCCTGGGGTCTCAATCCTTGATATTTTTTCGAAAAATAATCTATGAATTCCCAAGATATTTTTATCAATCCTAATATAAGATTATTTCGATACAAGAAATACGTAGTTTATTATGATATTAAGCGAAAAAATTTACTTGTTCACCTTCGAAAAAATCTGGAATTAATGCAAAGGTACAAAATAAATTTTTTTCTAGTTTCTTGGACGAAATTATGATTTCCTATATCTTTATAAAATACTCTACTAGAAATAAGTAAAATCCCTTCGAAATTCAAATATTTATTTTCTAAAAAAATTGGAAAAATTATGATAAGTGAGAACCGCTTAGCAATTTTCTCTTAAAATTCAAGTGAATAAAACGAAACATTTTTCGAGTTTCTTTGTCGAAATTATAATCTCCTATATCTTTATAAAATAATCGACTAGAAATAAGTAAAATCTCTTCGAAATTCAAATATTTATTTTCTAAAAAAATTGGAAAAATTATGATAAGAGGGGACTCACATCAATTTTCTCTTAAAATACAAGGGTACAAAAAGGAACTTTTTGGAAGTTTCTTTTACGAAATTATAATTTCCTATATCTTTATAAAATAATCTACTAGAAATAAGTATAATCCTTCAAAATTCAGACAGGTATTTATTTTCTACAAAAATTGGAAAACGATGAAATGGGTTCCTTAGCAATTCTCTCTTAAAATTCAGGGGTACAAAACGAAACTGTTTTCGAGTTTCTTTGGTGAAATTATAATCTCTCATATATCTTTATAAAATACTCGACTAGAAATAAGTATAATATCCCTTCGAAATTCAAAAATTTATTTTCTTAAAAAATTGGAAATACCACCCACTCGAAAAAATCTGGAAAGAATGGAAAAGGTCCCCTAGTGGTATTAATCCTTTATTTTTTAGAAAAATAATCTATGAATTCTCAAAATAATTTCTCTCAAATTCTAATATAAGATTATTTAGAGACAACAACAAATAAGCTAATTTATTTCGATATTAAAAGAAAAAGTATATGCAAATTTTTCACCCTCAGAAAAATTCGGGCAGTCTCCCATGTAGGTCTCAATCATTAATTTTTTGAAAAATAATTCATGAATTACCAAAATATTTTTATCAATCCTAATATCAAGATTATTTCGAGACAACAAATTCGGAATTTATTTTTACTATTAAGCAAAAAATATAAATTGTTCACCTCGAAAAAAACTTGAATGAATGCAAATGTACAAAAAAACTTTTTCCGAATTTCTTTGACGAAATTATAATTTCCTATTAGAGGGGACCCTTATCAATTTTCTCTTAAAATTTCAAGGGTACAAAAAGAAACTTTTTCGAGTTTCTTTGACAAAATTAGAATTTCCTATATCGTTTATAAAATAGTCTACTAGAAATAAGTATAATCACTTCGAAATTCAAATATTTATATTATTAAAAAATTGGAAAACTGGATAAACTGGTGACCCTTATCAATTTTCTCTTTAAAACTCAGGGGTACAAAAAGAAACTTTTACGAGTTTCTTTGACGAAATTATGATTTCCAATATATTTATCAAATACTCTACAAGAAATTAGTATAATCCCTTCGAAATGCAAATATTTATTTTCTAAAAAAATTGGAAAACTGAGTAATGAGGAGGACCCTTATCAATTTTCTCTTAAAATTCAAAGGTAAAAAGAAACTTTGTCCGAGTTTCTTTGACGAAATTGTAATTTCCTATATCTTTATAAAATACTCTAGAATAAATAAGTATAATCCCTTTGAAATTAAAATATTTATTTTCTAAAAAAATTGGAAAAATTGATGATGAGTGGGGATCCTTATCAATTTTTTTAATTTTAAGGGTATAAAAGAAACTTTTTTAGTTTCTTTGACGAAATTATAATTTCCTATATCTTTATAAAATACTCTACTTGAAATAAGTATAATCCCTTCGAAATTCAAATATTTATTTTCTAAAAAAATTGAAAAACTGATGATAGGGGGATCCTTGTCAATTTTCTCTTAAAAATTCAAGGGTATAAAAAGAAACTTTTTTAGAGTTTCTTTGACGAAATTATAATTTCATATATCTTTATAAAATACTCTACTAGAAATAAATACCTACCTATAATCCCTTCGAAATTCAAATATTTTTTTCTTTCTTTCTTTTATTGGCCTCGGGAACATAGATGCCCATTTAGCCAAAATTCAAATATTTATTTTCTAAAAAATAGGAAAACCACCACGCTCGAAAAAATCTGGAATGAATGGAAAGGGTCCCTTGTGGTCTTAATCCTTTATTTTTTGAAAAATCATCTATGAATTCTCAAAATATTTTTCTTAATTCTAATATAAGATTATTTAGAGACAACAAATACGATATTTATTTCGATATTAAGCCAAAAAATATAACTTTCTCACCCTAGAAAAAATTTGGAAGTAATGTAAAGGGTCCCCTCTGTGTTCTCAATCCTTGATTTTTTAGAAAAATATTCTATGAATTCCCAAATCATTTTCCCAATTCGAATAGTATAAGATTACTTCAGATATAGAAACCCCATTCCGCCGCTTTTTTTTATATATTTTTTGTTCTAAAAATATGTCTCCCCTAAGAACCTTTTAAAACAAATCATAAAATTTTAGGAAAAAATTGATATTTTTTCTTTTTTTACATATTTTTAAGAAAAAAGTTAAAGACAAAATCTTATATTATTAAATGTGCAATTCTTGTATATACTGTATATATATAAAATCAGTTTCCCAAAAACGGCTCTAACGATTTCGCTAAAAATTTGTGTACTTATCAAGTCTCATGAGTTATTAGTCGTGTATAAATTTTAATCCAATTTAAATAAAGGAACAGGTTGTAAATTAGTCATGTCGCAAAATAAATAATTTAATCTTTCATATCTCGTCTTCGTTCACTCGCAAAGCCTTGAAATTTGAAACTTAAGCTATCTAGAGGCTACAAGAAATACCACAAGATTTTGGCTAAAATACAAGTACCGGAAGTTGATGTTCACGTACGTAAGAATGTACCCCCTTTGCATTTCGCAACCATAAATCTCAGAGGTACAAAATTCGAAACTTAAGCTCGATATAGGCTAGAAGGAGTACAACAAGGTTTTGATTGAACTCGGAACACCGGAAGTTGACATTTACATGAAAGATTTTTCGTTTTTTATTGTCTCAAAATCAACACTACGATTTCGCTAAAAAATAGTGTACTTATCACAAGTATCATGAGTTATTAGTCGTGTATAGATTTTAATCCGATTGAAATAAAGGAAGGGGGTGTACTATAAATTAGGAGTGCCAAAATAAAGATAAGAGTAAATAAATATTATATGTAATATTTATTTACTATGAGTTAAGGATTCTTGGTCACTTGTTTCACATTAAAATTAAAAAAAAAAAAAATTAAATAAATTAAAAGATCTTATTTTCTGTACTTTCATTCTGAAACTTTTGGGTCCAGGCACGTTATAAATTCACATGAAACTAAATTTTTTTTATTTTTTACAAGACTTGGTTCGATCACATATGTGTACCGCATTTTGTGTATAACTCCTAATTGACTGAAGATGGCCAAATAAAATTCAGACCGAAACGTCTTATTAAAGGTGTTTTATTGAACCCAGTGATTCCATCTTTGGCTGATACCTCCTCCTTCATCTAGTACAGTTTCATCACAGCCACGAACTCTAACAATATAATATTTATTTACTCTTTTCTTTATTAAGGTAGTTCTTTCACAAATGCAAAAATTCAAGAAGTTTTTGAAACTTGGAATATAAGTCAATAAAAGCATAATACACATATCGTTAAAATTTGAAGACGATTTACCACACCAAACATGAAATAATTGCAATTAAAAATGACATTTTTTACATAGGGTAGATAAGGAAAGGGTGGGGATATGATCATTATTTTATTTTTTTCATTGAAGGACTTTCACCATCTTGATGAAAAACTAATATTTGCTAGAATAATATATTCGGAGTAACTTAAAAAAAAAATAGAAATTATTTACCACGTAGTTTTGATAAAAAACAAAACAAAAAAAACATATTTGGGCGACTATTTTTAGTGGAGGGATATAAGCACAATGGCTTGGAAACGACAGGCAAGTATGTGTGTGTCCGTATAGAGATTTCGTAGTGTGAGTGGACAGTCAGGTAAAAAAATATCCTAAAATTTTAGTTCCTTTCATATTTATAGAGTGGTTACGAGCCTAAAACTTTTGGCGTGGATTGTCGCGAAAGAACCTCCTTAAAGACATTTCACCTTGCACCAACACCACAATCTCTACTAATTATTAGGAGTGTCGTAAAATAAATATTTTAATCATTCAGATATCGTCTTCGGTAAGTCGCAGAGCCTTGAAATTTGCAATTTAATCCATCTAAAGGTAAAAAGTTACCGAGCATCGCTCAGTGCTCCAGGCACTAATAATAAAGAATCCAATCCAGGGGAAACCCCCGAGTTCCTATTAGATCAAGAGCCCACGACTGCCAGACCTTCGTTATTTTATAAAAGCTAAAAGTTTTTCTGTGCATGTCCCCTATACAGGTAAGAACGACCAGCGACTATAGAGTTTGGGTTGTGGTTACTTTGGCAGGTAACAAGTAATAAAGGTGTATAAAATAGTACTTTAAATTCGTTAAAGTATAAAGCTCAATTTTTTTATATTTTCTTCGGGATAACTTTAGAAATCTCGTCATCCATTGCCGGACACTTATGACAGTTGCTACCCCCTGCCAGACACCCCTAAACTTTAATAAATTATAATTATACTTTCGTTATAATATAAAAGATAAATTTTATATATGTTACTTGGCGACCTATAAAAAAATGTTACCTCAATAGGCGGACAGTTTTAATGGTTTTTACATAGATTTTTGACATTTCGGTTATTATTGATAACCATTGGTGAAGACATGGAGGAATCGACTTAAAATCAAAAATAACCATCGATTCTTATCTAATACTAGAGGAATAACCTTATTGCATTCCATTTTTTGTTGTTTTGACTATTAATGACAACTTCTACTGAAAACGTGGAAGAATCGACTTAAAATCAAAAAGACTAAATTCTTTTATGGCAAACCACTCAAGCTTGAGTTTCTTAAAGTTTAGGGGTGTCTGGCAGGGGGTAGCAACTGTCATAAGTGTCCGGCAATGGATGACGAGATTTCTAAAGTTATCCCGAAGAAAATATAAAAAAATTGAGCTTTATACTTTAACGAATTTAAAGTACTATTTTATACACCTTTATTACCTGTTACCTGCCAAAGTAACCACAACCCAAACTCTATAGTCGCTGGTCGTTCTTACCTGTATAGGGGACATGCACAGAAAAACTTTCAGCTTTTATAAAATAACGAAGGTCTGGCCGTCGTGGGCTCTTGGGCTATATGTCACTGAGTAGGACATTTGAATGTACCAACAATGAACTTTGCTGTATAGTGTTGCCATCTATATCGGTAAGTTACAAAGAGTTATCTCCCACCTCTGACGTCATCCACAAGATGTCTGCTCGGGGAGTCCGATGTCGGCGGTGATAGGGTACGGGTGCGCGGCAGCCTTCGAGTCTTCGGGGGCCTCTTGTGAGACGGTGTCATCTTGCATCCTGTATCCTCACGTCGACTTTTATTTCGGCGCTTGGTCCTACCGCCATGGTAAGTCTCAACCGATGCTTCCTAAAAACAAAAAACACACCGGCTCTTTAAAATCCATTATCGACCACTTTTACTCCTCCACTTATTAAATTGATAATATGTTACGTAGTTTACCCTCCCCTAAAAATACAATACAATACAATATTACAAAATTTCTCTTCTTTGGATAGAATATCGTAATTTTCAATTTTAATCTTTTCTTACCGTCAGTGTTCTTAATCATATCGCACCTGCGATAACTTATCTATGTATAAATATTTTAATAAATACTTAACATTTTCTTTAACTAGTCATTTATACTTTAGGTGACAAGAAAATAATCAACTAGATATATTTGTTAATTTTATATTTATTAACGCGTTCCTATATATTATCCCCACCCTAATGCTTATGTAATTTAAAAACACACCCTGTTTATTTTGATTGCTTATCAAGGGTGTGTTTTGGAAATAATCAGTTTCCAATAAGTTAAAAATTTAGAAAATTCCCTCACTTTTTTTGTGAGTATCAAATTTGTTTAATTAATTATGTATAGAATATATTAAAAGTGCGTCTTCTGCTTAATGTAAATAAGTACTTATATACAAATTCAATATAATATATTAACAAGTTTTGTCTATGTAAATATTTGATGAATTTGAGGCCCGCTTTGAGAGCTTTATAGAGAAAATTTCTTAAAATTACTCCGAGATCTTATGAATAATTTTTTCTTTTTTAAGGCGGTTCAGGACTTTAATCATTTTTATAAAGAAAATTCTCAAATATTTACCATCAAATCATTGATGTATTAAATAGTTATTTCCGAAATTTGAAGATGATCGTCTGTCTCATTACCGAGAAATAAATTATTGGAAATTGTCCTTTTAACATGGAAGTAAATGGACCGAGCTTTTAAAAGAGCTATAACTTCTATACAAATTATATCATTTTCAACAAATTTATACAGATCAATTATTCAACTTTTATGAATCGAATGATACATTTTTCAATAGATTTGATAGTCTAGTTAATTAGTTATTCATAAATTTAAAAAATAAAAATTATTTGCCGCCAACAGAATATAAAATCACTAGTATAGGATTCCAACTCTATTTCTTGAAATCGTTTTTGTGTTAAATAAATGTATTGTTTTAAATAAATGTCTATAATAAATTTATCTCAATATTATTTTTATTAATATTATCAAAACAAAGATTTGTGTTCGAAAATAACCTCATTATTAATAATTTTTTTTTAATTAAAAAATTTTTTAGGCAGAAGTTGTCACTCTGCAGAAATACAAAAGATTTTTTCGTAGATCAACCAGATAGAGCTGCTGTCCCGAACCTCCTTAAGACAGATATATTCACCCCTTTGGGAATTGAACCCGAATAAGAAAAATACAATCCGGGCAGCTCGGCACTACATGATTTTCTCAAGAAATCTTAACTCTACTACTATGGACAATGTGCATTTTTATATTCGAAGGCTTTCTTAGCCTTTATCATCAATTTACTCTACATATTCACAAATTATCAATTCGCCGGCTTTTTTAGTTGAAAATTTAATTAATTATATTGTATTTGTGTGGACAGTAAAACAAAGCCTACGATTCTATTCTATTCTCAAATTAACAAAATTTTCAAAAAATACTAATTTAATTTTTTTAGATATTATTTAGAAGACAGATTCTTTGATTTATTTCTGATAATTTGAATTTTTATTATTATGTATACTAAACTCACTTAATTTGGGATTTATTTTCTCGAATCGTTATCAAATTATTATTATGCAATTAATATATATCATATTAATTACAAAGTCCTACATCTAAGGCCACTATATATTTTTAGATTCTCTCACTGAATTCATAAATATGATCGAAATTTCAGAAGCGTCGGGGATTTAAATTCATTCTCATCATTACACCCATACATGATGGAAACGAATTGATAGGTTAATTACGAAATAAAATCTCAGTTTATTTCTTACAGAAATTCCATATGAAATAATACAAATAATATGTAAATATACTCGTATGAATGCTAATTAAATGAAATTAAAATATTATAATCATTAATCATATTTATTATTAAATTATTATACACATAAACAGTCTCATTTTTCAGTTTACACTTTGTACTTTCACTGGCGAGATTGGGAAATGCGAGCTATCTGAAGAGATCGACTTTTTATTAGATGATCTGAATCTCATTGATGAGATGATTCTCGTCTAATCCTAATGTCTTTATCAAGGGAACATGAGAAGTTATTTTAATATAACATTGAGGAATAAAAGAGAAGGGTATCTGGATTTTAATAATTCATCTAAAAGTCATAATTTCAACATTCATCAATTATTTATTTATTTTATTATTATTTTTTTTGATTTCTCGGCATTAACCATTAGCCATGTTACGATACTATATTAATTTTTCTCAATTATGAATGGACCAGATTAAAGTCGGATTGCAACGTCTCGGGCTTGATTAGAAGATATTTACATTTATTTATTTAAAATTTATACAAGCATAGAACCTTAGGTACCACCTAATGTTATACAAGAGTTAAATTAATAAAATTATGAGTAGGAAAAAATTGAAAAACAAAAATGATTAAAATAATAAAGAATTGAGTAATAACATAAATAAATTGACACGTTCTGGTGTGACCATCCACTTGACTTTACCATACACCCTGACCCCTCTCTTATATTTAACAGTTAATAAAATTATTTATAATTATGTAGGGGGACTAGTTTTTGCATTTTTAGACTACTGGGAGCTCACTGATTATGTATGCAAAATTTGGTTGAGTTTGGTACAAGGGCCAATTTTTGACCCTACCCCTTCCATTTTGGGGGTTAATTTTGAATTTTTAGACTTCTGGGGGCCTACTGATTATGTAATACAAAATTTGGTTGAATTTGGTACAAGGGCCAAGATTTTCATTTTTTGTCCCTACGCCCCCCCCCATTTTGGGTGGTTAGTTTTTGCACTTTTAGTCCTCTCGGGGACCACTGATTATGTGTACAAAATTTGGTTGAGTTCGCTCAAATGACCTAGATTTATATTTTTTGACCCCTCACCTACCCTAATTTTGGCCTCAGAAAAAAAAACATTTTCTTTATTATAGGTTCATTTTATAGTATAATTCATTATTCCGTTTTTTTAGTTAGAAAATATTATAATTTTAATTCTTAACTCCAACCCCGCCCCTCCCTCCCCTAAATTTTGTGTCGATATGCACCAAAATCTAATCAGCTCTTAATCACAATGCCTTACAACTACATGTGAAATTTGGCTTTGATATTCACACTAGTTTTTGAGCTAACTCGTCCACAAAAATTTAACTCACAGACTAACAGACATTTTGACAAAACAATTATTATCTCGAAAAATATAATTTTTTCAATGTTCACTTATTTGGGCTTTTTTGTAGACCAAAATCCCATGAGTCTCGCCCAATTTTTTTAATCAAAATAGTTTCAGCCGTTTTTTAGATATTTCGAAAAAAACACATTTTGCACAATTACAGTACTTGACCATACCCTGTATGGTCAAGTAAAAAGATCAACTATTGGGATCAGTATCAAAAGGCCTAAGAGCACCAGGAGTCGTCGGTTGTGAATGAACATCTGTAAATATCACTGTAGTATTATTATATTGATCTATTTTTATAGGAATTGCTACAGTGACAATATATTTGAATCGGTAATTTTGAAAGGGGTCATCTACATTTTTTGTATTTTTCCTCTCTTAGGGCCGGTTGTATGTCGCAAAGTAAATGCTTTTTACCACTAACAAACGGTGGATGGTAAATGGAGCCAATGGGATGGCCAATCATATGACAGGCACTAAAAGTTCCTGTCATCTGATTGGCCATCCCAGCCCCTCCATTTACCATCTACCCTGGGTTAGTGGTAAAAGCATTTACTTTGCGCCATACAACCGGCCCTTAGTATGTTCATTCATGTATTACATTTGAAAACGCGTCATTTCTGGCCATCTAAACATCCTAGCAAGGTCAGTGTTTTGCCATTTAGTTTGAAAAGTGAGCCAACTCCGAGAGATAGCGAGTTTAAAAAAAAATGATTTTGTGATAAAAGAGAGATGACCCCTTTTCAAAATGACCGATTCATTTAAATGAATTGTTTATGGGTGGAATTTTTATTTTTTAATATAGAAAACATTTCAAAAAATAATTTCTGTAAATATTTCGATATTATAGTAATTCCTATTAACATACCCCAAAATAAATACTACAGTGACGATTTATATACAGATTGTACCCAAGTGTACAATGAAAGAATTTTTCACTAGCTCTTGCTCCATGGAGTCAATTCAAATGCAACTAAAAAATAAGCTGAAGTTTTCTGATGTGAAACCTACCTCGTATCTTACTCAAGTTTTATTATTATATTAAAATGTTTCACCTAGAACCAACACCGAACTCCTTAAAAGTTATGTTCTGATGTGGCCATCCACTTGACTTTACCATACAACCTGCCCCCTCACTTATATTTAATATTTAATAAAATTATTTATAATCATGTAGGGGGGGGGGTTAGTTTTGCATTTTTAAACTCCTGGGACCCACTGATTATGTATACAAAATGTGGTTTAGTTTGGTAAATGGCCAAGATTTTCATTTTTTGACCCTCCGCCCCCCTCCCCCCCATTTTGGGCGGTTAGATTTTGCATTTTTAGACTTCTGGGGGTCCACTGATTATGTATACAAAATTTGGTTGAGTTTACTCAAACGACCTATATTTTTAATTTTTAACCCCCTTAATTTTGGGACGATATGCACCAAAATCTAATCAGCTCTTAATCTCAATGGACCAAAACTACGTGTGAAATTCACACTAGTTTTTGAACTAGCTAGTACAAAAATTTGGTAACGCACAGACTAACTAACTAACAGACATTTTGACAAAACAATTATTATCTCGAAAAAGATAATTTTTTCGATGTTTACTTATTAGAGCTTTTTTGTAGACCGAAATGCCATGGTTTTGCTCAATTTTTTAATCGAAATAGTTTCAGCCGTTTTTTGATATTTTGAAAAAAGAAAGAAAAAACCACTTTTTTCATGCACGATTACAATACTTGACCATACCCTGTATGGTAAAGTAAAAACAGCTATAGTATATTCGTCTCTATGTTTGTATTAGTTTGAAGATAAAGAAAATGCTTTAGAAACCATAATTTCAAATGATTAAAATATTATACTCACTTACTATCACTTATTTTTCTCAAAATGAATCAAAATTTCGTATTTAGTTTCATTAAAATTGATTTCTCCTCAAAATTTAATTTTTTTATTTCTCTTAAAAATTATAAATCAAAGATATATATTTATTTAGTAAAGTCAAGGATTGAATTTCTTATCAGTTAAACTTTTTATGTTAGTCTATAGTCTTCAAATCATTTAGCGTCATTATCAAACTATAATATATTAATAATATTCTCATAAAAAAATATTTACAAGCATAGAACTAATGTGCTTTTTGAACTGTTTGTTTGTCTTAATGTCATTATCAAACAATATTTAAAATATATTTAATCAATAATTTCATCAATATTAATGAAAAATATTTTTCTTATTTATATTTATTAATTAAGTTTTTCATAAAGGGGGACACTTGATATTAAATACCTACCTATACATCCAAATGAAAGAAAATCAACATAATTTTGTTTAATCTTCTGCTATTAGAGAGCTGTAATCTTTTGCTGAATAGCTGCTTTACGAGATTTCTGTCAACCTTGATGGAAATTCTCTCAAACATTGGAGCGAGTTTAAACGAAATATACGACTTAAGCAAAAATTACAAAAGAAAAGTTGAAAATCAAATAAAAAAAGTAATTCAGAGTAGTTTAGGAATGTATATTTTACTATAAATGAACAACTATAAAAATACACTTTAATTTTTTTTTACAAATTTAAAATATTTAATTAATGTGTATTCATATTACATAATTGTAAAATGAGAGCATAGAGTTTACATTAAAGGCCCCCAATTTTGAATCAATTTATAATTTTTTAGGAAAATCTTATAAACCCCACAGCATCAACAAATTTAAACTAAAGGAGATAATTAAAGAGTGTTTCTTTTGCTGGAAAAATAAATTTATTTATAACGAGACTATAGTTTCGAGGGCTTTGCCCGTGTAAAACTCACTTTCACACATCAATTCCTGTGAATCAATTGTAATGGAGAGATGAAGGGGGAAAAGCCCTCGAAACTATAGTCCCGTTATAAATAAATTAAAATAATTATTTTTCCAGCAAAAGACACACTCTTTTATTGTCTCCTTTAATTATTAAAAATTCTGCTACTCTCGGCAAAAAGAAACTTTTAATTAAACTAATTTTAGTAGTGTGATGTATTTAGGCACCTAGGCCGAATACTGAATATTTGGTGGGATTCCTAGCTGAATAGTCAAAACATTCGACAGTTTTTGAGTCAATAATAAAGGTATTTTTGCATCATAACTTTGATTATGATGGTTAGATGTGGTATTCAACACTTCTACTTAAAGTCAAGTATTTTCTTAGCGGGAGGCCAGGGTTCGAGCCTGGCTAGCATATAAAAATTTTGACTGGCTAAAACTCGGCTCTCTCACTAATCCTACTAACACTTTACTGATGTGCTGTCTAAATGGGCTTTGTTCCTGATGACAATAAATAAATAAAAAAAGTATTTTCTTGAAGAAAGTAGCAGAGTTTTACATTTTTAGGAGCAAATCAAAAGTATTCTCTGGTTCTCTTGGTTCAAAATAATATACACAGAACTTCGTTTAAGTGAATGATCTATGCTGACAAATGGATATTTATTTATTTGATCCTTCATGATAAAAAAACTAAACACACTATTAAAATATTTATAAAAAGACTGAAGATGCAGGCCAAGAGAATTTTAATAAACGTTTCTAGCTTGAACTCTACGAGTATATTCATCAGAAATAATAAAATACCATTACAAAACTTAAACTCTAACATGTAAGAAAGGGTAGATTTTCTGTATTTCTAGGCTCTCATTAACTTGTATAGCAGTTCCTTTATGTATTTAATTTAATTTTATATATAGATACATTTATTTGCTCTGAGAAAAGGACACCCTCACTAATTTGTCTTAAAAAGTTTAAAATTACTTTACTGTTCAATTTAAGGTGAAAGGAAAATACTAGATAGTATACCTATTTAATATATTTTTTTCCTCTTTTAGTTTGATTTAAAATGTTGTAATTAAAGTTGTTTTGAATGTTGTTTGGTCAAATAGTTCCTTCAAATTCAATATAAATATAACAAAATAACCTAGGGATCTTTTTTCATATGTATTTTGTGGTTACAACTGGAATAAGTTCTAGTTTTATTTTAATCAACAATTCTTCATCATAAGTTTACATATTTTCTATATTTGATTCAATCGCCAATCGAATGCAGGTGATTTTTGTGAGATATTAAGTAATAATAATATCCGATTTTTTTTTTTTTTTGCTTTAGAGAACTATGCCCATACAGCCACGCAATTAATGATTCTATAATTTAAAGTGAAAAATGATGGTACAATTGAAGAAAGAAAAAAACTGTTAAATATGTATCTAATTTATAGCTGAATTAATATCCGAATTTATATATTTCTGTGTTGAAATAATAAATTTAAATAATTTTCTAATTAATATATTAAAGAATAATTAACATATTAAAGAGAATTCTTTTTGAACGCGTTTTTAAACAAGATATATATTTCGCGAGACTACTGCTGGTTGAGGCTATTGGAGTCTGCTGAATCTTAAGTCTGGACCAAGAGAGAATGAAAAAGATGTGATCCATTTAGCTATGATCCAGCATCATTTCACGATTAGCCCGCATGACGCTTTTATACCAAACACTGATATGGATCACCAAATGGTTTTGTAATCTGAGATGTTATATATTCAATCCCCAGTCCAGCAAGCTCGAAAAACGCGATCAAAAATAATTCTCTTTATAATGTTAATTATTCTTTAATATATTAATTAGGAAATTATCAAGAATTTTCGATTAGCTGACTGAAATTTCATATTTTTTAAATTCGGTATTTGAAAGAAGACTGAATACCCAATAGCTAACGAATATTCTTTGCAATTCTAGAAATTTCAATCAAATTTTCATCTCCATTCTAAAAATTGATTTTAATTGTTCTATTTACGAGACCTACTCGAAAAAAAAGTTATGATCAACTGGATCACCAAATGCTATAATCGAAAAAGAAGGAAACATTTTATTTGTTTCATTCATTGACCCTTTGAAACCCTGAAGAAGAGAAAAATCCTCCGAAACGTCGGTTTGAAAGGAAACGAGGAAGGATTCCAATAAATTACACCTTATTTGATATGTGTTAATTTTTTCTTTCCTCACTACCTCTGGGCTGCCTTCCATTACATTCAATTTTCTTCTTATAATTCAATTTAAGCAATATTATTTCAACTGGGTAACTCCCGTATATCGAATAAAATAAAAAAAATTACAAATAATCATCTTCATCAGCACGGGTTTAAGCAACTCTAGTTCTATGACTAAAAGGCGTTTGGAATACAGAAATTAATAAGCATCTCTTCTTGATAACCATGCATTGTTTTCTTCTTTATCTCCCAAAAAGTAGATCATTTTGGCATATCTAGGACCTTGAATTTTAAAATGAACACTGATTTTCTTACTAATGGTGTTCCATTGTTTGCCTTATTTTTGGCTGGATGTCTAAAAATATAAAAAAAATTCGAGAAATAAATAAAAATTTGAAAATATAATCTCCCTCTTAAATTATACAGGTCTGCAATCATAAAGTTGTTTAAATCATTTTAAATGATTATATAAATTTTTGGTTACTGGATCCGAAAACAATTTTTTTTCATCACATCACATTTTTTATAAAGCAATTGTTAATAATGGTAAAGGTAATATGGTAAGAGAGTTGACCATATTTTGGACTGTAAAAATATTTCTTTAGTTTTATTGAGAATGATTTTTAAAATCATATCTACACTGTTAAAAAAAATTGTAAATTTACTATATGTTTACAATACAAATAGATAGGAAATATATAAGATTGCGTATAAGTAAAAAAATACTATATTATATTGGTAAAATCACATTAACTCATTGCAAAAATAGAAAATTAAATTGTAACTTTACTTTTTTCTATAACTTTTAAAGAGATAGGTCTTGGTTCTAGGTGAAATATTTTTATATAATAATAAAAATTGTGTAAAATTGCGAGATAGGTTTCACAAAAAATAAAATAAAACAAAAATGAGTTTTGAATTAGATATATTTCGGGTGTCAGTGAGTTTTCTCTGAGTTCTGAAGATGGGCTGACACCTAAATAGGTATATCTAATTCAAAACTCATTTTTGTTTTATTTCCTTTTTTGTAGAAACCTACTCTCAATTTTTATTATTACTTTTTTCTTATTTCAAAAATATAATAATAAATTGTAGATTTACTTTTTTCAAGTAATTAATTAGATACGTATTAGTAAAAAATATTTATTTAACGGATTATAGTGGTGTTTCACAAAGTGGAAATAAAATTAAAAAATCTTTTAAATTATTTTGGAGATTTTGTTTATTTTATTTATCTCTATACATATTTCGGGCTATGAACCCTTCATCAGGAGGTTAACAGAAAAAAAAATCTCCAAAATAATTTAAAAGATTTTTTTAATTTTATTTCCACTTTTGTGAAATACCACTATAATCCGTTAAATAATTCCTGTGTTTAATATGTTTCACTATAAACCAACACCGCTTTCCCTAAACTTTATTAGTAAAAAATATGTTTTAAGATTACAATACTGCTATAATATTACTAAAAAGTTTTGAGATCGGACTTCTTATATTATATATAAGAAATTTTTTACATTGTTATCTACTTATTAGCCTAATGAAAAATAAAAAAATTAGAAGTAAATATTAAAATTTTTATTATTGGATAAGTTATGGAATTTGAATAGTAAAACACCCCTATTTTGGCTTATCTCTCTATTTTTTTATAATTTTTTTAATCATATACTTATAGTATATCGGTGCATTAAAGATTAAAAAAATAAAATAACAAAGTCATAATTTGTGGGTAAGTTATGGCGGTTTTGAAGAGAGGAAATATCAAAATGTTTTTAAAAATTGTGACGTTACCAATTTCTACTGTATTTGGGTGTAGGAATCAGAATTACGCAATAATTCGCAATAATTCTAACCACTTTAGAAAAGTTAAATTTCGCAGACCTGTGTTTTGAGCAAGAGATTGTAGGTACTCACCTTTAAAAAAAGAGCGGGTCCATATATTTATAACTCCAACTAGCAACTCAGTTGTAAACTGTATGTTATGCTTCAATGTTATTTACATAGAAAAGTGTTTATTAAGCCAACCTTTACGATGACACTAACTGATAATAAATATCCAATGACAGCTTCACTGCCATTGCTTTCGACAGCATTGAATTCTTCAAGTTATTTTTTTTAGTTGTTGTTTTTTAATATATGATTTTTTTTTCTGTTTTATCGTTTTTATTTCACGGTTCATTCCCTTGGCAGCGACTCGTTCTCTCTTCGACGCCGTATATTTCGACGTCTATCAAATTAGCGTCGTTGTTTACAAAGCAATTGGAGTAGAAAACCCTTGACTAGAGATTGAAATCGCACAGAGTCACGCCCGAACTGGGTTTAACTCGATTTCAGATGGATTGAGATGTCTAACCACTAACTAATTCATCCGATAGCAAAGGGTAGAAAGAGAGAAAAAAAACAAGTTCAGATTCGTCAATATTTTAGAAAATCCAATTGAATTGTATCAGGTCATGGATTGAAAGTAAAATTCTAGAATTTTTCAAATTAATAATAAAATTGAAGGAAAAGGTAGCGGCGTTCCCTAATAAATTATAAAACACTAAACTAGTGCGTCTTAAACTATGGGTCGCGAAACATATAGTCCAGTCAAATTGTGTTTTTATCAGGAAAGTTTTGTCGAAAACGTGCTCCTTCATGGTCAAAATGGGAAAATATCGAAAAAAGTGCGAGTTTTTGGTTGATCTGGGAGCCTACCGATGTCGAAAACTTGGATTTTGCGCTTGAACCCGAACGGTTGGTCAAAGAAAAAACCTACATAAAAATTTGTAGGAAATTTGAACTTTCATTTTGAATAGGAAGGTTATTTACAAAAAGTTGATAGTTCTCGAGTTATAAGCGAAAAACTGCCAAAGAATGGAAAATGTCATCTTTTTTGCATTTCTACAATGTTGCGTCACGAAAATTTTGTGGGAGACCTCAGATTTGGATTCAATGCCCCAAAAAACATATATAGGCAAAAAATCAGAACTACCCCAAAACATAGTGGCCCATTTGAGCACCATTTGACTGGACTAATAGGGTAAAATAAATTAATAAAGTAAAGGGTGTGTAGTTTCACAGTGAATGAAATAAAACTCAAAGAGGTTTATACAAACTCAATACATTTCGGATTATGAGTCCATCATCAGGAGTTTACAGCTAATAATAGTTGAACGAGCGATCACAATTATTTTTACTACACACCCTTTACTTTATTAATTAATATCATGTTTCACCTAAAACCTACACCACTTTCTCTAAGTAAAAAAAAGGGTAAAATAACAATGAAACAATGAGAAAATTATAATGCGCAACGGACAAAAATTAATATTTAGTGAATTCGAGATTTCATTAATTTTGAAATTGCCATTTTGTATTA
Organism: Forficula auricularia; assembly: GCA_024734495.1. NCBI lineage: Eukaryota > Metazoa > Arthropoda > Insecta > Dermaptera > Forficulidae > Forficula > Forficula auricularia. The sequence goes on from JALMQS010000150.1 coordinate 1,555,104, forward strand.
GATATATTTATTTATTTATGTAAACCGACTTTCTCAGCATTAGCTATTATAAAATCTAAATACAGATAAAAATTTAACAAATGTTGAAGATGTATGATGAATGTTTGACTCTTTATTTAAGGAGGTTCTTTCGCTCCAGTTGAGTCAAAAGAAGTGTAGTATCTAATATTTAATAAAATAAATTAAAATACAAATGAAAAATAATAGAATTAAAAAATAAATAGTATGAAAGCCGTAATTGTTTGAAATAAAAAGAATTATAAAAAATAATTAAATACAAAAGTACAAAATGCTTGCTTCCATGACTGGGAGGTTTTTTTAAGGAGTGAGCTTGTTAGCCTCACGTCCAACCCCTTTAGTCGCTTTTTACGACAAGCATAGGATATTATGGACCTATTCTACCCCCGGTCAATAGGGGTCTCAGAGTGCAATACTTTTTTTTACAATTAGTAATAATTGGTAGAAATTCGGAAAATTTCATAAATCAACTGGTGTTGTCCCTATTGGAAATATATATATTTTTTTTAATAATATAACCTCTGTTATGTTTTTACATAAGAAAACATGAGAGTCATTTCTTGAGAATATATCCTCAAAAGTTATATTATAATTACATAAATTTTATAATTTTCTCATTAATATATCAAAGAATAATTGATACGTCAACGAAATTATTTTGACCGCGCTGATTTGAAAAAGATATTTTTATCTCGCGAGACTACTGCGGATTACGCTATTGGAGTCTGCAGATGTATTAAGTCTGGACCAAGAGAGAAAAAGATGTGATCCACTTAGCTACACTGCCAATACTCCGCAGACTCCAATAGCGTAATCTGCAGTAGTCTCGCGAGATAAAAATATATTTTTCAAATCAGCTCGGTCAAAAATAATTCTCGTTGACGTATCAATTATTCTTTTGATATATTAATGAGAAAAATTATAAAATTTATTTAATATCATTATTTCAAGTTAGAAATATATAAGTTCAAATATTATTTTCACTCAATATTTGACAAAAATTCCCTATATTAGATTCGCGATTGAATCAAATGTAGAAAACATTGGGTTTATTATAATTACATTTTTTTAATCATAATAATCCTGATTTAGAAAAAAGTGTTAAATGCTATAACTCGGTATATAAAATGGATGAATAAAGAGAGAAAAAAGCATAACGAATCAACTTTAGACTCATATGTATTTAAAATTTGATTTCACTTTGTATGTAAATTGACTGTTGATTTAATAAAATCTTGCTTTGTTCGAATAAAAACGAAGTTTCGCTCAACGAAGTAATTTCGTAGAACGCATCATATTTGAAAATCAAATTATAAATGTACATTTTAATGTAAATTGATTTTTTACTATAATTTAAATTATTTTACACTAGCATTTTAGTATAACTACTATCTGCAAGGCCCGCCTTCGACAGCCCTTCTTGCTAGCCAGGGCTCGCCCCTGGACCCCCACCCCGAAGCCCACTCAGCACCCCCACACACACCACCACCCCAATGTACAGACAAAACCTTAATTTTATATATATAGATTTCATTTAAATTAGTAACCATGACGACCCCTGACCCCCACCTCTCGAACCTCATCCCCCCACCCCCCGAAACCCACCCAGCACCACCACCCCAATGTACAGACAAAACCTTAATTTTATATATATATAGATAATTTCATTTAAATTGGTAACCATGACGACTGTTTTTGTTGGGGGACGGACATAGGTACATACATAGGTAGGTACAGAGGCAGGCACAAATGCGCTTTAGTAGTATAGGATATTAATTATTTTACCCAGTATAATAGAAAGATTAATGTAATGTTTATGTTATTGCAGTAGGAAATAACTTTTCTTCGGTACGAAACAATGTGAATTATTACCATTTATGATTCTCCCTAGAGGCTTGCAACTGATGATACGGGAATAGCGAACAGAGGAAGATATAATTCCGCTGTACGCTCATGGAATTTCATTAAAGTAAATTATATGAATATAGAATTATAATTATAAGTTAACAGCGAAACAGATAGATGAATCTATGTTAAGAGGGAGAAAGTAGGAAAACTTGACTCAGAATTATCTCTGTGTGTGAGAATTAAATTGAAATTCCAGTTAATCTCCTAATAAGTAGATAAATAAATAAATTAATATATTCATCTTCATGCATGACACTTTTCAAATTAAGTATTGCTTTGTTTTTTAAATTAAAATTATTTATTTACCCAAGATAGGTACTTTAATTTACTTAAGGAGTTCCTTTCGCCGCCAATGTTAAATAAAAAATATTAGATTATAACTATAACTTAATTTTTTATAATAGGTTAAGTCTCTATCTATGCTTTGGTTAAGTTTCAATCACACATTAGCGAGCAAATTCTTGAATATTTTCTCAGAGTCTTATTGAAAATTGAAGACCTTGACACTTTCTCTTGAATTATACTACTATTAGTTGAATTGAGAAAGTTAAAATTAACAAAAATTAGCTTTTTGAAACATGCAGGTTTTTTTGCAATAAAATATATCATTGACCTAGGAATTTACTGAGAAATTTCCTTTAAAAAATCACATAAATGCTATGTTAAGATGTAAACATAAACAAAAATTAATACAACGCATTAACAAATCATACAAGATATTTTATCTGCTGATTTGAATAAATCAAACTAACTTTTGTATTTAATTTTTTTCTTTATAATTGTTTTTATTTCAAACATTTAAGGCTAGCATACTATTTATTTTTTAATTCTATTATTTTTCATTTGTATTTTGAACTTTATTTGATTAAATATTAGATACTACATTTCTTTTGATTCAACTGGAGCGAAAGGACCTCCTTAAGATGAGATGAAAAAAAATTTTGATTAAAAAATTTACTTTTATTAAAATTATCAAACAATAAATTAATAATTTTTCGTTTCTACATTTTACAAAATTTTGTTTGAGAATTTAAATTTGTTATTGTTTTTGTTTTAATTTGAACGATTTGTAAATTATTTGAAAAAAATAATTAATATTATTTTTATGTAATTCAATAATTCAACCAGTATCATGTCAAAATGTAAAATATTGTGATAAACGTCTTTGAAGTTATAAGACTTCAAAATATCGATGGTAAGTAATGAGATCAAATGTCTGTTTGCCATCTATTATATATTTCGGAGAGGTTCAGCAGCGGTAGCCAATTGGCCTGGATTACTAATTTTGGAACTTGGGTTCAGATTTCCGCGGAGATAAAAACAACCTTTCTAACATATAATTAAAAATAATCCATTCCATCTCGGATCTCATAGACAGCAACTTCTTAATATTTTTTTCAGACTTTGAAGTTGTCTTTACTCACTTTTACAAAACGGGTTAAAAGTCTAGTTCTTATTTTTATTATTACTAAATTATAAAAAAACTAATTTAAATATATATTAGAATCTCAGACTACGGGAAAAAGTTAGTTGGTACATTATCTTAAAACAAGATAATTACGGACAATTTAACTCTGGAATAATTTTCATGCCAAGTGGGTCAAATGAGACATAATGAAAAAATCTGTTGCGAAGAACTTCTGAAACTAGAGCATAAAAAAATAATAATAAAGCCTCATAGTGTAGAGTTAGTTTATCCTAGTCAGTAATTTTATTCTTAAGCTGGATTTCAGACTTTTGCAACACCTATATAGACTCGATAGGCCCTTAAAAGAATTAAATATCCAAGAGATGCGATGGAAGCAAAGGTAATTGTGCTCAAAATCGAAAGAGAAAAAATTAGAATATAGAATTTGAAAATATATCTTTAAAGAAGAGGGTATATGAAAAACTCATTTTTACTCCTTAATTTGAGATTTTTTCAAAACTTCTTCCATATTTGTTTTATTAATTTTTTTTTTTTGAAACTGATCAAAAATTGATATAGAATACTTTGTTTAGTTATCAGATAATCAATAATTCATGAAGGACAGTAGTCAAAGTTTAAAGAAGAAAGAAAAATCAAGATAACTCTAATTAATTCAAATCTTTAATATCAGATTTTCATTGATTAACTGGTAAATTTTTCAACAAAAATATATATTTTTTTTTATATGTGAATACTGAATAGACTTAATATTTTAATTATTTATCTTCCCTATGAGGTTTAATAAGTCACAATTGTGAAAGTTATATTTTCACTATTTAGGACAAAGGAAATTGAAAGGAAATTAATTAAATTTTTCTTCTTTTTCTCTTTATCTTGTTTGTTCTTTTAATTTAAATTTTTACAGATTGAGACAGTTTCAGCAACCATTCGTCGCCATCTTCAGTCTAAAATACAAAAATACAAAAAATAGTACTGTGAATCACATTTCATCTCCAAAAGAAGTCAATTTAGACAACACCCTTCTCTCAACAAGACTAACATCTATTATTTATTTTTGTTGTTTTTTGTGAGTTACAATTATAATATAATTATATATTTCTGGAATTCAGTATTCTTTAGTATTTTCATTGCAGAATCAGGTAAGGGATTTGGTTGTCCAGCGCAATTTAATTAATTTCCTTTGTCCTAAATAGTGAAAATATAACTTTCACAATTGTGACTTATTAAACCTCATAGGGAAGATAAATAATTAAAATATATTTGATAAAACTAACGTAAAACAAACCAAGCTTGACCTTGAAAAAGCCCCTAAAAATAGACGAAACGCCACAATTAATTTTTTTTAATGCGATCAAATGAAAGAAGAAACCCTTATAAATCAGAAAAGAGGATCAAGCGAAAAAATGTCTGTGAACCCAGGTTTTAAAGAATTAATTTTGTTCTAATTTTTTGAAATCCAAATACAAGTGAATACATAAATCCAAAAATATATATATAATTATAAAAATATAGACGTTAATAACATCATTGAGTTATAAATATTTTTTTAAGATAGCTACTACTTATACTACTTATACTACTACTTACTATACTACTTACTATACTACTTAGCTACTACTTATACTACTTATACTACTTACTTAGCTACTGCTTATAAATATTTTTTAGGATAGCTTTTTAAGAAAGATATTTTTTTAGATATTTTAGATAGATTTTTTAAGCCCTTTGTTTTTTAGCCAAAGCTCGTAGAATATATTTGTCCAATAAATTAAATTTTATTTCCTTATTTATTTAATCTGATTTTATCTAGATCTAATAGGAACAGACAATTTATATTAAATCTCTGAATCGGTTATCAATGAGCTACTAATGTTATATTATAGATATACTTAAAAAAAACTGCTCTTTGCGCCTGAATTATATGCAACCAAATTGACTCCGCTGCTAAGCTGATTTCGTAAATATCAAAAGTTTTTTCTTGCTTAATCATGACAAACAAAAGTGGGCTTTAATGAAAAGATCTATTGTTTATGATTCTTTTTCTTTTTTGAAAAAATTAATTAATATCTGGGATGTCGAAAACATGTATGTAAACATATACGCTTCAATAATTTACATTTATTCAAATAAAAATAAATAAATAACGAAATCTCGATATTTTTTTTAAATAAAATGAATCACGAGGCTACTAAATTTTTCATTTTGAATTAAAGCGTTTTAAAATAAGAATGTGCACATATGGAGCGACTGTTTAGGCTCATAACTCATGAATGGGGGCGTCAAAATAACATTTGTTAGACAATTTGTTCGAATTAGTCACGGTCGGATGTTTTTCGCGTGTCTTAAAAAATAAAATAAATAATTTTACTATCGTATAAATACATAGCTAGCAGAACTTATTAATTCATAAACATTTCACGGGCATATTTGTTAATATGGTGATATATTAAATTTTTGAAACTTGTATCTTAGAACATATATTGAAGGAGACAATAAAAGAGTGTGTCTTCTGCTGGAATTATAAATTGTATTTATTTATAACGAGACTATAGTTTCGAGGGCTTTGCTCTCTTCATCAGTCTATTACAATGGATTCACAGGAATTCATTTATGAAATGAGTCATTCATCCATTGTAATAGACTGATGAAGAGGGCAAAGCCCTCAAACTATAGTCTCGTTATAAATAAATAAATTTATAATTCATGAAAACACTCTTTTATTGTCTCCTTCAATATATAAAAATTCTGCTACTCTAGGCAAAAAACTTTCAATTTAATTAAAACATATAACAAAAATTACTTAATTAAACAACGAAACAGCCTAATCCAACATAATCTTTTGCTAACTCTAAATTACATATCCCAAACGACTAGTTGCCCAAGTAGATAGTTGTAGCTTACTGACTATAAAAGCTCTCGAATAATTTTTCTATCCAGAAGATACTATTTTTAAAAGATCATTCATAATATGATAATATTACAAACAATTTAGAGATTTATTTATTAATTTTTTTAAATTTATCATTATTTTATGTAATATTTATATTTTGGAAATAAACAATTTCAAATTAAAATCATTTCATCTAAAAAAAATATTCATTTTGTCTTCAATTGTAATCTTCATGACTTCTTAATCTCTATGTTTTTAAAATTTATTACGGAGAGATTTTCAAAAATTACTAAAGTTTTTTATTGCTAAAAAATAATCTCATTTCCTAAATCCATTAGAAAGTTTAATCAATTTTAATAAATAAATTTAAAAAATGAAATAAAAAGTAACACGTTTTTATCCCTGTCATTGTCTTTTTCTAATGAATACTTATTTTTTATTTCTCTTTAACAACTTTTCTTTACATATCAGTTTCATTTGTTCTATTCAAATCATTTGGTAATTAGCCTCATTAAAGCAATCCGTTTTCCATTAAATTTTTTTTTCAATTCTTCCTTTATAAATTGAAATCAAATGGAATTTTCTAAATATTGATTTATCTTTTTACTGGCTGCTACAGCCCTTAATGGATCTTGAAAACCTTGCTTATCTTCTACCCTGAGAACCTTTACTTATTTATTTAATGATAAGGGTGCAAGAATATGTTTTTCTTTTGCATCAAGCAGATGACAACCTCATTGATTTCTCTTTAAGAATCAACAACAATACTCTCGGCAAACAAGATATTTTCAATGGTTCTAGCGAATGCAACCCTTATGACATATAATAAAAATCATTTGACAATCTCTTGTGATTTTCTTTAGAAATCTTAACTCTCCTACTATCAACTGCAATTTTAACTTTTATTTATTTTTATCCCCAAAACAAGCAACTAAACAATGCCTGACTAAAGCAAACCTAAAAATTTAAAAAGAAAATTTTACTATTAGATAAATTTCAATTTAATATGCTAATAGTATGTATATTAATATTTTTTTGTTCCAAATTTTGCTCTATTTTTTTTCTTATTCTATTATTTTTTCTAATTGTAGGTACATAATAATAATCATAAAATAAGTATATTCATTTATACGAATATTATGCTTTGATCATTAAGCCCCTCTCAAAAAATCTACCACCTGACCTTCAAAAACTTCTTAAAGAGCTATTTATCTGCTCAAAGTAGAAGGTCTGTTTATTTTAACTTTTGAACATTAATTTCTTTGAAAATAACTGGACTCTGATTCATTAAATTTCAAAAAATTTACATTTTTTCCTGATCTTAAATGATTTTAAGTCCTGGTTGTATATAAACCTAAATTTATAAGTATTTTTATTTCTAAATTCCTTAGAGTCTCCCTGTGTTTATTTTTCATTTTGAGGGCTCTGTTTAAAAAATAAAAACGCGACCCTTTTAGTGTCATTAGAATATCTGTCTAACTGTCCGTTTCTCACCTCAACTAAGTAAGATAGAAACTTGAATTTTACAACCTATGTACCTATTCCTTTTCCCGCAAATCAAAAATGGTATTAAAATTTTAATCGAAAGATTATTTTGAGGATGGCGAATTCTATGTGGGATCAAAAATGAAAAATAATTTTTTATCATAGATTCTGAGCTATCTCTGCAAAGATCTCTTTAAATAGAATTAGGTTTAATTTGTTTTTAATTTATTTCGATTTAATTGGGCGTTTATTTGTTACCACCTGAAAAGCCCACCTTCGGCCTTGTTGCTACGCCCCTGGACTCAGTGGTAGATTTTGAAATAATAATTTAAATTTTCTTATTTTAATAAATTTTATTCGTCATGAACTATTCGTGGGTTTTAAAATTAAACAAATCACGTTGACGTGTTCGCGCAAGCCGATTATAATACCTAAGTATAGATAGATTTTTGTACCAGTCGAGAATCTGTTTAGAATTGGATTAATTTAAAATGATTAAAAAATTATACAAATTCACTCAGTTCTTTTTACAAATAAAACGAATTTGATATTTAGGGTTTTATTAGGTAAGTAATTCTGGGTATATGGTCTGACTCGCACTTATTTTTTCTTATAACTATATAGGTTTCTTAAATTATTATCAATTAAATTAATAGTGTTATTTTTTTTATAATAAAAACAAATAAATCAAACTCTCTTACAAAAAGTATCAACTTAAAAAAAACCTCTTGGAATTTTCCTTTGCTGACCAGAGTTTGTTCAGTATCATCCCAACATTATAAATAATAAATAGTTATTTAAGGAAGGGCTTTTTTACGGTTGGGGTTAATGTTTGCAGGCCGAGAAAAAATCGATGCTTCTAGTATTACCAGTAAATCCCTTTAGCGCCGGAGCTGCTTATTATTTTTTGCACGTTCAATATTGAGAATCAAATGAAATAAATAAATAAATATATAGTGTGCTTAAATTGAAAGTTTTTGCCGAGAGTAGCAGAATTTTTATATATTGAAGGAGACAATAAAAGAGTGTAGTGTCTTCTGCTGCAATTATAAATTTTATTTATTTATAACGATATAAATCGTTATAAATAAATAAAATTTAAAATTCCAGCAGAAGACACACATACTCTTTTATTGTCTCCTTCAATATAGTGTGCTTTCTAAACCTTAGAGAAAGCAACTTTTTTTTCTTTTTTTCACTTGAAATATTCCATTGATAAAAGGAGAAATCGTCTCGTTTATTAAAAGTTTTGAAGATTACTTTTGAAAAGATTTTTTTGGCTTTCTTGGCATTAACCATATTAGCCATTTTGCGATACTATATATTAAGTAAGTATTTCTCAATTATGTAAGGATCGGATTTTAAAAGATTTGTATTTATTTCAATTATAAAACAATCAATATTTATTTTTCTTTTTATATTATATATTGTTCTAGATAAAAAATAAATATTAATCCAATGATCAAGATAGTCCCCATCTGATCGTGAAGCTTATTGATCTAATCATGTTAGGATTTTTTTATTTCATATAGAAAAATGTATTTAATTAAAATAAATACTTACTTACTTTTCCTTCCTGGGCGCTATAACCCTTCGTGGGTCTTAGCCTCACAAAACGATCCTCTTCCATATACAGTCCTATTACTATAAAATAAATAATTCTATTAATTACTAATAAAAAATTATTTATTTAACTTGTAGAAAAAATTAAAATTAAATATACAATTAATACTCAGTGCTCTGCAAAAACCCGAATATTGATTTTTTATCGTCTACTAGATTCAAGAATTTGATATTCTAAGTTATTGACGATATAAGGTACGGAACCCTGCGATTCTAGTGGCACTAAAACAGCTTATTCGATACTCGCATGGTATTCAGAGTTAATTGCAAGCAAAACGAAACAATTTATTGAAATTCTTAGATTAGATGGCAAGCCCATAAAATTCTTTCTTCTTCTTTTTCACGATGGAGGGGCCAACCCAGGCCTTTAGGGGTTGCACCTTTTTGGTGTAATTCCTTCTCTCATCATTTTCATAAAAAAGTTGAAATCAAAACAACAGTCTTAGATTAGGAGTCATTTGACAAAATAGTGACTAAAAGAGTGAACATTATGTATAGTACAGGGGTGTTTACAGGGGGGGGGGGGGTTAAGACGCAGAGTGCATCATTGAAATTTCTGGGAGGGGGGGTGAAAATTGTTTCATTTTAGCATTATACATGAATACTAAATAAAAGGTAATAAAAAGCCCTTCTAATTCTTTAGAATTGAATAAAATTGGGGGGAGTACTTTTCATGAAACGGAGAGGGGGGGGGGGTTGAAAATTGTAGCATTTTAGCATTATACATGAATACTAAATAAAAGGTAATAAAAAGCCCTTCTAATTCTTTAGAATTAAATAAAATGGAGAGAGTACTTTTCATGAAACTGGGGAGGTGGGTTAAGAAGCAGAGTTGAAATTTCTGGGGAAGGGGGTTGAAAATTGTTGCATTTTAGCATTATATGCTAAAAATAAAAGCTAAATAAAAGCTCTTCTAATTCTTTAGAATTTAATTTTTTATGCAAGAAGGGCCCGCACCAGAAAGATGCAGCCCCTATGGATCTCCAAAGACCTTAGCATTTTATCTAAGAGAAGGGAAAGTTGTTCAAGTGAGAGGGTGGAGGCGAAGGGGTAGGTAATAAAATGGGGGGTGTACTTTTCATGAAACGGGGGGAGGGGGTGAGTCATTAAGCTAAAGGGGCGCGGAATACTTAAACCAACCCAGCTAACTAAGAGCTAATTAAAAGTATTATAAAAAGAATCATGTAGCAGCATTAAGATTAGGAACAGAGCTAAAAACTTTATATTAAATGAAGATTACAGGATCAGCGAACAGATAAACGTACAGTAGCTATAGAAGTGTTAATGTATAGGATATAATATAAAATGTCTAAACTTGATCTATCATTCCTGCGCGTATAAATTTCCCAAGAACATCATTCATTCCTTGGGCATGGACACTGATCATTAAATTCTCCCATCAAAAATAGTTTGTAATTCGAATTTTATGAAAAAAATTTAATCCTTTAATGTAAACTAGTTGTTAATATGAATGTTGTTTTATATAATTATATATTTTAAATAAAAATATTCCATCTTAAAAGGCTCTTTTCTTAAATCGGGTTTCATCATCATCCAGCCTCCAGCCAGGGCGTGTTGACAATTGACAAGTGTCTCAAATATCATTTCAAACCACAAGGCTTGGTCTTTTTTTGCATTTCGACCCGATTGGCAATCACGCATACCTCGGGAATGCATGCCGGTTTCGATAACTCTCAGATTACACCCCCCGCTCTATTCCATTTCTCTCTCCCATGTGTTTTCTATGACAGAGATCTGTCTCATTAAGATTTAGAGAAAACAGCAGCTAATCCCGCATCCTGTGAGCCAGGCACGTATTGACATCACGTCAGCAATCTCACTCATCTTGATTGAATTTGGAGATCTAATTTGTTTCCGGCACGCCTCTCTGGTGTCATTTGCCCTTAACCTCTTGAGAGTCATTTGAATAGAACATCACTTGGAAATTTGGAATATTAATTAACATCAAACTTTGACATTTCATTAATGGTCTTATTAACACTCAGACACATTTATTCATACAAATTCCTGAAAATAAAAACTTTTGTCGCTTTAGGGCAGGGGTGTCCAACCCGCGACCCAGCACTTCAATGAATGCGGCACGACATAAATCATAAACTTCATTAAAACATTGAGATTTATTTAATCAAGTATATGTTGGCAAGAAATCATAAGTTGGTGTCATCTATTCAATCCGATGGAATGGAATATTTTTAATTATATGTCAGAGGGGTTGTTTTTCACCCCCTCGCGAATCGAACCCGAGTGCCAGTAACCTCTCTGACATATGTACACGCGTAAAATATTTCGCATCCTGCAGGTGAGCCAGGTGGCCCGGATTGCTGTTACTGGCACTCGGGTTCGATTCCCGAGGGGGTGAAAAACAACCCCTCTGACATATAATTAAAAATATTCCATTTCATCGGATTGAATAGATGACACCAACTTATGATTTCTTGTAAATTTGAATCTATTACCATCGACAAACTAATATCTTTTATATATTATATGTTGGCAGGTATTTGGACAGGAAAGTAAGTACCAAATCAAAAAATTCTCATTCATTTACGTGACGTTTCTCCAATTCTCAAATCATTTAAATCTTTCTATTATATAAATTAAATAATTGTTCGGGCCATAAAAAGAATCAATTACAATTGAGCTAATTTAGAAATATGTGGATTTCTATTATATCTTAAAATTAATCATAATCATTGAGACGCCTGATGAAGCCAAAATAAAATTAGCGAAACGTAGCATAAATCAATGAGAATTTTTTTATTTCCTACTTTCCTGTCCAAATACCTTGATTAACCTACTTAATGGAAAATATATCTGATATAATTTATTCTGATAATTTTTATTTTCCTCCCTATAAAATAAGAAATCCGAAAATCTACTGAAAATTTTTCGTAAAATGAGTGCACACAAATTTCAAAATTTTTAATCTGGACTAAAATTCAAGATTTCCGGAAAAATAAACACCATTTCGGTATGTTTTCAACTCCATATTCATTATATATCAATTTTCTGTCACTTATAATCTTCAAAACTTCAACACCTACGGCCTCCACTCTTGATCTATTCCTCCTTCTCTTCGATAATGCAGGGATCTTTCAAAATTCATAGGGGCCGCATCTTCATGGGTCACTACTTGCATTCGATAGCATTAAAAAATAAATTAAAAAAAAATTAACTTCGTCCCGCGACATTTATATTTCTTCAGTTTGGACACTCCTGCTTTAGGGATTCGGCAATTTTTCGTCATCTATCAACAAGAAAGCTGAATCTTGGCACAGATATAGTTTTTTTTTTTTTTGTTATCTACATTTCGATAAGCCTCTAAACTCCAAAACCTCGTGACTACACTATTTCACAAAGAGAAACAAAGAGGTTGTCCTCTGCTTGATGCAAATAAACATACACACATATATATCGAGATGATATATCTGTATATATATTATTTATTTGTTTGAGACTATAGTTTCGAAGACTTGGTCTTCATCATCAGTCTTTCTTCAATTATAAATGTTTTTCTATGGAGTCAATATCATATGGATATTGAAAACTTGGTGTTCTTTCGTCACTGCTGGAGGGCTAGGAACTAATAAAATCATCAAGCAGAGGACAACCTCTTTGTTTCTTTTTGTGAATCAACAACTCTGCTACTCTCGGCAAAACAAAAACTTTTCAATTACTACAATATTTCCTGATTTTCATTTTATTTCGCTCTTATGATAACTGAGGGCTTGCCACCCGACAGTATACGAGATACCTTAATTTTTCTTCAATTTAAAGATGTTTTTTCCAATTAATTATGCAATAACAACAAATATTCTTATTCAGGTTGAATGGTAGGTATATCAGTTTTTTGGGCTTAGTGTAAAGTTTGTAGTTTTGAAGTTTAGGTATCGATTTGTGACAAATATGTCCATTAGTTACAACTATTCGATTGATCCCCATATGAGAATACTTTTTATTCTGATTTTCTGCCTTTTCCAGTTGGAAACTCTAAAGCTAGAAAGACCAAAATCTAATCAGTTTTTTATTTCAAAAATATAAATATTTTATCACTAGAACAATATTTCTACGTCTTTCCATTCTTTGAGTTATTATGGGTATCTGGATCCAAACAGACCTGCTTAAGTATGTTATTTTTCTCCACTCTTCAGAGATTTCAAAACATGAGTAAGCAAAAGAAAGATATAAAATTACTTGTTGAAAAATAGATTACAAAATTTCACTTAAATAAATAAACATTCATATACTATTAGTAAGCATTTTAAGCATCAACAACTCAATCAGTGCGTTAACCCGTTGTGGTTGATTATCTAAAGAACAACTAAGAATTTGGTTTTGTGATTGTATTATTATACGAATATATTTCTCGACATACACTTTAAAAACCTCGTTTTGGTCAGTTTTGTACGAATTTGGCGTTTTCTGTCTCTGAGCCTAACAAATAGAAACTTGTATTTTCGATAACATTTAGGGAAAGCGGTGTTGGTTTATAGTGAAACATATTAAACACAGGAGTTGTTAAAGGGTTGTAGTGATGTTTCACAAATAAAATGAAATTGAAAAAAAAATTTCAATTATATTTTTGGAGTTTTATTGAATACTCTATATATATTTCGGGTTTTTAGCCCATCATCAGGAGTTGTATTTACAAAAGACTGAGGACTCAAGTTTTATCTGAATGTATTTGGAGAAAATTTCTCTTGATGCAGCAGGAGAGAACCCAAATGTGTGTTTTGTAAATACAACTCCTGATGATGGGCTAAAAACCCGAAATATATATAGAGTATTCAATAAAACTCCAAAAATATAATTAAATTTTTTTTTAATTTTTTAAATTTTATTTATTTGCGAAACACCACTACAATCCTTTAAAAAACTTGTATTATGTTTATTTTAATAATCTGTAGAGATTTAATTTTATTTTCCTACCAAAATCAAAAAATTGCGACGTTTTGATGTGGCCATCCACTTGACTTTACCATAGAACCTGTACCTCTCTTATATTTAATAAAATTATTTAAAATCATGTAGGGGTTAGTTTTTGCATTTTTAGACTTCTGTGGACCCACAGATTATGTATACAAAATTTGGTTGAGTTTGGTCCAAGGGCCTAGATTTTCATTTTTTGAACCTACACCCCATTTTATGCTGTTAGTTTTTGAATTTTTAGACTTCTATTGGCCCACGGATTATGTATACAAAATTTGGTTGAGTTTGCTCAAATGGCCTACATAGATTTGTAATTTTTAACCCCCCCCTCCACCCCCCTTAATTTTGGGTCGATATACACCAAAATCTAATCAGCTCTTAATTTCAATGTACCAAAACTACGTGTGAAATTTGGTTTTGATATTCACACTAGTCTTTGAGCTAGCCCTTCCACAAAAATTTGGTAACGCACGTATTAACAGAATAACAGACTAACTAACAGACATTTTGACAAAACAATTATTATCTCGAAAAATATAATTTTTTAGATATTCACTTATTTGGGCTTTTTTGTAGACTGAAATTCCATGGTTTCGCCTAATTTTTTTAATCACCATAGTTTCAGCCGTTTTTTGAGACATTTCAAAAAACAAAGAAGCAAAAAACCACTTTTTTCATGCACGATTACAATACTTGACCATACCCAGTATGGTAAAGTAAAAAATTGACGAAGGGCCCAAAAAGAGATTTTTTGACGAAATTATATTTTTAAATAAAATAGTCATTTAAATACAAAGTTAAATTTGACAAAATAAGGTTTTGAGGGAGGGGAGGCACCCATGGTTTTAGGGGAGGAGGTCTCAGGAATTTTAGTTAAAGTACTAGGTCCGCCCATTCTGAACTAAAGAGTGGGGGTAAAATGTGAGCCAGAGAAGCTTTGAACTAACTACAGAAATTTTGACTAAACCTCTTTCAGTTTTATTTTTGTTTTGTTTGGGTGATCGATAGCATTAGATTCCACTGTTTCCACCAATGATGGTAAGTTTTGCTTTATTTTTATAACTAATTGATTGACAATTCGCTACTATTTTCTGTTACTTTTTTGTATATAAATAAATCTTTTCCAAATAGAGCGTGTTTAATGAATTTTTAAAAGTTCACGCAATCTTTTGAAAATAGTTTATTGATTTAAAAAATCATTTTATTATTATCCGATTTTAACACACTTTCTCAGCATTGCTGCCGGAAATATTGGCCTATCCCTGAGATGTTTTTGGGATTATAGGCTCGGTCGATGTTGAAAGGGAATTCACTCTGACCCACATGTCTGTGGTGGTGTGCTTTTTAATTGAGAAACTTTCGTACGATATGGCATGTTTGGAGTATTATTATTATTATTTATTTATTTTGGTTTCGTCAAAAAATAAATTTAAATAATCTTTGCAACATAGACTAAAAATACTAATTTGTGTTTTTAGAAGATTTGAACTAATGAAACCACATTTAAAAATTTTCCGTTTTTATTATTTTTTTTTTTTTTTATATTTTATTTATTATTTTGTCCCAATGAACGGAATTATTATTTAAATAATCAATGCAAAGATTTAAGTATCTTTTTTGAAAAAAAGATGGAATTTTTGTGTCTTGTAACCACTCCTGAGGGGATGAACCCCCTGATTTGCAATATAAACATATTTTCTACTAAAATCTTAGATTTTAACCTTATAATAAATTCTTTTTAATATATATGGATTTATTATTGTTATTTATTTTTTTTCAACTCCAGTGGACTTAATTTTAAATTTTTAAATTTGTCCGTAACAATCAAATCTCCCACAGCACACAAAGGTTTGTTTATACACCGTTCTGCTGTGGCCACACCCTGAGCCACTCATCCAAATAATATGTGGGAAGGATCGGCGAGCTATAAGGGGAGATATGGGGGTCTTTAAAAAAAGATACATTCTAGATACCACAAAATTCACAAAATTATGTGCATTTTGAACTGGGTCTAATCGTACATTCTTGAATGGGGTCTTACTGGGTTACAACTGACTTAAATTGGCTTTTAACATTAAAAGTTCCCCACTCCTGATCTATGATATCGCATTAGAGTAAACTATGATACTTCTATGCCATAAATAATAATTAATTTCTTAATTGTTTATTTATTGAACTTTCTTCTTTCACTATCAGCTATTTAAATGATACGAATGTATAAATTGATTTCAAAGAGGTCAAGAAGGATAATTTATAGTAATTTATGGTATATAAATGAACCTTGAAATTTTTAGCTTGATCTAAATGATTATATTTGGCCGGAGAGATCTATATAAACACTTTATTTATTATTCTTTAGATCCTTTTTCTAGGTTGTTTTCAACTAGTGTTAAAGTCTTCAGATACATACAAGATACCAAATATTTTTTAGAGTATATGGTATTTTTGAAATATTTATTATAAAATATATTGATTCAATTGAAAAGATTTTGTTTTGCCGAGAGTAGCAGAGTGTTGATTCATAAATAGAAATCAATGAGGTTAAATACATATATTTTATATACCAAATATATATATATTGAATTTATTTGTTTGAGACTATAGTTTCAAAGTCCATTTTAAATGAAAATTGGTTCTTTAATTTGTCTTCAAACAGTTTGAGGTAGAAATTAGCTTTCTAAAGGTGCACTTAATCATTTCACTCATTAGCTTATTAGCTATAACTATTCAAGTGCTATTTTTTCTAAATAATTATTATATTGTAATTTAGACCTTTAGTTTGTACTAATCACTAATAATTAGTGATTAGTCAATATAAACAATTTTCGCTTATTGGAAAATAGAATATTACTCCCCTACTTCAGAGTCCCAAGTCCAAAGCCTGATTACTAAACAATATTATTTTCAAGAAATATAATTAAGAGGTTATTTAATTATTTTTTATTTAATTATTTTAATAGGGCAATTAATTTTATTTTTCATCCAGGGGCATTAGATAGAGGGGCTGGCTGGCCGATGGCCGAATCATCTTAAGATAACGAAATTAGCATTTGGAGTATTAATTGGCATAATTTGTTTTCAATTTCTTAAATACGGATTTGATTACTTATATAAACACAGCGAGAATTAATGATTTTTCTTCGAGACATTTTTTTTTTATTTCTATTTTATTTCAATGAAAAATATTTTTCATTTGTTTCTATTGGATTTTATCTTCAAACCATGATTGAAAAATATTCATAATCATAAAATTATCACAGGCAATTAAAATTTAAACTTTAATTAAAACATAATTTAATTAAAACTTGTATTCAAGTATATTTTCTAAAAACCATTGAAATCATCTCTTAGAATCTAGACTTGTGAAAAAACTTTTCCCCCTTTAGCAAATCTAAGTGCATTTTCCCAAAATTTTAAAACGAATAAAATATCAATAATATTGATAATAAAATTAATTAAATCTCTAGAAACATCTAAAGTGTGTGAAAAACTGTCCGGTCCAGTCCTAGCGCTCACCGCTAGATGGCACTGCGACCTCATACATAGTAGTTTGTTCAAATAAACAATACTTTAATATTAGTAATAATACTTTAAGTAAACAACAGTCAAATTGTCAAACACACTGTACACTACATTAGTCAATCTATTTATAATGAAATAATAAATCAATGAATTAATGAGAGACGAGTCAGCGCGTGTAATGACGTGAGCCATAATATTCGTTGAATGTTATATATGCGCCAACCCGAATCGAATTAATTCAGCTACCACCAAATCATGGTCTGCTCACATACTTTTGATCACACATTTTTCCAATACCTTACTTTCCCTCGCGGCTGGAACCAACAGTTGGGGTTAAGGGGCATTCCCTTATCTTCCGACGACCAGCCCCTACCATATCATAGTTAGCGTCGATATCCCTCACCGCTAACGCTGGCGGCCGCTCCCAAACGGCCACGGCTAGTAACATAACCATTTTTTTTTTTTTTTTTTTATTACTTAAACACCTTCTGTTAAATTATCTTACACCTTCCAATTTATCACATGACCCAAAGTTGCTTTTACAGACAGAAACCGATTATTAGATCAAAACCAAATTTCGGCTAACGATTTCAAAGACCCTTTGAATTGCATTGCCAATTTTACCAGAGTTCATAAAAAATGTAAATTTATAACTTTTTCATTTAAGGTAGTTCTTCCACAAATGCAAAAATTCAAAAATCTTCGAAACTTGGAATGTCTACTCTTATTAAACGAGCAAAAATTGTATATTTATTTGTATTTATATTTGTTTATATATTTGTATCTTGGTTATATTTTGAAAACGACTCTACCGATTTTGATGAAATTCACGGGTTAGGAGGTTTTTGGGGTGACAATTCGATCTGTCACGGTCTCATCTTCGACAAAATTGTTTTTGATGGGTTTTTTCGTAATCAAATTAATTATTCTCAGGTAGACAAATCCCATTCTTAGGGTTTTAAAAAAAGGTTTCCCTTTTCCTTTTATACCCAGGCAGACAATGGGTTGTTTGTTTCATTGTTCTAAAAGGCCTTGAAGAAGTATTGTGATTGTGGATTTTAACATATTTTGTTCTCCCTAAACGTTAGAAATATTAATAAACGTTTTATAATTGTTTTTATAAAGAACTTTATTTATTTAATAGAATAAAAATAATCAAGAATTTATTTAAAAATATATTTCGCATAAGCAGGTCTCAATTTTCTGAAAAACAACACATTTTGATAGGTTTTATTTATTAACAATTGGATGAATAAAAATGAATCATATGGTTGAATCAAAACAGGTGCAGGAGGTGGGATGCAGTGGTGGGGGATCCGGGGGTAGGGCGAGGTTTCGGGGGTGGGGTCAAGCGGGGTGGGGGTACAGTGGACGAATACTATATATATTTGTATTTTTTTTAATTTGAAAACGGCTCTCAAATAAAAATCGACCTTTTTATCAGAATTTTAAATTAAAAATAATATTAAAATAAAGGTTTTAACTGAAGGAAGAAGTTACCGAGCATCGCTCGGTGCCTCCAGGTAGTAAGTCATTAAAAGCATAATAAACACACTGTTAAAATTTGAAGACGATTTACCACACCAAACATGAAATAATTGCAAATAAAAATGAAATTTTTTACATATGGTAGATTGGGAAAGGGCTGGGAAAATGATCATTATTTTATTTTTTTTTCATTGAAGGACTTTCACCATCTTGATGAAAAATTAATATATGCTAGAATTTCGAAGACACTTAAAAAAAATGAAATTATTTACCTCGTAGTTTTGATAAAAAAAAACATATTTGGGCGATTATTTTTAGTGGAGGGATATAAGATCTATGCCTTGGAAACGATCCATTCATAAAGAGGATATAGTAGTGTGAGAAGTACAGTCACATTAAAAAACATAACCTAAAATTTTAGCATCGTTCATATTTATAGAGTCGTTACGAGGCTAAAACTTTTTCTGTGGATTGTCACGAAAGAACTACCTTAAAGTCTTCTTTGCAACATATAACCGATATTTATATTTTTGTCAATTGATATTAAAAAATATTAATTGAGGAGTTGATTAGACGTGTGGCTAAAAAGACTAATGATTTTTTTCAAAATAATGTACCTACTTATTAATTATTGTACAATGTTAAATTTAATTTTGAGTGTTAATTAGTTAACCATTCTCATTTTATAAATTCGTATCCATTTTATCCTTCATTCTCCAAGTCATGGATTTTTACAAAATTTTCGCCACAAAAAGTGATTAAAATAAAAAAAGTCATTGTTGTAAATATGAAAACTAGGTGGTCCTTATTTTAGGTATTTTCGAATTTTTTACGTTGACAGAGGCTCATATGGTTCTAAATAAATAAATAAAAATATCCCCTAAGTTTCAAATCTCTATCCTAATTTTAACCTTTGGCCGCACAGCGATGCAAGCCTCATCTAAATAACATGGGGTTTTGGGCATTGAACGATCAATTTTTTATTACGGCCAAAGCAATGGCTCAAAAATTTGAAACTCTGTGGACTTTATCTTTATAATAGTAGCTATCCTTCAGAATTTTACAGATTTTTAGCTATTAGAATTTTGGAGTTACAGCTAGATAAAATACTGATATATCATAGTGTTACTAAGTTATAGACTCCAAAATTATAATAGCTAAAAATCTATAAAAATTAGGAAGGATAGGTACAATTATAAAGATAAAGCCTATAGAGTTTTAAATTTTTTGAACCATTGCTTTGGTCGGAATAAAATTTGATCGTTCAATCTCAAAACCCCATGTTATTTAGATGGGAAACTTGCATCTGCCAGTGCACACATGAGTTAAAATTGAGATAGAGACTTTGAAACTTAGGGGATATTTTTTTACTCCGTAAGAATCGATTTGCATATAGGAGCCCGTATGGAAAATTATGGGTAGTAAAATTCAGTCAACGAATGACAGCGTTACGTTTTTCGTACGCACACTCTTCTGGTGGTGAAAAAGGGCAACATCATTCAAGCATTTTTTAGGCGCGGATTTTAAAATTGACATTGAAAAAATATTATTATTATATTATATATATAAATATATTATATTATTATTATTATTATATATATATATATATATATATATATATATATATATATATATATATATATATATATATATATATATATATATATATAAATGCAACATGACAGGTTCCATCCCTGTCGAGTGCTTATTTATTTTTAAAACATTTGAAAGTTTATTACTTGACATTTAGAAATTTTCATTTAATTAATCTCAAAAATTAAATGATTATTTTATTTTATATATATCATATACAATTCAATCCTATAATTTGATACGTCTTTCTCTAACGTATTATGGTTAAACTTAGATAATTAGACAATCACTATAACTATTCATTTTTTATATTATATACTTATGTTATATTTATACTTTATTGTTATTATTTTAGATATATCATACATATTATATTATATATAATTCTTATTTTGAATTTAATTATAATTAATTAAATTAATTGAACCGTGTAAATTTGAATAATTTCCATGATTCAGCCTGCGAATTTTTGCAGTTCATAAATCATTTCATTATTTTTTGTTTTGAAAATTTAATTAGAATATTTATTTAAAATTTATATAACATTTATATTATAGATTTTATTTATAATTCGTGGGTATTGATTTGTGGGTAAGATTTGTGAACCACATATCTAACAACGTTCGTGTGTCTTATTTCAGTTACCATAAGCCTCTAGTCACAGTAATTAATAACGACGGCGCTATTGATCTAATTAATATTTGAAATTTTATTTAGGTATTTTCACTGATTGGTTTATTTATCATTTGATATGGTATTAATCTTTTTCTTAGACTAGTAAGCCTTTTTTGTGCCTATTTAGACAGTCGATCTGAATGAGTAAACTCCAGTCGTGCGTCGGAGCTGACACACACATTTTTTTTTAAAAATTTATTTCGAACCATAAGAACCTCTGTCAGCGTAAAACTTCGAAAATATCCAAAATAAGGACCACCCTAATATGGACATGGGATGGGAGTGTTGCTCAATGACCAAATTTTTTAAAATAATAAATATGTAAATTTTAATTTGAAAATAAAAACGTTAAAAATGTTTCGTCTAAAACCATTAAAAATATATTTTGTATGTCCCATCATTCTCTAAGCCCTTGATGTAGCGAATCCTAATTCGACAATCTTAATTAAGTAATAAGAAATTAGTCATTTTTGATAGCACTGAAATGAAATCCATAAAGATTTTTTTATGTGACGAGATATTTTTTATTGGTATAGATAGACGAAACTCCGGGTGGAATCTAATCAATCTCGTAATAACTTCTTAATTATCGTCCGATTCTCGCAAGTCTACATTCGTGACGCATGTTGCAATTGACCTAGAGACTCGATCACGTCTGCTTTAAAATAAATCAAACTGAAATTGATAAAGGCTAATATCCTTGAGCTATTCATCTCATTTTTCTTATTCTCCTCATTTTTTATTAACTCATACCTTCTTTTAACTTAACATTTTTCATAACTTTATGAGGAGAATTTTCTAGGTTAAGTTTCACAGAAAGGAAATATTAAAACAAATGTATGTTTATTTTGAGTTTGATTCACTCGATATATATTTCGGGTTATTAGATTTTTATTTGAACTCCTGAAGATGGGCTAATAACCCGAAATATATATCGAGTGAATCAAACTCAAAATAAACATACACTTGTTTTAATATTTCTTTTTTGTGAAACTTAACCTAGAAAATTCTCCTCATAAATTATTTATAATGTTTCACCTAGAACCGACACCTAAATCCTTAAAAATTATTATCATTTTTCAACCTGTTAAGCCCTAACTCTCTCAAAACGTAAAATGGTGTCAGACTCGCATACTAAGGGCCGGTTGTATGTCGCAAAGTAAATGCTTTTTACCACTAACCAAGGGTAGATGGTAAATGGAGGGGCTGGGATGGCCAATCAGATGACAGGAACTTTCAGTCCCTCCATTTACCATCTACCGTTGATTAGTGGTAAAAGCATTTACTTTGTGACATACAACCGGCTCCTAGAGTACCTTATAACTTCCAAAATATAATACTTGAGATATCAAATACATTCTTTTATTTGTCGTTGATAAGGAGATGATGATTTTTTCATAATTTTAGATTCTTTAGTATTATTTAATTTCTCGTTAGCTACAAAATTCATGTAAATATGGCCTTTGAGGCTTTCTTCCTCTAAAAAATTAAATTTTTAAATTAGCTTATTTCTTCCTAAAGAGATTTATACATCAGACCCCATAATAATAAAATGTTTATTTTCGACCCCACGAAAAATTAGACCCTATCAAAATAATCGTTCAAATAAAATTTTAATATCATTTTTTATTTTTGGAAAGAATGAATACACATAACCTGTATATGTACATTTTATCTTTGTATCTAATGAGTTAGTTAATATGATACTTTTGAACTTTTTATTTTATTTCCCCTCCACCTCTCATCAGGCTGCAAATCTCTCTTACACACCTGAACTTTGAATTTTGTTACAAATATATTAGTTGTTATATATAATTACCATCTATATCATATTTTTTACTTTACCATACAGGGTATGGTCAAGTATTGTAATCGTGCATGAAAAAAGTGATTTTTTTCCTTCTTTTTTCCGAAATATCTCAAAAACGGCTGAACTATTTCGATTAAAAAAATTGAGCGAAACCCCAGCATTTCGCTCTACAAAAAAGCTCTAATAAGTGAACATCGAAAAAAATTATATTTTTCGAGAGAATAATTGTTTTGTCAAAATGTCTGTTAGTTAGTTAGTCTGTGCGTTACCAAATTTTTGTGGACGAGCTAGCTCAAAAACTAGTGTGAATATCGAAACCAAATTTCACAGGTAGTTTTGGTCCATTGAGATTAAGATCTGATTAGAATTTGGTGCATATCGACCCAAAATTAAGGGAGGTGGAGGGGAGTTAAAAATTAAAAATCTAGGCCATTTGACCAAACTCAACCAAATTTTGTATACATAATCAGTGGACCCCAGAAGTCTTAAAATGCAAAAACTAACCCCCCTCCCCTACATGATTATAAATAATTTTATTAAATGTAAGTGAGGGGCCAGGTTGTATGGTAAAGTCAAGTGGATGGCCACATCAGAACACGTCAGCTTATTTTTTCTAATATTGGCGAAAATTACGATAGATGATAGATGTCACATCTCTTGGAGATATATAGAATTAATAATTGCATGCCACCCCTAATATCTATTGGAAACCGCCTGTGATGTTAGTTAACGATGAAATAAAAAATAAATAAACATATACTCGTATATTCTTATGGATAAGAATGTTTTTGTTCTCCGGTAATGATCTCTTGCTGATTTTTTGCCAATAGTAAACTAATTTTGTTTTTCTGCCAATCATACACTAATGAACAAAAAATAAACAAACCCTTTTCTTCAGCATTTAATCCTTAAACCCTATAATTCTTAAGCCAAAGCTGTTTATCTTATATTTAACAATAAAGATATTGTATCTGATATGCTAACGGCCCGGCAAGCTAGTTAGCGCTTGGGTTCGATTCCCGAGGGGACGAAGGCCCTCTGATGTGCAATGTAAACATATTTCTACTAAAATATTTGATTTGTTTCTAAATAAAATTAAATTCACTTCTTAATATTATAATGATTATTTACCTAAACTGGGTTGATTTTTGAAAAAATTCCATCTTTCTTCAAAAAAAAAATAAAACTCAAAAAAGATACTTAAATCTTTACATTAATTAGATATTTTTTATGTTGAATTTTAGTATACATTTATTTTTTATAAATTTTGACTTAGTAGGAAACTCAAATAGATTTTCGCTTTAATCCAGTTGATATAATCAAGAACTTCTTGCTAGTGAATGCCTATGATATTACTTTTTCGATCAATTTAAATCTGATTTTTACTAAAAATCGAGATCTTGTACATATTTTAGTCAACCCAATGCAGATAAGGCTCATTGTTGTCTAATATCTAGGAGCATTGTAATGCATCCCCATTGTCAAAGCTTAGAAGAATATTAGCTACCATTAGAGGGGTTAGTTTCTACCATGGGGGTTAGTTTCTGCATTTTTAGACTTCTGGGGTCCCACTGATTATGTATAAAAAATTTGGCTGAGTTTGGTAAATGGCCAAGATTTTCATTTTTTGACCCCGCTCCCCATTTTGGCGGTTAGTTTTTGCATTTTTAGATTTCTAGGGGTCCACTGATTATGTATACAAAATTTGGTTGAGTTTGTTCAAATATTCTAAGGTTTGGCCCTCTTGCAATGACTCTATTACCATGACCCTTTAATTAGTGATTGTTTTTCAAATTGTTTTTTTTAATCCCAAAATAAATATAATCTCTCATATCCCTTTCTTTATTGAGGCCTTCATTTTATTTATAGAGGATGAAAGGAGCTTAAATAACCTCGATCAATAGATCAATCACTTGATTGATTTCCGTTTGTTTTTCTCTCTGTTCATGATATATATTATATTTGAATGACATTGCAAAATACTATATTTGTAAATAGCTTTGTGTAAATATAAATATAGCCTATTTCGTGGCCTTGCCTCTTTTGCCCTAAAATCGATTTAAAAAATCTGAAGCCTGGGTTATTCTAGAATATACTATACTATGAGGATTTCAGATAAATTATTTTGATAATCCTAAGTAAAATATAATTTTATGAATTATTAAATATGTCATCATTTCTAGATCAATCAAATCACAAACTCGGTACAAATAACTGAAGGTTTTCTACATTTGACTCAATCGCGAATCTAATGTAGGGAATTTTTTGTCAAATATTGAGTGAAAATAATATTTGAACTTATATATTTCTAACTTGAAATAATGATATTAAATAAATGTTTATGGCAGGCATCTAACATACATGCTAATAGATCTAGCGCTCTGGGGTGGGAGATCGAATATATAACATCTGAGATTTCAAATTCACTTGGTGATCCATCCGAATGTCTAGCGGGCTATACGCGAAATGACGTTGGATTGTAGCTAAGTGGATCACATCTTTTTCTCTCTTGGTCCAGACTTGATACTCCGCAGACTCCAATAGCGTAATCCGCAGTAGTCTCGCGCGATAAAAATATCATTTTTCAAATCAGCGCGGTTAAAATAATCCTCGTTGACGTATCAATTATTCTTTGATATATTAATGAGAAAAATTTACAAAATTTATCGGTACAAATAGGTACATATAACACGATTTTACTACAAAATTGATCAAAGCAGTAAAATTCAATTTTGAGGATTGTATCAGTTATTTATAAAAGTAAAAATAAGGTGACCAAGTGCGAGTCAGTCGGATCGCATAGCGAAAGTTAGTATCTTATATCTTCAAAAAATACACTTGAAATATTAAACTCGATTTTATTTATCATTGCTAAGGAGAGAATAATGAACGGATAGATATACGAATTCATAGTTTAAGTTAACGTTGACAGGTTCAAAAATTTCTTAAAAATTACCACTTTAGAGCTCTCTCATACCGTCATTTTCAATCGAAATACATTTTAAAAAAATTAAGCCTTTTATATAAAAACATATTTACAGAGATATACCTCATCTAATGATAAAAAGATATTTTTTATTTTGTCCCCGCAAAAAATTGACCTTATTCAAACTATTCACTCTATTAAAATGTTAATAAGTTTTTTGATTTCAGATAAATAATTGTCAATTTCAAGTTTGTATCTTAGTTTATGAGCTACTCTGATACACTGACAATGTTTCGACTATTTTTGAATGGAATCCTAAAAATCGGTGGCTAGGTTTTATTTCCAAAATGATACATATAAAAAATAAAATAAGTATATTAGCGTGGTCCTTATTTTGGGTATTTTCGAATTTTTGCGCTGACAAAAGCTCATATGGTTCGAAATAAACAAAAAAAATATCCCCAAGTTTCAAGTCTCTATCTCAATTTTAAACCCCCACAGCGATGCAAATTTCCCATCTAAATAACGTGGAGTTTTTGGCATTGAACGATCAATTTTTATTTCGGCCAAAGTAATGGTTCAAAAAATTTGAAACTCTGTAGACTTTATTCTTATAATAATAGTAGCTATTCCTGAGATTTTTTACAGAATTTTAGCAATTATCATTTTGGATTCTATAACTTACTAACACTAAGATATAGCAGTATTTTATCTAACTGTAACTCAAAATTATAATAGCTAAAAATCTGTAAAAATTCTGAAAGATAGCTAGTATTATGAAAATAAATTCTACAGAGTTTCAAATTTTTTGAACCATTGCTTTGGCCGGAATAAAAATACCCCCGTGTTATTTGGTCTCCTATTATATTTAGGTCTATGGCCTCCTATTTAGGTCTAGACGCTATTATACTCCCAGTCAACTTCTTACACTGTATAAGGCTCAAATTCTCCCCTGTCTCGAATATGGCTCTCATCTGTGGAGAGGGGCCTCTAAGCATTCTCTTGCCACACTGGATGGAATTCAGAAACGAGCAATTAAACTAATGGTAGACACGGCCCTAACAAACCCTCGCGACTCCCTGGCTCACCAAAAACCGTTTCTGCCCTTTCCCTGTACTACAGATACTATCATGGTGTCTGTTCAGTAGAGCTGAAATCAATTATCCCCCCTACAGCCCTCTTTGCTAGAATCACGCGATTTTCGAAAGCTCAGCATCGCTTCACTGTCAAATTGGATAAAAGCAGAACCAACGATTTTGTCAAACTCTTTTATCCCTATGA
This sequence comes from Forficula auricularia, assembly GCA_024734495.1. Taxonomy (NCBI): domain Eukaryota; kingdom Metazoa; phylum Arthropoda; class Insecta; order Dermaptera; family Forficulidae; genus Forficula; species Forficula auricularia. Next base: position 1,582,702 of record JALMQS010000150.1, read on the forward strand.
ACTCCAGAGACTGGAACTAACTTCCAGGCACCGTCTTCCACCGCAACTTATAACCTTCAACTGTTTAAGACCCGCATCCACAGATACCTTCAACTCCTACCCAGCCCATAAAATCCCCTCTTCTTCTTCTTTTCAAGATGGAGAGGCCAAGCCAGGCCTTTAGGGGATGCACCTTTTGGTGTAGGTATCTCCTTCTCACATCAATATCATTAAAAAAAATTATAATATCAAAAAATCTGTAAAAATTCTGAAGGATAGCTACTATCATAAGGATAAAGTCTAGAACGTTTCAAATTTTTTGAACCATTGCTTTGGCAAAAATAAAAAAATGATCGTTCAATGCCAAAAACCCCATTTTATTTAGATGAGAAACTTGCATCGCTGTGGGGCACAGGTTAAAATTGAGATAGATACTTGAAACTTAGGGGATATTTTTTTTTATTTATTTCCAACCATATGAGCCTCTGTGAGCGTAAAAATTCGAAAATACCAAAAATAAGGACCACACTAAAGTATATATATATAATAAGACTTAGAAAATAAAAAATTATTTAAGAATAAGTTTTAGAAAATTAAAATAAAACTTATCAAGTCACATAAAAAAAATTATCAAATTTTAAATAAAAATTTAATTGAAATTAATTTTTTCTAAACATTAGAGCAGATTATTATAATTTTTAATAAAACAATTAATTATCTTATCATTTCTCTTATGTTTCCTGGTTAATAGTCGTCACATGATTTCCTCGGGGGTTTTTTAATGATTGGTCCACGTGTTTAACTTTAGAGGATCCTCGTTCTTAGAAATCTGTATGGCATTCAATTCGGCCTATCTAACCCTAAGCTAAAATTAGATTTCGATTGGCGACGAGATAAGCCAACTGATCTAGCATTAGAAGCAGCATCTAGTCACGTTGCATAAACGTTGATCTGAAGACGAGGGCTGGTTTCTTGGCCGACCAATGGGCGAGCGTCCTCCACAAGCGCCATGGCGCCAGGCCTGTCGCCACTTTTCCAGTTTTTTCTCATTCGCAGAGGATTGACATTTGCTCATTAGATAGATATTATTATTTTCATCGAAATAAAAATAATAAAAAAGATAACCATGATAGATTTTCCCCTCAAAATCATTCATTTTTATCATCACTTCTTTCTATTTTCTATGTGATATTTATGTTTTTCAAATCATTTTAATGTACAAAGCTCTTTTTATCGACTTTTTATAAAAAAATCATAAGCCGGATCCAGACTAATTTTAGTATATTTATGAAAAACATATTTTTACTTTCATTTATCTTAATCTATATATAGTAGTATTGCGATGTGACCAAAAATATAATTTTATTTTTCACAAAGAGAAACAAAGAGGTTGTCCTCTGCTTGATGCAAATAAACATACACACATATATATCAAGATGATATATCTGTATATATATATTATTTATTTGTTTGAGACTATAGTTTCGAAGACTTTGTCTTCATCATCAGTCTTTCTTCAATTATAAATGTTTTTCATGGAGTCAATATCATATGGATATTGAAAACTTGGTGTTCTTTCGTCACTGCTGGAGGGCTAGGAACTAATAAATTAGTTCCTAGCCCTCCAGCAGTGACGAAAGAACACCAAGTTTTCAATATCCATATGATATTGACTCCATGAAAAACATTTATAATTGAAGAAAGACTGATGATGAAGACCAAGTCTTCGAAACTATAGTCTCAAACAAATAAATAATATATATACAGATATATCATCTTGATATATATGTGTGTATGTTTATTTGCATCAAGCAGAGGACAACCTCTTTGTTTCTCTTTGTGAATCAACAACTCTGCTACTCTCGGCAAAACAAAAACTTTTCAATTAAATTTTATTTTTTCTCTTAAGAATTTTATTTATATTTTTTCAACTCAAATTGCAATTTGATCATTTACTTATGATTTTGTAAAGCTCTTTTTTAAAATTAATAAGTCATTAAAGCAATACTTCCCCTATTGTAAATTCTTTTTCATTTATTTAAAGAAGAGGGTCCAATCACTAAAGTTTAAAAAAGCATGTTTAAAATAGTTCTTCATCCACACAAAAAGTTTTGGCCTCGTAATCACTCTATACATATGAACGGTGCTAAAATTTTAGGTTATGTTTTTTTAACAAGAGTGTACTTCTCACACTACTATATCCTCTTTATGAATGGATCGTTTCCAAGCGAATGTTCTTATATCCTCTCCACTAAAAATAATCGCCCAAATATGTTTTATTTTTTTTATTTTTTATCAAAATTACGAAGTAAATCATTTTAATTTTGTTTTAAGTTACTCCGAATATTTTATTCTAACATATATTAATTTTCATCAAGATGGTGAAAGTCCTTCAATGAAAAAAATAAAATAATGATCATTTTCCCACCCTTTCCCAATCTACCATATGTAAAAATTTCATTTTTAATTGCAATTATTTCATGTTTGGTGACGTAAATCGTCTTCAAATTTTAACAGGGTGTTTATTATGCTTTTAATGATTTATATTCCAAGTTTCGAAGTATTCTTGAATTTTTGCATTTGTGAAAGAACTACCTTAAAGATTTTGGAAAGTGGCATAAAAGGCTCTTTGAACAAGAGAGGGATTTTAAATTTCCATATTTATAAAATTATATTTCAAGAGAAGTCAGACCAGGCCTAATATCTAGTTAATTCTAAATGAAAATTGTAAATTTACAAAAATTTCATATAAAATATCTTTTATTTTATTTATTCTTCCGAAAAAAATTGATGCATGATAAATAGAATCATTTTTTTTTTAATTTTGAATGCTTGATTCATATAAACATATACCACCCTCATTTATTAACCCTTATGATTAGAATATTTCGATCAAATAATTGGGGATATGGAATGTGAGTCATTTAGAGAGGTCAAAGAGCTGGCATTGGACAGAGCCGAGTGGAGACGGGTCGATGTATCAAACCAGTCTTAGGATTTTGTACTCAATGATGATGATTTATTCGTATTAACATATAATTTTTCTCTATTGGTTGTTTGATACTTAAAATATCTATGTAGATTTGTTTTTATGGTAGTGTGTATTAATTTTTTCGGCAAATGAAACATTATTTTTGGTTGTATATATTCAAGGGGCACTGGATTTAATGTAAATGACAAAAGGGTGCGGCCTATTGAAAAATTTGCCCTTTGCTATCGCTTTTAACTCAAGAACGCCAAAGACAATTCCTGACAAGTTTTCATCTATTAAAAATTATTCTGGCTTTGAAACTAGTGTTATATATGCACTGGAATAATTTATTTTTTAAATGCTCCTAAATGAAACTTTGAACAAGAATTCAGTTTATTAATGAAAACTAATGTACACTTTAGCTGCTATCGTTTTAGAGCAGTGGTTCAGAATCGGGGTGGAATTCCGCCCCAAGGGGGAATTTTAATATTTCAAAATTCTTCCACTAAAATTAAGGGAGGGGAAGGTTAGGCGTGTAGGAAAAATATTCGGAACGCCTCTATTTCAGTAACGATCTGTGTACAAATTCCAAAGTTTTAAAGAGCTGGCAAAAAAGAGCCTCAGCTTTCTCATTAGGTAAATATTACTTATCTTTATCTCTAAATTAAAATATAATACTATGTATTTTCAATATTATAAAAGCATATTATTTGAAATAAAATTTTAAATTAGAAAATCGAGGAAAGAGGTGAATGGCATTCTTAGAAAATTGTAGAAGGTTTCATCTGAAGAAAGAAGTTGAACCTGTGTTTTAGGGCTTCCCATATAATGGTTTTCTGCAATTTCAATCCGAAGCCCTTAAGATATTAAGCTAATACCTAATCAATTCTTCATTTCGGAAATACAAAAATTTGAAGTTAAGGAAATACTATAAATCGCCATCTAAAATTTTCGAAAATCCTTTAAATTCTTAAAGACTTAATTTTTTTACTGATCCCATCAAAATTGTTCGGACCTTACTCTACAATTTTTAATAAATAAAGAGAAATACCTAATCTAAAAACCGTTCTTGGACTTTCCAAAAATATTTTAAAATTTTCATATACATAGATAGTTTGAATACTTCCAAATTTTATTCTTATGAATTGGAAGTGAAATACTTAAGGGGAAATCCAATATAAAATAAACAAGAAAACATGATAATCCTTGTAAATTTCGGTTCAACGACAAATGATTGGCCATATCACTCAAATATTTATTAGAGTGCGACCGCCTTCGACCAAGACCTTGAGGAAAATTTTTATTTGATCTTGCGAAAAAAACTTTATTTAAAATATATTGGTATTTAACAATATCGAATATTTATAATTAAATACAATATTTACTAATCATTTCTGATTTTGTTGAAATATATTATAGTAATATCTATCAAAAAGAATCAGTCTGTAAAAAAGTAATATTGTCAAAGATTAAAAACAAAAAATGAAAATATTTGTACTATTTCCTTGCTTCTTGACCCTTTATCAAGATGCATTGCACCTTGTATATAATCCTTAGAAGTTGGATTAATCAATACCTCAAATACGACCCCCAAATATGGATTTAATATAAAATTAATTTTCTCACTACTCGAATCTGGACAAAGCATCAAAATAAATTTATATTTATAGCTATTTGTAGTATGAAAAGTTCTTCCGGTTTAGTCTACTACTCATATAAAAATTTATTAAAAATCTTTATTAAATCAATTACTCTAATTATTACCTGTTTGAGGGAACTTTGTATGATATTGAATTGCTGTCTCTGACAGCTTACCAAGAATTATATTTTATAATAAAATTCTTCCACTAAAATTAAGGGAGGGGAATTGATTAGGCGTGTAGGAAAAATATTCGGAACGCCTCTATTTCAGTAACGATAAGATGATAAGAAATTGGAAATTTAAGTTGGGTTTTGGCTAAAGAAAATACAACGAGGTATATTGGTTTACTGGAAGTACCTTTTACTTCTGGTGGTTGTTAATATCAGACCATTTTCAAAATTGGAAGGATAATTTCAAGGGCGAGAAGGGTGTAAGTGAAATTCACATGAACTTTTGACGATAAATTAGATTACATCATGTAGTACAGCTAAAATCTGCTTAGATTACATCAGTTAAAATTGTTGTTTGCGCTTAGAAATACTACTATATTAATCGATCAAATGAATTTCATCATTAACGTCTCTTAAGCATTGTCTATTATATAACAGTTTATTCCAGTGTTTACCACTGTGCGATACGCGTAACCCCGTTGCAGGTCACTAGACCATATAATGTCTTATTAATTGAACATTGTTCATATCTTATTTACTTTTTAACTATCTTTTTTTTAGTATTATAAACGAATTGAATTACATCATGAGATGCAGCTACAATCTGTTTTGATTGCATCAGTTGAATTACGCTATAGGTCTGATGAGGGTATACGGCAAGTAGATACTACTAAAGTCAGGGTCGTAGCAGTAGCAGTAGGAGGGAGGAGAGAAATGCTTTCTCTCTATCAATATATGTGTTTATTACTATCAATTTTGATGAAATTTCAATAAATATATATTTCTAAAATTATTTTTATCTTTGACTAAGATTAACTAATTATTAGGGATAATTAAAAAATATATATAATTTGACCAACACTGATGACGAAGACCAAGTCTTCGAAACTATAGTCTCAAACAAATAAATAATATATATACAGATATATCATCTCGATATATATGTGTGTATGTTTATTTGCATCAAGCAGAGGACAACCTCTTTGTTTCTCTTTGCGAAAAAATCAAGTTTGAAATCAATCTTTTTTTAAACTTCAGACATTCTAAACATAAATAATTTATTTATTTATTTATTTATTTATAGCCTTTTTTGGTTTATTACATAAAAATATAGAATATATACATCAGTTATTGTACCAGGCCCCTTAGGGCATAGGCCTCTCCCAAATTCGTCCACGCTTTCCTTTGTCTTGCCACTCTGCACCAGGGATCACAAACGAAATAATAAAATACTCAATAAATATAATAAAGAAACCAGTAAAATTGATATTTAATAATATATTAAAAACTAAAATAATTCCAACAGAATGGCAAAAATCTAATATATTATTGATGTTTAAAAAAGGAAATCCCCATAAATAATTAAATAATTTTAAAAAATTCTAAAAAAATTTTCTGAAATCAATATTTGGATCTTCTAGCGAGTATAGCGTACCGAGTAATTTTTTGAAATTTGAAGAAACAATAAATAGTATTCACATGCAATTTTTCCATTTATACAGTATTTACAGATCAGTTGTCCTAACGTTTCGTGTTCTAGCAAGTACATATTCTCAGGAGATAACTTTTCCAAAAGTTGATTTGATTGAAGATCTTAATTAACATCATCCAAATGATGCATTATAGCAAGGCTATTTATTAATATTTTTAATGTATATGATCTTGAAAAAATGTACTTTTGACCTTTGTTTTTCTGAGGAACTGCTAAGAATAGAAACGTAGAGATCTTTGGTATAATTTTAATAAACGAAATTATCTTAATCTCCATTTCAAATTTAAATTAAGTAAAAATATATCATTAAAAACACCAAAATCTATATATTTGTTTATTTATTTACTTTTTTTTCAACTTAAATCAATTTTTTGTTAGCAGTGAGGAGTTGAACTCCTACTACGGCCTTGACTGAATCATTGATCCATTATTAGAAAATAAAAATACTGTAATTAAAGAAATGATTTTAATTCATAGATATTTACTAATAAATGGTTAGATAAAGCTCTCAAAGTTCATTTATTCTATTTTAAGTTTATATTTGTGTGACGTTCGATTTTTGGTTCAACATGAACTTTAAAACAAAAAAATGGGAACCGAATTACAGTTTTTGATCCGTAGCTGTCGTTGAAATTAATTTTACAAAATCAATTTTATTCTCTCTTTACATTCTTGTACATAAATAAGACTTATACCAAAAAAATGTTACTTGTTTGAAGTAGTACTTACTGTTTGGTAAGTTTCTCTCTGTCCGACTCCTCTGGCCAGAAATTCTTCCCGATTCCGATTCCTCAGCTTTGGAAAAAAGTAAAGTTTTTTTAAGCACGATTACAATACTTGACCATACTCTAAATTGTAAATTAAATAATAATTAAAATAATAGGAAATAAAACAGTGCATCTTAAAAATTAATTTTTAAATTTATTTATATAAAGTAAAGAAAATTTTAGAAAATTTAAGAAACTTTTAAATATATAAAATACTAGGAAGGTTTCACAAAAATTTAAGAAACCTACCTAGTATTTTATATTTTAAATTTTAAAAAGTTTCTTAAATTTTTCAAAATTTTCTTTACTTTATTTAAAATGTTTCACCATTCTCCCTTAAGAAAATTTATTTATGTTAGTATTTGCTTGAATCCAAACGACTACATTATATTTCTAACTCAATTTTACATGTTCTCTATTTGTTAAGTTGTATGAACAAAATGGTTAAAATAATTTTAGAAAAAACTCAACTTTTTCAACCAAACAAGTCCAGAGAGCAAAAACATAACCACATAGTTTCATTCATTTTGTTCGTTTAGACGTTATTATCCTAAAATGAGATCTAGGTCTAGAAATAGGAAAAATTTTAGTCCAACAAAAAAATGAATAAAAGATATAAGATAGAAGATAAAGGCTTTTAAATTTTTACCTAAAAATTAATTTTCTTAATATACATTTTCAAAATGATGCCTGAAAGGTTTATAAACAATTTTATACCTCACCTTGTATTGGTTAAGAGGTATATATTTTATCTGAATTTTTCTTTCGGACGATTTAGTGACCACTTTCTTACACTTCTCACTGCACCAAGGGAAGGAACTAAGCCTTGCTGTAATTAAAATTTTTGAAGTATAAAACTTATGATTGTTTGTTTGGTCCTTTATCCCCTGACTCTCATATTGATTTTAATGACATGAACCAATAATTTAATGAAAACATTGAAATGAGCATGATTCGCTCTATATTGCAGTAATTCGAATACCCTCTAAGTAAGCAAAACAATGAGTGCAAGAAAGTGCGCACTAAATCCCCTAATGGAAAACGCTATCAGATAATATTATACTTGATCAAGTCAAGGTGAAGGATAAAAGACTTAATCCTGTCGTATATCATTAGAAAACTAAATAAACATAGTACTAAAGCTATAAGAGCGACGACCTCAATATCATCTTGGAGTGCATCTGGTGTCCAACAGAAAATGTCATTAATTTAATTAAACAAATTTTTCGTATATTTAATTTATTAATTTATAATTTTCTATAAGCTATAATATTTAAATATGTAGATATTATTTTATTGGAAAATTTTACCTAAAATAGATTTGATCAACTTTAACAATTTTTTTTTAGGATTCTGTTTATAAGTAAAACGGGACTCTATTAGAGTCACTACCCTAGTAGCACAATGTTTCAAATCTTCTAGAAATCTATATAGGCACTATGTAGTTACTATATAGTTTGAAATATTGTGCTACTAGGATAGTGTCACAATTATTGTCTGTTTGTCTGTCTGTCTGTTCAATTTCGGAACAGTGTAGCTCACAAAATAACCACTACCATACCAACCAATACCAACTTGAATATTACAAAATGTCACCTATAGTATAGCACAAAGTTCAAAATTATATAATTATTTATTATATATTTTCGAACTTTGTAATAATTAATATATAATTTCGAACTTTGTGCTACTAGGGATACTTATTTATTTTCCCCAAAATCAAAAATCGTATTAAAATTTTAATCAAGTATTTATTTTAGGAAGAGTTTCATTTTTGTGAGGTCCGAAATAAAAAGTATTGGTATAAAAAGTATTTTTTTTTTTTATCATAAGTTGTGAGAAATTTCTGTGAAAATTTTTTAGATTTAGGTTTAATATTTTAAAATTTATTTCGCTTTAAAATGTCATGTGAGAATCCTCTAAAATGGCAATTTTTGTGCAATTTTTGCACTAGGCTAATTTTAATCAAGTGATTTTACTTTATAATTAATATATAGTTTCGGACTTTGGGCTACTAGGGATACCTATTTATTTTCCCCGAAATAAAAAATTCTATTAAAATTTTAATCAAGTATTTATATTGGGAAGTGTTGAATATTTGTGCAGTCTAAAATAAAAAGTATTTTTTATCATAGTTGTGAGAAATTTCTGTAAAAAATTTTTTAAGTAGGTTTAGGCTTTAATAATATTTCTATTAAAATCTTAGATTCTGTCCTAAAAATTAAATTCTTTCTAGTTTAAAATTGATTTGTTAATCTGAACCCGAGCTCATTTTTGAAAAACATTCCAACTCTTTTCAAAAATAAGATGCTCAAATCTTTACTTTTATATTTAAATAGCAGGACTTGTATGAAAAACTTTTTTTCATTTTAAGCTAAATTTTTTAATTTCCGTTATATATTAATGGAGTGAAAGATTTCTATGCTTACATCAAATATTGCGATTCAGAGGGAGTTTTTTGTCTCGAGGGTGTGAGCTAACTGCCCGGAAAGCAAGTTGGTTCTCAGGTTCGACTCCTGGGGGGATGAATCCCCTCTGATATCGCAATTTAATAATATTTCTATTAAAATCTTAAATTCTGTCCTAAAAATTAAATTCTTTCTAGTTTAGGCTTAATATTTTAAAATTTATATCGCTTTAAAATGTCGATGTGAGAACGCCCTAAAATGGCAATTTTTGTGTAATTTTTGTACTAGACTAATTTCAATCAAGTAAGTGATTTTACTAAATTAAAATTCTAGAAATTAGCTCATTATTTCTTTATGAACTACAAATAAGAATGAATTTGATATCCCAACTATTTTGGAAAATATAATAATTTTTCTGCTGCCTTCCTCGCTCTGGGAAGGCCGACGTATGGAATTCATGGAGCGACGGGTAATTCAGATAATATTATATCAATTTGAAAGTTTATAATAGGAAAATAAGGACAAGTTTTTACGTGTGACTTTTTTATTTATCAGCCAACGTTTCGTCGACTTTGCCGAATTCTTCAGGGCTTCAAATAGTCATGCCACACATTCGTCTAAATTTTCTTGTTATCTTCGTTACCATTGAAGACAGTCAGAACACAAATTACGATGGAAGATAACAAGAAAGTTTAGACGAATGTGTGGCATGACTATTTGAAGCCCTGAAGAAGTCGGCAAAGTCGACCAAACGTTGGCTGATAAATAAAAAAGTCACACATAAAATCTTGACCTTATTTTCCTATTATAAATTTTCAAATTAATACAAATTATGGACGGAAATGATAATAATAATAATATTATATCTATAGTCTGACTTATTTAACCGATAGATCTTCCATGTTCAAGAAAATTGTAGAATAGAACACAGTTATCAAAACCCTAACAAAAAATTCTCTATTTTATAGTTATCTGTTTAAATAGCGTATATGTTCGTTCTGCTCTAAATCAATAGAATTATAAAAAAAAAGGTTAGATAAATAATATATTTGTATTGGCGAGTGTTATCGTTCATTGATAAAAACTGCCTTGGCTGCGAATCTTTTATACATAGTAAGCATGCGAGTAGTCTAGAGGGAGAGGGGAAGTTTCATAAAAAAGTTAATAATAAAACAATATGTTACAAACAAAAGTGATTCAGATAATGAAAATGGAGGAGCAAAGTTCCTGGTTCCAAGTTCGACCTAAGAATACATTGATTTAGGGAATCAATAAAGAGTTCATTAATCTTATCATTTAATTATTATTTGTTAGATATGTTGTTAGAGTTCGTGGCTGTGATGGAACTGTATTAGATGAAGGAGGACGTATTAGCCAAAGTTGGATGCGCTGGGTTCAATAAAACACCCTGAATAAAACGTTTCGGCCTGAATTTATTTGGCTATCTTCAGTTAATTGGGAGTTATACACACAATGCGGTACACATATTAGTCCGGTCAAAAAGTGTTTTTATCAGGAAAGTTTTGGTGTAGTTCTGATTTTTGCATACCTATATATGTTTTTTGGGGCGCTGAATCCAAATCTGAGGTCTCCCACCAAAATTTCGTGACGCGACATTGTAGAAAATGGAAAAAAATGTGAAAATTTCCATTTTTTAGCGGTTTTTTGCTTATAACTCGGAAACTATCAGCTTTTCGTAAATATTTTAAATTTGCAAAATGAAAGGTCATACAATTTCCTACAAATTTCATTATTTTGATTTTTTCTCCAACCAACCGTTCGGGCTCAAGCGCAAAATGGTTTTCATTTTATGAAAAAAAAAACTGCGATTTTTTGCAAAAAATTGCAGTTTTTCAAAACTTCAGCCTCATTGCGGCACAGATTACCATTTATCCAATTAAGATGAAACTGTTTTAATTGTAACAAATTTAATCTAGTTTCAAAATGTATAGAGTGGTCTTGTCGAAAACGTGCTTCTTCATTGTCAAAATGGGAAAATATCGAAAAAAGTGAGAGTTTTTGGATGATACGGCTGCCGAACTTGAATTTTGCGCTTGAGCCAGAACGGTTGATCATAGAAAAAACATAAATAATGAAATTTGTAGGAAATTTTATGAACTTTTATTTTGCAAATAAAAAGTATTTACGAAAATTTGATAGTTTCCGAGATATAAGCGAAAAACCAACAAAAAATGGAAATTTTCACATTTTTTTGCATTTTCTACAATGTTGAGTCACGAAATTTTGTTGGGAGACCTCAGATTTTGATTCAGTACCCCCCAAAAAATATATGCAAAAAATCAGAACTACCCCAAAACTTTCCCCCATAGAGTCTCATTTGAGCACAAATTGACTGGACTATATGCGATTTAACCTAGCCTTGTCAAAAATAAGAATTTTACCTTCATGTAAATTTATAATATGCTTGCGCCAAAGGTTCAGAGATGAATTAGATATTCATTTTCTTTATAAATACAAGTGCAAAATTAATATTAAGAGAAAAAGAATTGAATTAATGATAATATTAGAAATTGCAAATCACTATTGTCGTCATAACATAATAAATATCAACAAACAATTCGCGAGGTTCCTCCTTAAACAAACCAATTAATTTATGGGTAGGTATGATAACCCAATAGCACAGAGTGCTCTCAGACGATCAACTGAATTGAGAAATAGTTTCACCATTTTATATCAAGATGTTCATAAATTATTGATTCACTTTAAGGGATAAAATAAGAGGAAATGACCAAACATGCTTCAGTGAAGAGAACTTTCATCTGAAACAGCTAGATTAGACATTTTCAATGCGATATTCTAGTCAGAAAGCAATGAATATTTGATATCTAATTTGAGAGTTGTTTTTAAATGCTTGGGAACTCATTGATATTCGAAAACACACAATAATTTGGCCTGATAATTTTTTTTCTATAAAATAAGAAATCTGAAAATCTACTGTGAAGTTTTCGAAAAATAAAAGTGCTAATTTTAAATTTTGAATCTGTAACTAGAGATTTCAAGATTTCCGAAAAAATAATCATCATTTTGGTCTATCTTCGACTGCATTTTCATTATACTATATACATTTTTTTACTTGCAAACTTTCTGATTGAATGTATACATATACGAGAAGCTATTTTCAAGTTTAAAATTTACGAAAAGTAAAATTAGAAGCTCACTATGAGCTAAAAAAATAATAAAGTTCTTAATTGAAAAATTGAAAAAATTTTGTTTTGCCGAGAGTAGCAGAGCTGTTGGTTCACAAAGAGAAACAAAGAGGCTCTCCTCTGCTTGATGCAAATAAACATACACATATATATATCGAAATTATATACCTGTATATATATTAAATTTCTTCCAGAACTTAAGTGACTGAATTCAAAATAGTTTCTAGTTCAGTGATAAACGTTTTTATAAATTGTTGCTATATATATATATATATATGTGTGTGATTGTAATGAATTGTATGATGTATCTATATTGAAGATTTAAGAATGAATGCTTCATGTGAAATGACAAATTCCGGTTCTTGAACGAGATAACTACTGAGGATGGTCGACCAGTGGTGACCGAAACTGTATAGTTATCAATTAAATAATACAAATAGTTATTAAAATTATTGTTTTATTATATTTGTGACAAAACCAACCCTTCAATTTAACGAGAAATACCTGTATATATATATTTATTTGTTTAAGTCTTAAACAAATAAATAATATATATATACAGATATATAATTTCGATATATGAGCCGTTTATTTTGAAAGTAGCCTAAGTCCAATTTTGCAAAAAATGAATTAATGTCAGTTTCAGTTAGACATAGATGTATTCTTTTCATATTTATAATATCTGTCAATGGAGTACAATATCCTCATGAATTTATCAAAATAAAATCATCGAAATATATATAAATATATGGAATTATAAAAATATAAATACAAATATCTCGAAATAACAAACAATGGACTTAGCCCACTTTCAAAATAAACGGCTCATATATGTGTGTGTGTTTATTTGCATCAAGTAGAGGACAACCTCTTTGTTTCTCTTTGTGAATAAAGTTCTTATTTCACATTATTAACTATCTTTTTTGAATAACAAATATCAATAGAATTATAATATTTTACCCTCGGTCCGAGACAAATGTGGCCCGTGTAAGCCAAAAGGTTGGATACCCCTGAAATATTCTATTGTGTCTTCGTTTATCATTGAGATGACTCTTATTTCATTTGTTACATGTGATGGCATGATACATATCTCTTGTCTTCGTCAAATCTTACTTTCCATTTGTTTTGATAAAGGTGTCTATTCATCCATGTTCTCTCATTAAAGACAATCCCGTATATCTGCTTTCTAAGGACTAGCGAGGGAGTTGGTTTCCCTTTTCACTGGAGAAACATTTCCTCCATTCTTCCAGCTCATGTTTACTCTGCAGCAATTCGGAAATAAAACAAATGATAACATTAAACAAAAGGAAAATTAAATGAATAATTTAAATATCTACATTCTCTTCCGTTTCCTCTTTCGCTATCTCTGTCTTAAATCGTAAAAAAATTTACAAAAATCAATATTCTTGTTTTTATATATGATGCTTTTGAAAAAATTGGCCGGTCACCATCAGTTACACTATCAAATTGAAAATAAACTTTTTACTTGGAAGTAGAGATAAGTAAAGTATCGTTGTTTCTCCTGAATGTAGATGTTTTTAAATATTTACAGTATTTTTTTCCATTAATTTTGATAAATTAATAATGAAGTGCCTGGAGCACCGAACGATGCTCGGTAACTTTTTGCCTCTAGATAGCTTAAGTTTCAAATTTCACACAACTCCACCAACTCCGCACACCACACTCCACCACGCCACCTGGACACCCCCATACCACACCAGCGCACCCCCCTATGCCCTCTGCCCCCTCCCCTTCCACCAACCCCACGCTACTTCACCCCACCCAGCCCTGTACCCAGTTTTTGCATTTCTAGCCTTCTAGTGGCTCCACAGATTAGGTATACAAAATTTGGTTGAGTTTGCTCCAATAGCAAGAATTTACATTTTTGGACCCTCCCACCCTATTTTGGGTGGTTAGTTTTTGCATTTATAGCTCTCTAGAAGCCCACAGATTATGTATACAAAATTTGGTTGAGTTTGCTCCAAGTGCAAGAATTTACATTTTTTTCACACTCCCCCCCCCCCCCTTTTTTTTGGGTGGTTTTTTGGGGGAATTTTTTTAAACAAAAGTTGTCAAAAATCTCATCTCCTACAACTTTGCTCATAAAAAAATTTCTGTAGAGTTAATACTTTAGGAGTTATTTGATAATTTCCATTCGTGGGATCCCCAAACGCCCTTTTGGGGTCAAAATATCAAAACGTTATAAACGTAAGATAGACGACATCTGATGCAAATATGAAATTTCATAATAATCCCTTGAGCCGTTTTTACTTGAATCGTGAGCAACTTTTCGTGGAACCCACGGAAAAATATATAGACAGACATACAGACAGATATACAGACAGGAATTTTGTTGAGGGTATTATCGTTCCTAACTTTGCTTGAAACGTGTGCAACCAAAATTTGGCGTGATTTGGACCAATGTACAAACAAAACCTTAATTTTATATATATAGATTAATATGAAAACTGTATTTACTTTAGATATTTAATTTATTCAAGGTTATTTAATAAAAATACGCTTCTGATGGTAATATCAATAGTATTTAATTAAAAAACTGCACTGAGAATTAAAACGGTTTCCTTACTTTACTATCTCACTACAATATCTCAGTTACAAGGCAAAAGACTGAAAAAAGCATGCGTGTATAATTAGTTGACTATCTCCAAGGGGCTTGCCAGATAGCAATACACATAATTCGGGTACAAGGTTTTCCCCACGCAGACAGACAATCAAAGGAACTAATTGAATGAGACAATAAAAGAGTGTGTCTTCTGCTGGAAAAGTCAACACTGAATCTGATTTATTCCCAACGGTCCGAGCCAGAAAAAAAACCAAAATTAATAATCCCATTCTATGGAAAAATTTCGGAAACTTTAAAATTAAAATTCAAAACTTTAGGATATCAAACTATTTTCAAATCCTCTAGAACATTGGGATCTGATATTAGAAATAATAAGAAAGACAAAATTCAAAAAATGGACAAAAAAGGTGTCTATTCCATAACATGTGGAGAATGTGATTGATTCGACCTATATAGGAAAAACAGAACGAAATTTAAACACACGCATTTCGGAACACAACAGAGTTTTTAAAGGGGGTTCGGGGCATAGTGCATTTGCAGACCATTTAATCTCAGAGAAACAATGTTTTCCAGATGAATCAAATATTAAATTAATTAGATCAGAATTAAATCCCTTAAAAATTAGTATTTTCGAATCGTTAGGAATTTTAAAATCATACAATAATTCACCAAAAAAATTCTTAAATCGGAAAATAGAAATTCCCGAAAGCTTTATTTTAAAAATAGCCGCTAAAATATAAACTTCACGAACGCCACCTACAGCCAAAATAATAAAACAATTATAAATTTCAATTCTTAACTTGCCCACCCTGTATAATTTCTTTACTTAACCACATGAAAGATTTTAACCTTTCATTCATAAATTAATTCCTGTGAATCCATTGTAATAGACTGATGAAGAGGGCAAAACCCTCGAAACTATAGCCTCGTTATAAATAAATAAAATTTATAATTCCAGCAGAAGACACACTCTTTTATTGTCTCCTTCAATATATAAAAATTCTGCTACTCTCGGCAAAAAACTTTCAATTTAATATACAAAGGAACTAAGTTAAATAAAAATATATGAAAAAATAGATAAATCATCAACATGTTATCTAGAATATTCTATAGACATAAAACAAAATACATAATATTACCAGTGATGAAATGTTTGATCCAATATAATTTATTTCTTAAGATGAGATATTTTTTCTAATTTTAGTAAAATAATTATTTTTAACCATTTTTACGAGGGAGTTGTTTTTTCTATTCAGAAATCAATTATGTAAGCTGTTATAAATAAAATTAAAAAAAAAAAGAAGATTGAATATTTTGCAATAATCTTGTCTTTAATAATAGTTTATACAATTAAAATTTGCCTATAAAAGGAATTTGTTTTATAAAACTATATTAATAAAATATTTAGATTTACCACTTGAATTAATCAAAAATTATTGGAAAGAAGCAATTGAATTTTATTCACCCTCCTTTAAAAATTAACATATCCATTATGCATCAAGCCATTTAAATTTAATCTATATAAATAAAAATATACTATTACGCTTAAGTGATACGTTGAAGGATCTCCGAAAGTTCTTCACCGATTTCTTTGATTAATTTTCACACAACATTCCATTCAAATACAGGAGTGTTTTTTATATATAGTGTTTTTATAGATATCACACCTGTGGCATGCAAAAAATATTTTTTTCAAGGAAACAACGCCAGCGCCCCGCTGGGGGGTAAAAAGCAAACAAACAAGATGGCCGATAATAGCTTTTTGGAAATCTTTCAACTGTCAATATTATTTTTGGTTATGGGAAGAATTTTAAAACGAGGCGCTCTCCGAAGGCCCGGGCGTCAGCTAGTATTAAATAAATTTATACTTGATTTCTTACAAAATATAGTCTATTTGAATAAATCCTCAGACAAGAACATTATGTTATTGAACAATAAATAAATCACTTCATTCCCAAAGCTAAAAAAATCGAAAGCTTACGGAATAGTAGTGGCGGATTGGGGTCGCAGTCCCAACAATCCGAAAAATTATTTTAAAATATAAGGGTTTGGGGGAGGACCCTTTGTAAAAAATGTTTATTTGCATCATGAAGAGCACAACCTTATTGATTTTTCTTTATGAATCAACAACTCTGTTACTCTCGGAAAAACAAAATCTTTTAAAATGAAGGAGACAATAAAAGAGTGTGTCTTCTGCTGGAATTATAAATTTTTAATTTATTAATAATGAGACTATAGTTTCGAGAGCTTTGCCCCCTTCATCAGTCTATTACAATTGATTCACATGAATTAACGTTTGTATGGTAAGGTAAACTGCAGTAAACAGCAAACGAAACTATATTCTCGTTTATAAATAAGTTAAAATTTTATAATTCCAGCAGAAGACACACTCTTTTAGTGTCTCCTTCAATTTATAAAAATTCTGCTACTATCGGCAAAAACTTTCAATTTAATCAAAATCTTTCTCTTGGGATGCAAAAAGAGATTTTTTAAGACATTTTAACCAAATCATATCATACTAATTTAAATACAAGTTTAATGTTTCATCATTCCTATCCATAGTAAATTAGTAACAGGAATAGTAGGGAACTGGATAAAATCAAAAGAACAGAGTTTTTTTATTAAATGGGCCAGAAGTTTCGTCAGTTTATTCTGACTTCTTCAGTGGCCCATTTTTAACCGACTTCAAAAAAGGAGGAGGTTCTCTATTCGATTGAATTGATTTTTTTTTGTGCCTATGTTACCTCATATCTCCGCCAATTCTCAACCGATTTTGAAAATTTTTTTTGCATTGGGTCCAGTCTAGCTTCCGATTGGTCCCATTTTTTTTTCGTTTTTTTTTCATAGGTATTAGACCTTTTTTATTAGGTTTGTTTAGACCTAACCTCTTTGTTTATGAACCGATTTCGATGGTTCTTTTTTTTATCCGATAGGGGGTGTCTTGGGGATGGTGCCATATTAATTTGATCAAGTTCTGATGATATGATCACTATTAATAACATCACTAAAAAGAGAAAAATAAAATAATTTTTAAGAAAAAAATAAAAACCGACTTCAAAAAATTAAATGCAACAAATAAAATACACTAAAAGGTATAAAATAATTATTATCTTATTTAGTTACAACTAAACGACGAAATATTAACATGAAATTACTTTTTGAAGTTGGTGCCAAACATATATACCTTTTATGAATCGCACTCGACGGATCTTACTTAGTACGTTTGGAGGGTATGCTCGCTTATAGGTATAGTTTGTTTGGCACCGACTTCAAAAAGTAATTTCATGTTAATATTTCGTCGTTTAGTTGTAACTAAATAAGATAATAATTATTTTATACCTTTTAGTGTATTTTATTTGTTGCATTTAATTTTTTGAAGTCTGTTTTTATTTTTTTCTTAAAAATTATATCACTCTTTGTCAAAAAAATTTCACTATAAGACAAAACATCAATAACACTGCTCGGCAAAAATTAAACCAAATTTTCCCCTGTAAACCTAACAATGGATTCCAGAAGAGTTTTATACGTTGATTATTATCCAATTTCCCGATTTTTTTACAACACTGTCAGTTGAGATATTATCCGTCAAAATGAACTATTTTCGAGTCCCATTAAATATTAAACACCAATATTTGAAATCAAAATATTTTATTGACGTAATATAAGAGAGCTTCCTCTTTGATTTTCAAATTACCACTTGTTTTTAGCTCAATTAAAACTCGAGAGTTATAACTAAAAAACTAAGACCTTATGTTTTTATCTATGTTTATAATCCTTTATAATATAATTTATCTCTATACATATTTCGGGCTATGAACCCTTCATCAGGAGGTTTAACAAAAAACTGTTAATTATATTTCCACTTTGTGAAACACCACTATAATCCGTTAAATAATTCCTGTGAAAAATAAAAATATTATTTATTTCCAATTCCGATTATTATTATGATGAAAATAGATCAATTCGATATTTTTATAAATATACTTTATATATTCATTCATTTATTTTTATATATGTAAATTAAATAATTATTTTATTATAGATATATTCGCACTCTCAGTCACAACGACCTCTCTTAAAAGGGCGTTCTCTCCCCCTCTTGTTACGAAAAATATTTCGAGTTATCGAGAGTATCAAATTACAGAGCATTTTTTCGATTTACCGAAGTTACCAGATGAAAAGTACGAACTATCGAGGTTCGAATTGTAGAGAGTCGACTGTTGTTTATAAATTAATTTATAATATAACTTTCAAACTCCTCCTTCAATAAAAAAATAGTTTATTTTATTTTTTTGAGTAGGTATTAAAAAAAACTAACTCAAGCTGAATTTCTATATATAAGAATATTTTTTCTATATAAACTTTTCCAAAGTTTGTTTTTCCCCCAGAGGAAAGAAGCTGCTGGCTTAATATATTTTTCAACACAAGCGAGAAGCAATAGATTACGTTTTATCCCCCTCTTGCTAGAATAAAGTAAATATTTTGCCCACTGATTCTATTTCTCCCCGAAAATATTAATAATGATTAATATTTGCTTTTATTGAGTGATAGCCAAGGAAGATACATATACAAACACATTTGATTGGCTCGATAGTTAATTCTTGTTCATCCTCAAAGAACTCTCTGGAAAGAATGCAAAGATCAAGGTTTCTCCAGTTATGGGTAAGAAAATCGGAAATTTTATCAAAATAATGCAAATAACTTTAATTTCTCTTTTTGTATATTTCCCTCATATTTGTAAATAATATAATAATGTTTGAAATATGTATATATCGGTTACCTGCGACGGCTGACTGCTTCACTCAAATGCTTTCAATAATAGTCGTTTGAATAAAAACTTTAATTCCGATATCTTTTATTATCTTTCTGTAATTCAAATTTTGGATTTTTATTATCTTTCCTATTATATTAGGTACAGTTTTTGACTTAATATTTTAATTTATCAATTTGAGATTTATTTTTCTACAATGAATCAATTTCCATATTCCAGATTTGTATAGATACTTAACTATCTACATCTTTTTTTTTCTATCTACACTGAAAAAAAGATTTATTTATAATAAATATTTTGATAGAGTTGAACATTTTTAATGCACTCTTATTTATTCCAAAGATATTTTATTAATAATCAAGATATATCGAAATCATTCCAAATATGACCATATTTTTAGGTATTTAATCCAAATATATTATATACTCGTATACGAGTCTTTAGCTATTGTAATTTTCTTTCTATAGTAAAAAAATAATAAATAATTCCTAAAAATATTTACTTTTCTCAATGTTGACATTACGAAATTTCACTTTTTGTACTTCTCATTTTGGTATATACAAATAAAAAAAAAATATTTTAGTCAAGATAAATTTGAAAAAAAAAATCATTAAGGTAGTTGTTTCACCATATGAGTTTTCTTAGGATTTTGTTGAAATTTAGATAGATTATTATATAAATACTTCTGCATCGATTGGTGGCAAAACGAAATTTATGCACAATATAGTTCCGGAGATATTAAATTCTAAAGATAGAGTTTTTCAGGCGCTTATACATTGCACTATACGGAATATCGAAAAGTTTTCATACATATCTAATTATAATTAAGAAACTCTTCTTACTATTGTTATAAAAAACTAAACCAACATTAAACAATAACTAATACATTTTTTAAGAAAATTTTGATTCATAATTACAACACAGTTTCTGAGATAATAATGAATAAATAATGAAAAATGTATAATGAAAAATTTGCACTAAAAACAAGTTGGCAACAACGTATTTAATTAACCTAAAAAGTGGGTTAACTTTAGTAATTTTTTTGACGTTTTTTATTTCAGCCATTGTCGCAATAGCTTTCAACCGCTTATTAAGAACTTTTTGTTTTATAAATCTTCCTTTATAGGTAATGTAATTTATCTGATTATTTTCTATGATAAATTATACAAGCTCAGACAGTGTTGCCAGATTTATCACGGGATTGGCTAGTAGTGGTACATAAACAGCAAAAAGATTTGGGCTTATGAATAATGAATCCTTATTGTCTGTACTATTATTACTTACTATTATTATTACTATTAACTTTTTGCTAGTTTTGTCGGGAAACAACTAGCTTATGCAAGTATCTCTCACTAAACAATTTAGTATGCCCATTACTTAGCAAAAATATGTATAATTTTGAAATTATTCTAAATGTATTACTTTTGGTATTCAGAAACCGCCTTTGGTCGATGTAGCTAGTTTTTTGGAGGCCTAAAATTTATTTGAAAACTATTATTCGACTAGCTTTAAATAGTTTTCTTTATCTTTTTAATATTATTGGGTACGCTATCTCGCGACTGGCGTATCGACATATATATTTACTTTGCTGGAAAATACAAGATCACATTTTTTTGTTTGTTTTTATCATGTTTCGAAATATCTGAAACGAGGGGGAAAATAATTTCCAAGCTTTTTTTTATCTTTGTCTCTGGATTTAGAAATCCACGATATGGAAGAACAAAAAACTTCCTTCTCTTCTGTAACTAAAATATTTGGATTTTAGAAACAAAGAATAGTTAGCTTTAGAAGTTCCGCTTGAAAAATGCAGAAAATTAGAAAACAATTGAGATGTTATATGGGAGGTATCTAAAAAGCTATTGGCTGTCAAATTGGTATTTCTTCTTTTTTTTTAATAAATTAAATTAGAAATAAAGAAAAGATTGTTATGGGGTAGCCACAAATCAAAACCACATATCCGGCTATACTTTTATCATTTAGTAGCCAGCCAAACCGGCCAAAACCACCAAAATAATCGACCAATATATCAAGACTTTAAAAAGTTCTCTATTTTCATTTTTTTATATCTAATGATATTGATACAAGAAGATGTTACACCAAAAAGATCCACCTCTTATTGCGGGGTGGACCTTTGAATTGTGATAAGAGGAAGAAATTTCAGAGATTGGATCAGAGTTGAAGATATCTATGGATGAGGGTCTTGAAATATTGAAGGTTATATGTTGCCTGAAAGGTCGGGAGAAGAGAGTCTAGAAGTCATAGAGTAACTTAATCACGAAATGTGGTTGAATGTTTTGAAATCGCGTATCTCGCGCAAATGAGGTTTTAGGAGGAATTATTTATCTTATCTCGTCAAAACAAAGCCATGGTAGTATCTAAAAAAAAGAAAAGGGCGGAGACAATTCTACGATGGGCCAGGGAGTCGAAATGAATGCTGGATCTCCTATTTGTTTGATAGCTGAATCCAAAGTGGCGAGAGAATTCTTGGAGGCTCCTCTCCACAGATGCGAACCATAATCCAGATAGAGGAAGAAGAATTATGTGGGCATGAAAATGCGGCTACTCCGGAGAAGGAAGCTAAGCTTACAAGCAGCAGCTTTTACTACAGAATTATTGTGGACATTCCAAGAAGTTCAGTCAACAGAGTGACACCCAGCATTGATAGTTTGTCACGAAATTCCAAAGAGCTCGAATCGGAGGAAATGAAATTTAGATTTTTGTGAATTATTCCAAAGAGCTCGAATCGGAGGAAATTTAGATATTTGTGAATTAAATATGTACGTATATAGTAGGCTAAACAATTTCAGAGGAGAGGAAGTGTCCATGAACCTTTTGGTACTTTCGTTGATTGTTTTATCATCAAACTAATTGTTAATTAGAAATTAGTAAATGATAATTTTTTAAATGCGTTATATTTATTTTAATTAATCTTATGAATTAGTAAATCATTGATATAATAAAATAAATATATTTAACCTTTTGGCCTAGAATTGAGTTTTGCTTCTACTTTTCTAAATATTATAATCTTAGAAATATTATAAGTATTCACTTGTCTTTTCTATCCTATCCTTCAAATAACTTCATTATATATTACTTAATGAAATTAAAAGGAAAAAAATGCTAATCTAATGCACAATTTGATAAAATGAAAAAAACATGATAATCATTTTAATTTACTGATTTATTATAATAAGTTATTTTAGGAACTTTATCAAAAATTCCTTAAATATAATCTAATATAATAATTTCTTGAATTTTTTCCATTTTGATACAGTATTGAAAATGTTTAAAGTTTTTACTTGTAGCCAGACAAGTTGGAGAAAAAAATATTTTAAAGCAATTTTCAAAAAAAAAATGACTTAAAATTTAGTGGTCAGATTTTTGAAAAACTATTTTCCCAAAATGTGGGCTAGGGGTTCAAAAAATTTTTTAATAAAATTTTGATTTTAAAATGTTACAATTTTCAATCTTTAAAGAATTTGGCGTCGGTTCTAGGTGAAACATTTTAATTTTTTTTAATAGATAATAAGTAAAAATATATTTTTCTAGTTGGGTTTCACAAATAAAACAAATATATGTTTTGAGTTTTTATCTCGATATATATTTCGGGTTATGAGCTCATCATTAGGAGTTACAAAAGAAAAGTTTTCCGAAATATATATCAAGATAAAAACCCAAAACATATATTTGTTTTATTTGTGAAACCCACCTAGAAAAATATATTTTTACTTATTATCTGTTACAATTTTCAATGAAATACATATTAATTTAGACTTCCAATGCCAGGTCATTATTACAAAATAGGGAAAAATTTATCACCAAAGCCCATTGAACTAGCATTTGATTATGACATCCTATTTTTTGAAAGGCTCAAATTTTGGGAAATTACGAAACAGCCCGACAGCGCAACTGCCCGGTGAACTTACGTGTAGGGGTGGCAGAAGGCTCATAACATGCAAATGAGGCGTCAAAATAACATTTTCATGGAAATGATGTTACAAAATATCTAAATCCCTTTAATTTATAAAATCTAAAAAAAACCTAAAGTATATTATTATAATTATATGAGAGTTTAGGTATTAAACCGGGAAGTTGTTCTTTTTTTGAAAAAAAATTTCCATCCACTTTTTCAAAAAGATAAAAGACTCAAATTTTCATATGAAATATATTATTATAAAAACTGAAGATAGTATAACTTTTTAGTAAGATTATTTAAAAGAGTAGGCTATTTTCATGTAAGCCCACAATGCAGAAATTGGAAGAAGTTTAAAAAAATTGAAAAATCTCTTATTTAAATATTTTAATTTTTAGTGAGATTTGCTTAATTATTATTATTTTTTGACCAACTTAAAGAACAGTGTCTGCAGGGCCTAGATTTTGCCAGGAGCTAAGCGACGAATATTTTATAGAATTTAAAAATTATAATTACTTGGTAATGTGATTTCCCCCAAAATTTATTCCTTATATTTTTTAAAAATTTTTAATGTTTTAACAATTTGTATAATATTTTATTCCATTATTTCTATTTCTTAATTTATTTAATAGCTAGGTTCTAATTCATTTAATTAGTTTCGAATTTTGGTATATATTATTTTCTCTTATCAGAAAAATAGAGTAAATCGAGCCTTGATCACCGCCATGTTTCTAGGGTAGTTTTGCTAAGAAAGTTTTTAAATTGTGTCTCAAATATCGAAAAGATCGGTTTAATTTCCGAATTCCTTACCAAGAATTGATATCCAGGGTGATTTAAATGAATTATATTTTTTATAATCCTCAATTATCCCAAGTTAAATTTCTTTTCCCCCCTTATTTGACTACAGCTCTGAACATCGCTTTATAAATAGAAGTTGAAAGAGAGAGAGAAAAACGAGCAAGTTAATAAATAGAAAATTCAATTAAACTTTTAATAACTTTCAGAGAGCGTGGTGTCGGTTTTAGGTTAATCACCATAAATTATTAAAACATTAAATTTTTCATTTTCTTAGCAGAGTATCAAACAAACAACAATCATCTAAGCTCCTGTTTTTCCTGTTTTCCCTCGTATAGCTATCTATATAAAACCAAGTAATTATTTTGAGATCATTTACTTTCAAATAATACTCTATGACCAAAATTTAGAATGAATTTTATTATCTAATATATAGATAATTAATTAAAACACCTGTCTTATGCCTAATTTAAATATTTTAATATTTTTGAGAACCTATAATAGTATCAATGAAATGGTCTTGATGTCATCCTCAAGGTAATCCAATCGTATTGATATTTATTGAAATTTTAGTCAAGATTGAATTTACTTCTCAAAAAAAAAAAAAAAAATAGAACCGAAACAAACTACTGTCTCAGATAAATATAAATATTTATATTAAGCAGAAGATAAAATCTTTAATTTTCACTTATAAATTAAAAACTCTGCTACTAGCGGCAGAATATTTTAATTTTATTCTCATAAGAATACACTAACTACATTTAACCCCATAATTTTTGAGTGATTTTTTGGTTAGTTTTTAGACTTTTTAAAGAAATTTTTCATTTCACCTACTCTTAGAGCAGTCAGATTTTTTGTTGCTAAAAATTCGATGAAAATTATTTTGGTGGGAGAGTAAGTACACTCCTTTTGGTCCTAGGTGCCGGATAAAATTTTTAAAATTTTTTAGAAAATAATATTATTAACCCTTATTTCGATGCTCCAACTACCCCTACGTAATAATGGCTTCATTGCCAGTTCAAAATAAGTCAAATTAAAAAAAAATACAATAATAAATTCAAAAATTAGAGAAGAAAATTTGTTTAAAAAACCAAATGAAACGTAACGATGATTCGTGACATGGAAATTGATTATGTTGACGCTTAAAAATAAAGAAAAAAATAGAAGTAAGTTGGCCAAGTAAGTGTCGAAAGGTTTTGTAAGAATATGAAAATTACGGAATTTTCGAAGTTTTCCCTAATTTTAAGTTAAGTATCTTCTGAACTATAATAGGTACAAAAATATACACTTTAGAACTCTCTTCCACTGTTTTTAAAGTGAATTAAATTTTTAAAAAAATCGTAGTCAAATTCTACTTAAGATATTTTCCCAGATATACCTCAATCCATAATAAAAAAATATTGTTATTTTCGAAACTACCAAAAATATGATCCACCGCAAATATAATCATTTGATTAAAATTGTAATATTATTTGCGAGCAAATGAATGTAAATTTCAAGTTTGATTCCTATTTAGTTTACGAACTACACGTTGCATTGACAGATGGACCGACAGTCAGACATTGTAGAGACACTAATAGCTAATAGGGCCCCGTTTTACTTTTGAACGAAAATCTAAAAAGGGTCAAAATGTCGTGTATTCTAAGGAGAGAACAATAAGATCTTAGGCTGGAAACTTAGTGGAGCGAAAACCAAAGAATTGAACCAAGAGATGAAAAAAATACCCGCTTCAAGTCCTCAGTACGATATACAGTGCAATTTTAGATAATTATATTTTATTTATATAATATTATTTTGTGACAATTTCAAGAGGAGAAACGTGACGTTTAAATAAATTTTTTTATTCGGAATTTTATTTTTCATTATCCTTGGGCTGCCTACAATTAATTATCCATTAGATCAGGGGTGTCCAACCTTTTGGCTTACATGAGCCGCATTTGAAGTAGAAACAAATGCCTCGGGCCGCAGACAAAATATCCTAATTCTTTTGATATTTTTTAATAAAAAAAAGTTAATAATGTAGAATAATGATATCCACCATGACAAAGAAGCAAAAATATGTTAAAAATATTTATATCTAATAAAAAATGGAGTCAAAATATAACAAAATTGTGATTATTTTTTCGGAAATCTTGATATATTTTTCCATATTCAAGATTTAAAATCTGCCCTTTTATTTTTCGAAAATCTTTTGGGAGATTGTCCAATACCTTCTTATTTTAAAAACAAAAAAGAATTAGGTCAAATTGTATCAGAAATGTTTTCCAGTAAGTATATAAAAATCTTAATGTTTTAAAGAAATGTATAATTTTATGTCGGGCCTTATTCATATCAGTGCATGAAAAGCCGCGGGTTGGACAGCCCTGCATTAGATAATTATGTTTTCACTACTTTACTCTTTGCTCCACTAAGTTTCCAGCCTAATTGAGGTGAAATAGTTTACAACCCACAAGCTCTAACTCAATAGGGGGGACAGAGATATAATTTTCACAAGTTAAAAAAAAAACTTTTTCAACTTACCCTTTTGCCTAAAACTTATGCTCAAAACGATTCTGTATGTCTTCATGATACCTTGAAGCGTTTTGAATCCTTCAATGTTTCTTAAATCTATTTCTGACCCATTCTCATTTTCTTATCAATTTTATCAACTAAATTTTAAAGGAAAATTTCCATTTATTCAAATAACATCCTCCACGCTGTCTAGGAATTAATTATTTTTATTTAATATCTATTAACAAAATCCATGCTTTAAAACTAAACTAATATTTGATAATTTAACTCGAAGTGTATAAATATTTTTTTCAAATTTTGGGATCAAAGTATTATTTATTTACTAACCATCTATGTGACTAGTCGACGAAAAGAAAAGTCAAAATTATTGATTGAATATAAAATACAATTAATGATATTTATATCATTATTTAAATGTTTTGATATAATATATTTAATTACTCTCGTTTATAAATTATAAACAAACGTCAAGACAGAATGTTTGTAATCCATTGATGTTTATACGAGATCTTCTTTGTTTTGACACTTTAATAAAAGTGATTATATATTAATTAGATTTTAACATTATCTATTATATTCTAGAATCATTTCTATTGCTATTTACTTTAGATTATATTTGAATTAACAAATGGTTTTTCTGATTTTGATTATAAATTAAAATAATCTAAGATATAGTATAGGGATCGGCTCTCCCTTGATGAACTCTTATAAAATAATTTATTTTCAAAAGATGCGATAGTAAAAAATAGAAATCGAGTTAAACATAAATGCTGTCCCCAACAAGGGATGAATTATCATTAAAAAATGGATTTTTGAAGATTTAACATCTGATTTTTTATTTATTTTACAATTTGTATAAAATATAAGAAATAATTAGGCATTTGATGACAGATACACTTTGAATGATGAATTTTGTTTGAGATTTTTTATTTATTTTGTTTAATATCTTTTGTGTTAAGTTTGTTTAACCCTTGTCAGTTATGTCATTGCAAAATCTAGTCTAATGGTCTGTATATATCTATTAACGAGAAAGCTGATCCTAAAAATTTCCTGAAGAAGTCGAAAAATATACGACGAAACGTGTTGTAAGTTTTGGAAATTTAGCTTTTAATTATTTTTTCAAGTCCAAGATCCCAATATCCAGCCTAATTATTTTCAAAGATGGACGATAACAACCAAAATATAATCAATTTCTCGAAAAAAATATTTTTCCAAAATAACTAATTAATGTATGGGAAAAATCTTTTTTATACCGTTTATTATAAGAACTTTTTTGAAAACCTTGTAGTTCTGAGTTTACTTAAATATTTTTGTCAAAATCGTTAAAGCCACTTTGAAAAAATTGAAAATACTAAAAAAAATACTAGGGTAAAAATTACGAAAAAAAATTCCCTTGTGTGTAATGACATTCTTATTTTTTTAACTAATATCGCTAAATTTAAGATTATTGGATAAAAAATACTTGGTAGGTTTCACATTAAGATATAAAAAATAAAACGAATTTATTTTTGGAGAATCTTTAATCTCGATATATATATTTCGGGTGACTAACCCATCTTCAGGAGAAACAGAAAGTAACTGAGTTTTTGGTGGGTTAGTCACCCGAAATATATATATCGAGATTAAAGATTCTCCAAAAATAAATTCGTTTTATTTTTTATATCTTAATGTGAAACCTACCAAGTATTTTTTATCCAATAATTTTAAAAAATGTTTCACCAAGTACCAACACCAAATTCCTTAAAAACTATTCTAAATTTAAGATTTCAACCCTATAGCCACCCTATAAGCCAAAGATATTAGATAAAGTCCCCTTTCTTTTGGTTGTAAGTGGAAATAAAAAAGATATTTAAACTGTCTTAAGAGCCCAAAAAAGTGTTAAAAACCAATGAGCCTGTTGTGCGGGTGTACTTAATCCCTAATCTCAACAAGACGAATTCCCATATCAATGAAATTCAAAATTTGAAACTTAAGCTAACTCCCGACTAGAAAAAGTACAGCAAGGCTTTGGTTAAATTCACATATCTGATTACTCCTTGCCTCTATGGTTTTAATTTCAATATATTTTCTAAGTACTAATTATTTTTTTTTCAAATTCGTTTTTATCAAGTATTATATATTTTTTTTTAATCTGAATAAATGTTATTATGATCGAAATTAGAGTGATAAGAGTTGATTAGACGTGATAAATGAATGTCAAAAATAAAGGCCGAGGAATTGATCTCCTTTTTCCTCAATGATGCTTTAACCAACTAAGCCAATCAAAATTAGTTTTGTATTATCAACTGCTCATATATATCATAAAATAGTTTTATATTTATTTCCTATATGTATTATTTTTGGGGCACTTAAGTTACCACTCGTTTTACTAAAATACTTTTTATTATTATTTTATTTCCTATAACCGATATAAGAATTCCAGTTTGGTTTTGAAAATGTATAACTTCACCTTATTTACCTTTGAATTCACCAGTTAAAAAAAATATAAAAAACATGTTTGAAATGGGTTTTATTACATTTTGAACTAGCGTATGAATGCGTTCTATTTTATATGCACTTTGTATATTTCTTTTTCTTTTGCTTCCCTGAAACAACTCGATTGCTCTTAGACCCTTCGACCACTTGGCTGTCTCCTTCGCGTTGCATAATTTATTTTACACCTTGTTTCTTTAAAAATGGGGCAAAATTCAATATATTTAAAATTAAATATAAAGTTTTTTGCCGAGGGTAGCAGAATTTTTATATATTGAAGGAGACAATAAAAGAGTGTGTCTTCTGCTGGAATTATAAATTTTATTTAAACGAGACTATAGTTTCGAGGGCTTTGCCCTCTTCATCAATCTATTACAATTGATTCAAAGGAATTAATGTATGAATGGAGAGTAACTATAGTTTCGTTATAAATAAAATTTATAATTCCAGCAGAAGACACACTCTTTTATTGTCTCCTTCAATATTTAAAATTGTTTCACCCATTTTTTCACTTTCAATATAGTTACCATTTTATTGGTATTATTAAATATTTTTATTTGAAATCAGAGATCACATATAATTACAATATAATAATTAAATCTGATCATTTATGGAATAAATTGAGGGTAGTCTGATTTAACGTTTGAATTTGATAAAGTGAATTTCAATCTCTCGAACAATGGCTGTTTAAAACACTCCCTCTGTATAAATTTTATCAAGCGAAAATATGGGGTTTTGAACAAAAAGTGAATTTTTTTAACCTGTTTAGAAAAAAAAATAATGTCCATAATTTACATATACCTATCCTACATATATCTATATAATATATTGGGGTATGTCTTCGGATATTTTTCTGCAGATAAAAGTGACATAAAAATAGTCACAAAAAAAAAACGATCCACGACGATATTATAATATTCGTATGTATACAATATACATACAACATCCATATATCTTTGATATTAAAATATTCAAAACCTGAGCAGTGAATTTCCTTAAATTTATCTAAACATTTTAGTTTATTTGATTTAAAGTTATAATTTACACTCAAAAATGTCCTCTATATTTTATTTATAAAAATATCAATTTTGATGTATAAATTGGAGACATTGGAGGATTTTAGTTTATGTTTAGCTAAAAGCGAAAACCCGGGAATATCTCCTAGGTAAAGAATTAGACGAGGTGACTGTGGGTCAGTGGCTAGAGTGTCGGGTCGCTCACTCGAAGATCGCTGGTTCGAGACCGAGTCTCGGCAGATAGATATTTGCAGTCGCCTCCTATTGGAAAGTAATGGCAACCTACCAAGAGTATAATTGCCTAGTCACCTCTCCAAATTAGCCGTTCGGAACCGGCGTTAAAAAGTAGGTCCCGTATATCTGTGTAAAACAACTAAACACACTCAGCACAGGTATATGTAGAGAGGCGCCGACACCCGTTTCGGGTATGGCACTCGAAGAAGAAGAAAGAATTAGAATATCGGGGCGATTTTATAATTTTTTTAAACAATATGTATGTTCGCCTTCGTCAACGATCTTTCGATAATATACATATTTGTGGGGTTTAGATTTAATAAAATGATATAAAGTTTACGATTATTTTTTTTATGATGCAATGTGAAGTATACTCAACTATAAGACTTGCTTTGATGTTGTTTTCATTAGTTTTAAGCAACCTCCAACGTGTAGCACGAATGATTCTGGTTGAGGGGTTGCCGGTACGGCAGGCGTACTAGGGCTTTCCGCAATCGAGAGGGTTTATACGTGACTATACGAGAGAGATAGGTCATGTCCTCTATCTGAACGACTTTGTGTGTTTTCTATATTTTTTCGAAAGACCCCATTACATAAGTCTTTCAATCAGAAACCGATAGTACATGACATTAAGTTCTAAATTGTAGTTTTAGAACTTAATACTATCCATCAAATAGCAGAAAACAACGGCTATCCCTCAAGCATAATAAAAAATATCCTCCGAAAACTAACATTTAGAAAAACCCTGGCCCTAATTGAACCACCTCCCCCTCAAACAGACAAAATTTATAGAAAACTTCCCTTCATCTCTGATCAATTTAATAGACCAATAGTCACTTTCTTACACAAACAGGGTATCACCCCAGCACTATATAACAACTTTAACCTGTCATCTATATTAGTTAATAATAAACTTGATAAAATTGACCCAAAGGAGAAATCTGGTGTTTATAAACTTGAATGTCAAGACTGCGACTCGTTTTATATTGGTCACACGGGCAGAACTTTCAAAACCCGGTATAAAGAACATTTGAGTTCGTTAAGAAAGTTGCAATCAGACACCATACAGAGTGATCCAACCTCCGCCTTCGCAGACCACCTTATTGAAAACAATCACTCACCTTCACCCCAAAATCCTATACCACTACACTTCGCCTCTAAAAGCCGAAAACTAGACCTGTTAGAATCAACCGAAATTAAGAAAGCTATAATTGAAAAAGATAAAATTCTCAATAACCAGCAGGACATTAGAAATTCCACAATAATAGATCTACTAATTAACAAAAATTAAAAAACTTAACCTCAGTCTCTCTCAAATATATACTATTTCCCAAATTACAATCAAAATTAAATTCAAATCACGCGCCTTCAGTCTTTAAAATAAATGACATTTTGATATATGAAATAACCACAAAAATTGTTGTATATTGTAATTTATCTCATCTAATTTATCCCTATTATATTTTATCTTAATTCTTCATCTCTATATGTTATTTAGGCTTATTTGTAAACTGATATTTATAATTAATTTTGTGTCTATGACTTAAATTTGTAATTTTACTTTCTAATTTAATTCTAAAAAGACTTTATATTTATACTTGTAATTTTTATTTATATTAATATTCATATTTACTTAGATTTCTTATATTTACATTTATATATTTTATAATTAAAAAAAGAAAAATCTTTGTAAAACAATTTTTTAAATTTTTTAAATTTTAAATTTTCATTGGTGTTTTTCTTGTGTAAGATTTGAATGTTATATTTTGTTATATTGGTAACCATGATTTGAATGTCAAGAATGGCGACCACTCGTTCAATTATTATTAGTATTGTCTTGTAAACTCCTGATGATGGACTAATAATCCGAAATATATTGAGTTTGTATAAACCTCTTTGAGTTTTATTTCATTCACTGTGAAACTACACACCCTTTACTCTATTAACTAACATCATGTTTCACCTAAAACCTACACCACTTTCCATAAGTAAAAAAAATATATTAAATTAAAATAATTAACCCGAAGGTTTGAGTATCTTTTATTGAAAATTAGATGGATTTTTTAAAAAATAAAACTCACGGTGAAAACCAAATATATCAAGTCCGCCTCTCTGGTGTAATGGTCAGCATCTCTGGCTGGCGGGTTCGATTCCCGGCTCTACCTAGACATTTTTTCTGTAAATATAGGGTCTGGTAATAAAAATTAAGTGGGAAATAAATTTAACCTAATTTATCGCGCGGAGAATTTACCACTGCTCGAAGCCCTTAAAAAACTTAGTAAATTTGATTGTATCTAACTTTCTGAGATTTGGCTCGTGATTCCGGCTTCTTTCCTTCTACTCTGTTCTTTTCACGATGGAGGGGCCATCCCATACAGGCCTTTAGGGAATGCACCTTCTGGTGTATCTCCATCTCACATCAATATCATTAAAAAGAAAGAATTTAATTAAGTTTCTCTTTAATATATTGCATGTCAGAGTGTGTTTTTGTCTCGAGAGTAGAACTAACAAGCCCGGCAAGGGTATTTAATATGTTTTTAGTAAATAAATGAAAATTTTACTTATGTGATGTCTAAAGAAAAAAAAAGTTAATTTTTTTTTCGTTATAATTTTAGAATATCGAACAGCAAATAAAATAAAAACCAAAAAAGCACATGTACAAAAAAAAAAGAAGCGAAATTTCTAAATTAAATTAAATAGCATTGAATTCACTTAAAAATTTTCAATTTTTTTTTCCTCATTCTGTTGAAAAATATCTGGAACGTGGAGAAAAAGATTTTTCAACCATTTTTTTTTCTGTCTGTGTGTCTGGATTCAGATATCCATAATAACTTAAGAGTCATAGAAAATTCGTTCTTATGGTAAAATCTTTGTTTTTCCAATGCGGAGAACTGATTAGATTTTGAGCTCTCTCATTCTACTTCTGGTTAAAAAAAAAAAGCAAAATTATTCAAAAAAATGATATTTTTTGAGAATTTAAACTGTTTCTATAGCAAAAAGTAATAAACGATCTAACATGTGTGTTTTGCATTATTCACCGAAAACGCAGAGTACCGAGTAAAATATCTCCAAATCCATATTTATAAAATATTTCAGTAATTCGCATATTATGATATGATATCTATTGAATATTTGTTTTTTGTAGAGTTAATGTGAATATATTGGCTGGCAAAATGGGTTTGTGCCCGATGCCAATAATTAATATAAAAAAAATCTATTGAATGAAAAGTAAATTATTATAAATTTTATTTTAACTGTTTCATAAGAAAAGTAGAAAAAATAATAGATGTATAATATGTAGTTTTGTTTGGTTCTTTATTTTACAATATTTAAAATTAGTATTGAATAAAGTTATTTTTTATTATTATCAATAATTTTCTGTCTCAATTTTAATCGAATGAAATTCTTTTATGTAATTCAATCTTGGGATTGTAATTTATATAACCTTCTATCATATAGAGTGTGTTTTTTCTCCCCAGAGTCTAGCCTCCTTTTAGTTCTTAAAAAAAGACAGACACACCATATCAAGTTATTTTTCAAATCAATAAAATATTTTCATTTTATCTAAGGAAATCGATTGATAGCTGTTAATTAGTTTATAAGACATACATTAAAGATTGTATTTTTGTGATTTTAATAATAAATTGGAGGAAAAAGTAAACTATATCAAGTCTCGGTACGCCGTTTGACAAATTTTAAAAATTTATGCACTTTTTCTTATCCTGAAAGAAAGTTTATGTCAACTTTTTTCCATTTTTTTTCTCAGCCTAAATCAGAGAGTTTTTTGAAACAATTATTTCTCCAAAATTATTTAGTAAAAACTTATTTTGGAATAGATAAAAAAAGTAAATTAATAATTAAAACAAGAAGTCGAAGTTTCTCATCTAATGATTCGAAACTAGAATTTCCTTAGCCTAGGTCAAAATCAATACTTGTAGGAGCTAAAAAACTAAACTTGGCACAAAGTTACAAACTTTTGAGCTGAATTTCAAAGATCGTTCAAAGGCTTCCATCCAATTTGATTTATTCTGATTTTCTTTCTAATTTATTTGCAAGTTCTAAATCTGGAAAGCCGAAATAAAGAATTTTTCTCAATTTAAACATAAACATTTTGACATGATAATGAACTTTTTACGATCGTCGGTTCTCGTGTTATCTTGTTGATAATTCAATAAAGACAAACAAAAAAAATAGGTTTGAATAGGAATTTTTGATACATTTTAAAAAATTTTCAAATATGAATAATCAAAAGTTGAAAATGTTGGAATAAATTCAATACTCCACTCACACAAAAAATATTGTAGATGA
Source organism: Forficula auricularia (assembly GCA_024734495.1). Lineage (NCBI taxonomy): Eukaryota > Metazoa > Arthropoda > Insecta > Dermaptera > Forficulidae > Forficula > Forficula auricularia. The sequence continues at coordinate 1,617,902 of JALMQS010000150.1, forward strand.
ATATTTAATATAATTTAGATCAGTGTTTCCCAACGTGGGTCCCACGCCCCACAGGGGGGCAATTCGATTATTAAGGGGAGCAATTCAAAAATGGGCTCGTCCAGATAAATATAAAAATCTACAAAATTAGTTACCCATATTTAAATAAATGTTTAGAAAATTTGATAGGATGTAGCTTCAGTAATATATGAGCCGTTTATTTTGAAAGTGGCCTAAGTCCATTGTTTGTTATTTCGAGATATTTGTATTTATTTGTATTTATATTTTTATAAATACATATATTTATATATATTTCGATACTTTTATTTTGACGAATTCATGAGGATATTGTACTCTATTGATTGAGATATTATAAATATGAAAAGAAGACATCTAAATATGAAAAGAAGACATCTAAAACTCACATTAACTCATTTTTTTTTCAAAATTGGATTTACGCCACTTTCAAAATAAACAGCTCATATATTGGTCAACGAGATCCATGATCATAAGACGCGGATTAGAGACAATATATTTATTGAGAGGATGAGGAAACAGGACACAAGAAATTCATTATATTTTATATGACTTGAGGAATTTAATTCTTTGCCAGCTGAAGTGAGAAATGCATCAAGTCTGATTCAATTTAAGAACCAAGTGAGGATATATCTTAAGAGGGACAGTTGAACATTTCTATTGAGAAATATTATAACTTTAGTATTGAAATTTGTATTGTAATATATATAATGAAAAATACATTTAAATATAAATAAATATAAAATACTCTTAAATGGATGTAGAACCATACAAATTACTAATCAACAAAATTTTGTTTTTGTATAAATAATAATTCATTTTTAGAATATAAAATGTATAATGTTACATAGGGCATGAATTTTAGAAAGGCTTAGGTGGGACATGGGAAAACACTGATTTGGATTATCTATTTTCTGAAATAATAATATTAGGCTAAAGATAAAGGCGAGATCTTTAAAACTATAGTCTAAAATACAAAACAATATTTAGTATCAAAAAGAAGATACAATTTTAAATCCATTCCGTGTAAATAAATCAAGGCAAACAATTCTACTACTAATCTGATCAAAATAACATTTTATCGATTATTTATGTTTAATGAGTTTATTTTTAACATTATTAAACCATGTTTGGTGTGTATTTTTACACATGTTTTGAAGGTGTTGAGGATATACGAGTACGTAGTATTTTGATTGTCTCTGGTCTAAGACCGCTTTATTGGTCTGTTGACCAGCTCGGGGTGAGCTTATCAGCAGACAGAGGCGTGATCTTCTGCTATCAGCAAAAACCCGAAGGCGCCGATGTTGTCTTGTTTAGCCTATAAAACCCTCGAGCAGGCGCCGGCTTCAAACACTCCACTAACCAACAAGCAGCGTGAATTTAAAGATGACCCTCACCAGAGTTTGACTTGGCTCATCGAGTCGTTATCCTTCCTTTGTTTTTCCCATTTTACTCCCAAGTATTATTTACTATTTAGTTTTAATTTATTTAATCAAGAATGTTGACTGAAGTGTGCCCGAAATATCGTACAAGGCGAGAACGTACCCTCCGCAGACTTAGGACAATGAAAAAAGACGATCCTAAATATCTCGCTTCAGTTACCATTGATATAGTGTCAAAGAACTTGGGTCTTCAAACCAATTACGTTCAAGAAATTATGGTGAGAACATTGCCTACATCATATTATATTGCATGTAGTAATTTCGATTTAATATAATTAAAATTTTAAAATAAATAAAAATAAAATTTATATTTTTATTTCCTATATATAAAGTTTTAATTAACTAATAACTTTATTTATCAAATAAACATTAGTTTTATTATTTATTTAAATATTATTAATTATAAATAATATAACATAATAAAATCATGGATGCAAAAACATAAATCATCAAGAGTTTAGTTAATTTATGTGGTCCATGAAATTAAATTTAAAAAATAATACATTTAAGGATATATTTACTCAAATCATTATGATTGGATTAAGAGTAAAAATTATGAATATGCAATGCATGTTAGTCACAAAATTAGGGCACTTTTTTTTATTTTTCTCATCTTTAAAATCTTAATAAAATTTAGTAAAATGATAATTTATTATTTATTTTTTTTGCCTTGGATACTAGAGTCCATTTAGCCAGATCCTATGAAGTATGATACTTTATTTAAATGACAATAGCGTTAACGATTATAGCCGGTCAAATATTTGTCGGGCCTCATGCTTTATTATCGTATGACGATGAAGCAGCCACGCTACAGACTAGATCAATCCGGTCAATTTTGATTGCCATTTTAAATAGGTAATAAAAACTCAATTAACAGGTTTTTTGGAAAAAAATAATTTCTCAATATTATTTGAAAATAATCTCTATCTTCAAGACAATTGTCAATATTTTCAACAATATTTATAATTTGATTCCCTTTTCGGGGAGTCGGGTAGCCGCGTGATCTAGATCAGTGTTCCGCAAAGTATGTGCCGCGGCACACGGGTGTACCGTGGTCATTAGATGGTCTGCCACGGAAAAATGTCAAATTTTGTTAAGATAATGCACCCACACATAGCTGAGAGTTATGCGAGCAGCCTTATCAACGATTCCTCCAAATTTTGATCGCCTGTGCTCAGTTAAGCACGCTCACATTTCTCATTAAACATCGTTTCCTATTATATTGATTATAATACTAAATAAATATTAAATAAAAAGTCGATCTGTGTCGTAGGACACCGGATAGGAACGAAGTTCCTTATTATAAAAATATTAATTTTAAGTTCTATTCTAGGTATAAAGAAAAATAATTATTCGGGTATACATTTTTTATTATGATTTTTTTATCGATAAAAAGCAAAGAAACTACTTTATAAAATTATCTTAACACCTTTATTTTATTTACAATGATTTATAAAAATATATAATATATAATAATAATAATATACAAAAAGAAACAGGTATTTATATGAATAATAATAATTAAGCCTAATTATGTTCTATCATAGAAACTATAGCTTTATGGTAACTAAAATAAGATATATATATTTGTGATTCGATTTTTGCCAAATATCTCGAGAAAACAGCATCGATAGTAGTAAGTACTAAAATTAATTACAGTTATTAATGGTAATAATAAATTTATTAAAAATGTATATAATTTTCATACCATACCTTGGATCTTTTGTATTTTTTTCTTTTATTCTTTGTCGATACTCTTGTTGATATTGCCTACTTGTTTTTTTTTTTTTTATATTTTTCTCCGATACTGAAATTGATTATAAAATCATTAATTTCTCGTCTGATGTCTACTAACTTTACAGTCGTATTTAAAATTACACTGCAAAATATTATAATATATATAATATACGGTATATAAATTATATACCGTACCTTGTTTTTTTTTTTTTTTCACGCTCCCGATACCTTTTTTGGTACTCGGCTTTTTTTCGTATTTCTTTCCTTCAAAGAAAATAAAATAAAAAAATGTTAAAATTAAATCCATGAGTGCTAATCGAGGGAGGGGATGGAGAGGTGGGTACTGAACAAACTTGTTTGGAAATATTTTTGAATTTGAGAAAAAACAGTATATGAATTTATACAATGTTTTACTCAGTATATTATATAAATATCTAACTAATAGATACTCTAATAATAAATAAATAAATAATCTTAGATATTTTAATAATAATTCATCAAATCCTCGTTGGAAATCAAATTCCAAGGAATTTTTTCTTCTTCTTTAATTTTTATTTCCTTAAATAGAATAAATAAATAATAAAATTCAATTAATTAAATAAATAAATAAATTATAGGAATTAGTTATGAAATCAATTAGGGATTCACGGGGATTTTACACATACACCCACGATTAATATATAACGCTTACCTTTAGTAGATTTTTTTTTAATTGATTATTTTCTTCTATTAGCTGGAAATATAATAAATAAATTAGTAGAATTATTGCAATATTCTTTTATTTATTTTCATTTCATTTTCATTTATTTATTAATTAAGTAAGCACACCTTTGTTATTTGTTGCTGAATAACGAAATGTTCTGAATGTTCTGTCTCTGAATTCGATGCCATTTTATTGAATTCTATTATTCTGTCTATTAAATTAATAAAATTTTTAAAGAGGATTATTTCGATAAATAGAAGCAGAGAGGTAGAGGAGGGTAATGAAATAATACCTGTTGAATCGAAAGATTCAACATCGAACAGCATCGATTCCCGACCAGAGCGCAAGCCAGAGGCCCCGCCCCCAGAGTGGCTGAGTGGATGCGCGCGCATGAGCATTGGCTCGCTTGTTTTTATTTAACGTTACGGACACTTTTCACAGACTAGGGTACCACCCCGAGGCGTCCCATAAGTTCACTTCGTTCCAAAAATAAACATTATTTTATTCTTTGATGTACCTCTAAAATTTCTTGATTTGGTAGGTGTACCTTGAACACAAAAAGTTTGTGGAACACTGATCTAGAGCATCGCTTCTGTATGATTGTCTTTCTTGATGACGATATTGGAGCGCGAGACCCAAATCCAGGCCTTGCAATTTTTCCAAATATCACGATATTTATTTTAAATTGATTTGACAATATTCATTTATTTATCAAAAAATGTTAACTAAAATTAATATTATACACTCACGATATTAAGTAAATAAATTAATTTAAAAAAAATATGAAATATTTCAAACGTTTAGCAAATTATATTTGTTTTTGAATATATTTTCCGATTAAAATTATTTATTACCTAGCCTGTACACTATTGTATCTGGGGTGAATCCTTATTCAAAGAAGGAATTTTTCGTTCGGTGCTTACACCAAATATCAAGAATTCAGAAGCCAAAGAGTGTGTCAAATTTTTTCAGAAGATGACTTATGTAGTTCAAGAACCTCTTTATTATTAAAACTCTCAGTCAATAAACTCACTATTTTCATTCATAAGCAATAAACGGAGCTCATATTTTGACCTCTCAATGATTATACAACTTAATTTCAATAAAGGCTCAATTTCCGAGATGCTGGAGGCCAACCAAAAATTACTTGTTACTACTGCTACTATATTCTTTAATTTTTCATTTTATTATTTATTGACTTACAGTGATTGGCTTTTGAGCCCTCCACACATTATTTAATAAATTAAAGTTTCTGTCGCGTATGATTAATTGCCTTTTGGTTCCTTGAAGCTTTTAATTCAATTTCTTTTCTCGTGAAAACGCCATTATCTACCTGATTCGATTGACTTCTATTATAAACATTGGTCTTATATCATTCTAATCTTAGCTAACAGAAATTATTTTGGGGAGCCCACACATTATGTTTCTAAAAAACAAAAATTTAATAATCTAGATATATTAATAATAATATGGTTTATATCAATTCCAAGTAGAAAAACTTCATACACGGTGCTGGACAGTTGTTTCCTTATTTATTCATAGTAGAATATTTTGTGGTAAATTTTTTTTTGTAGATCTTTGGGAATACTTAATTATGATTTATATTAAAATAAATTATATAGTGTCAAAGTTTCAGAAGACTTAGAAACATAAAATCTTGCAAACAGTAAAGTTAAGTTTTCAAAACTCCAATATTTCCTCATTAAATCGTACAAAAGATGCAAAAAAGGGATAAACATTAAATTTCCTTCACAAACAACGAGCATCTGAATTTTTTTCTTTTTTTTCATTCATAAAATAATTATATTTAAATGAAATAATTATTTTGATTTTCCTTCAGTCCACTGAGAAATTATTTAATTCTATGTAGTCAGAACTTTGAGTGGTAGATTTCTCTATGATATAGGTGGGGATAATCAATTATACTTGATAAAATCAATTTTTTTTTTAAATTCTTTATTGTCATTGAGATACATTGGCATATCGTTGTCGAAACGTCTCTCAATGACAATAAATAATATTTAAAAAAAAAAATCGGTATTATGCTGGTGCTGACTCTGGGTTGCTAGGTATTGGCCTTGTTATAAATTATATATTAAGAGAGCCTTGGTCATCTGCCTGTTAACGATTCTGTTTTTACTTTACCATACAGGGTATGGTCAAGTATTTTAATCGTGCATGAAAAAAGTGTTTTTTTCCTTCTTTTTTTCGAAATATCTAAAAAACGGCTGAAACTATTTTGATTAAAAAAATTGAGCGAAACCATGGAATTTCGCTCTACAAAAAAGCCCAAATAAGTGAACATCGAAAAAATTATATTTTTTGAGATAATAATTTTTTCGTCAAAATGTCTGTTAGTCTGTTAGTTAGTCTGTGCGTTACCAAATTTTGTGGACGAGCTAGCTCAAAAATTAGTGTGAATATCGAAACCAAATTTCACACCTAGTTTTAGTCCATTGAGATTGAGAGCTGATTAGATTTTGGTGTGTATCGACCCAAAATTAAGGGGGGTGGAGGGGGTTAAAAATTAAAAATCTAGGCCGTTTGAGCAAACTCAACCAAATTTTGTATACATAATTAGTGGACCCCCAGAAGTCTAAAAGTGCAAAAACTAACCGCCCAAAATGGGAGGGGGGTCAAAAAATTAAAATCTTGGTCATTTACCAAACTCAACCAAATTTTGTAAACATCAGTGGGACCCCAGAAGTCTAAAAATTCAAAAACTAACGGCCCAAAACGGGGGGGGGGGGCTGGGTCAAATTTTGTATACATAATCAGTGGGACCCCAGAAGACTAAAAATGAAAAAACTAACCTCCCAAAATGGGGGGAGGGTGCATGGTCAAAAAATTAAAATCTTCCCCATTTGACCAAACTCAACCAAATTTTGTATGCATAATCAATGGACCCCCAGAAGTCTAAAAAAGCAAAAACTAATCCCCCTCCCCTACATGATTATAAATAATTTTATTAAATATTAAATATAAGAGAGGGGCCAGGTTGTATGGTAAACTCAAGTGGATGGCCACAACAGAACACGTCAGATTATTTTTCTTTCTATCTGCTCTACGAAGTATCTACCTCAGAGCATTGTTTAATAATAAATAAATAAATAAATTATCAAGTATAATTGATTACACCCACACATATATCATAAAGAAATTTAACACTCAAAGTTCTGACTATATGAAATGATTATATTGTATTGACCATCATATCATTATCAATATAATTATATGTGGATTATATTTCATAGGAATGATAAACCATCCCATAAAGAATTTATTTAAAATTTATTGACTTGTAGATATTGACATTTATTGAAATGTTTTAAAGCTGTGATTCGATTGTTTATTATCAAAACTTATTTGGATAATTAAATATATTCATTAATAGCTAATAATATATTTTATTCACGACGTTTTGATCGATCACTAAATTTATGATCTCATAAGGGTAGATGGTTAATATTTTTTTTACTATCTTGACAAACGTTCTAATAAAAAAATACCCAAGTTCTTGGAAATAAATTGGATCTATATTTTGCTCAGTTCATTTTTCTCAATGACTAGTAGAAGCCGGGATTATCTTTCTTACTTCCGAGACCTTCAACTCTTCAAGACCCAAGACTAGAAATCTCATTGACTCCATCCCCTGGGCCCTATTCCGCAATAAGTATGAACTAATGGACTAATTCTACTATTGATTATTCACTTGTTAGCTAAACATATTAGGGAAATAGTAATAAATAATTAACTTAATCAGTAAATCAGTGTGGTCTAATCTCTTTATTTCATTCGATCATCTAATCAAGTACAAATATTAAAATATTTATTTAATTTTACCCAACTAAATATCAAGATCTCCTATTAAATATTATTATTATTATGATTATAGTTTATTAATGTAAAAAAATAGAGTTAATTTTATATTAGTGAAACAACGAAATGTCCTCAAACAACATCTACATGTATTTAAAAAAATGAAAAATATTTATTTAATAACTATAACATACTTTTCAGTACCTATATATCTAATATATCATTTTTTTCTTGATCTTTTTTATCAAAGTATAAATTTCATAATCATCAACCCTATTTAGCGATTTTTTTCTCGCTGAGCAAAAAAAAAAATTATTCTCTTTTTGTTTTTCTTTCTAAGCATTTCTAATTATTGTTAGAAAAAGTGAATAATTTTTTACCTTTGGTATGATTTCGTCAAATTTTAGTGATTTTTATGTCAACGAACGCTTGGGCCTAATATATTAAAACATAGCAGAGAGTTGTATTTAATTAATCAAACAGATGTTCCGAATTCGAGCTCATTAGTTACAACCGTTGGCTAATATCCCATTAGAGAGTTCAATTTTTTTCTGATTTTTTCCATAATTAAACAGAAATTTCTGAAGCAAGAAAACCCAAAATCTAATCAGTTGATCTTTTAAAAATTACGAAAATTTTGGCCTACAAAGAACTCGCTATATTTTCCGTTCTTGTGTTATCATAGGTAACTAAAACACACAGAACCATAAATAATGCTTGAAAATTATTTTTACTTCTATGTTTCATACTTTTCTAAACATTATAATCTAAAGATAATTTTTTTTTACTGTAACTCATTCACTGGATCTTAATTTGACTTCATGTGAGTCTCCAAACCCTTGAAAATCTCTTACCTAAAGATCTTCTGAGGACAACGGTATAGAAAACATTTGGCATACTTTTAGTATATTGTGCTCATTGATTAAGGATCAAATTCCTCCAAAAAGACTATAATATCGTTGTTTTCTTTTAGTTTCAAGCCTATAACTCTTACTACTAAAAGTTTTCTAGTGGATTCAATATTTAAAATCTTCCGGCTCTTAGGCAAAGGATTCATCTCTAACGTCAGAGTAATACCGTGTAAAAGAAAACATTTCTCAACCACGCAGCTCGATGGCTCAATTTTCCTTGACCGAGAGATTGAATCGGGTCTGAACGTTTAGACGCTTCCAGATTATTCCCTGCCAAATTAACTATCCACTATTATTATCAGTAAGCCGAATAAAAAAATCAATTTAATAAAGCATGTAAAAAGGAATAGATATTTTCATTCATTTATGCACTTTTGCTCATAATAGGTATCAAATTAATATGTAAATAAATAATTACGAGAAAGGTGGTAATTTATAGCCTATTTGAATTAATGAACTCTCACCAGATAGAATCACTTAATAGAAATTCCAAATGCACAACTCAGCTCAGCTCTCCCTGAGTGGTAATTTAGATAAATTAGTGTTTTTATTAACTCCTTAATAAAGTAATCTTTATTTTTTTCAAGCCAAATGTTCATTCTTTCACTACAATTTCATTTTTCGAAATAAAAGCCTTTTTTTCCTTATGAAGGTGAAAATTTAGAGGTTGGCCAATTTTTTTGCTCCCAAGTGTACATAAAAATACATATTTTGAGCACTTATAAATACTATATATGCATTTTAAACATCTCTTCAATTTTGCATTTTTTGTAAAAATTTTACATATTTTATTTAATTTATGTAACCCAACTAAAAAATCATTAAACTTTTCAAATTTTTTTATTTTATTATATAATTATTTCTTAATAAAATTACCCAAAAATTAAGGGCAATCATTATTTAGGTGAGTGAAGGAATTGTTCACCAAAAAGACAGCATTCAATTTTGAAATTGATATTTTGATTATTTTCTTGGAAATATTAAATAAAAATAAACGCAATTAAATAATACCTTTAGTATATATAATATTTAATAGGAGTAGGTATATTTTTTTATTGCGGTTTTACTCTCCAGTTTTTATAGATACCTACTTCTTTAAGAGTTGATAATTTTTTACGATCCAAACAAACAAGGTAGCCTTAAGTTATTCAAACTCATATTCTAGAAAATTATTAAAAATTGATTCTTTTTCCTTATCCAAATTTTTTTCGGAAAAATTGTATATTTTAAAGATTCGGAGCATTTTGAATGGTGATTATGAATTTCTTGAGATGATTTTGAGTACAAAATGTAGAAGGTATTTTATTAGAGGTTCGACGGGGTCTCAAAAGAAGAGTTCTTCAAAACCAAAAACAATATTTATTTATTTTTAGCTTCTTCAACTAAATATTATTACATATTATTATCATTTTGGTACACCTTTTTTTTATAAATAACTGTCCATTCCAAGACGATTTGAACTCTGGTATAAAGAGTAGAAAGTGTCTACTTTGTCTATCATATTAGTACCTCTATCTATCTATCTCTATCAATATTAACAAAATATAATGTTTTTAATATTTCTTTAAAAAAAAGGAATTGTTCTAAAAAAAGTTCAATTATTTGAATAACTCAATTTTTGACTGTCCATAAAGATTTTAATACTTGCTTATACTGTAAAACTAAATACAGTTTTTAAACAATAAAGTTTAATTATTTTTGACACTGTCTTGTTTATAAATAATCAAGAATTAAGAAATTTTACTCAAATACTTATAAAATTAAAGCAAGCCTTGTATTATTTTCTGAGTAGATAGTGTTCATGTGCTGTGCTATATGTCTGAAGAAGTCTCAGAAAAGTTACAAAAATACTTAATACAGTAAGTATTTGGATAAATGTATTTAAATCCCCGAAAATTTCCTAATTGAAATTTAAAATAATTTTGAACGAAATTGAAGAATAAATGAATAATAATTTTAAAAAATATCATTTTTTATTTTTCGAAATTTCGGAAAGGCTTAAAAATCTATAACTCCATCTGATCATGGCCATTTACAAAAATAATAAAATATTAATCAAATTAAGGATATATGAAAAATATAAATTGAGAATGAGTCAAAAATTAGATGAAATATTTTTTCTGAGGTCAATACGGTTGCCTACCTTCAGGCGAACTATTCATGATTTTTGACAATCCTTCATAAACATTAAAACTTTTCTCAATAGATGGTTATTTAAAACCACATTATGTTATCTTCTCAATTTCGATATAAATAAACATTCTAAGGGGAAATGAACTATGACCTAATAAAATTTGAACATATGAATAAACACGAGTTAAATGATAGTCATTGATGCATTTTTTTTTCAAACGTGACATTTATATTCATCTAAATATTCATTCAAGTATATTTTACTCAAAAATAAAAATTTCAATTTAAATAATATATTATTGAATGGCAGAATTAATATTCAATTATTATTATTATTAAGATCTTCATAAAAAATATATTTAATACCTTTTGAATAAAAAGTATAGTATAAATTTTATTGATTGATTATTTAAAAATGAATATATTTACACTTCTATATGGAGTGTTAAAAAGTAGAAGTATTAAAGTAGACCAAGTTCAAAATTATAAAAAAAATGCATTATTGTTTGCAAATTCTTAAATCTGTATTTATTTCTATGGTCCATCTTTCCTGAAACGTACAGCTTTCAATTCTTTTCAAATTTTCGAGTCCTTTGTGTGTTTCATCTACTGGACGTATATTTATTATTGCAAATTATTATCAGAAGAATGATAAAATATGAACGCTTGCCTGAAGAAATTATTGTCTAATAGCTTATTCGACTTAATGCAATCGCTCCGTGATATATTGTGTGTACTGATCATATGTACTTTTAAATCTCTCAACAGAAATATTTATTGTGCATGCTTCATACGCCTGAGCATAATGCAAGTGCATTAACTTGAATACCCTATAAGATGGATCCCTATATATAGTATATATATATATATATAGGGTGACCCTTATTTCAATGATTTTTGAAATTTGTGTTACACACTCCCCTAGATACTTTCCAAATATATAAAAAAAATTCCTCTACAATTTGAACTCTTAATTTTAACATTAACACGTGCCCCAAATCTTTGAAAGTTTTAAATGGAAAAATACATGTAGTTTTTTTAACCAGTTACTTTTTTTTCATAAGGTCTATAAAAATTGATAAAATAATTTGAAATTTGGCACAGTTGTTGCTTATTCTATTAAGAAGAAATCCAAGAAATTGCAATTTTTTATATTCATTATTTCATTATATATCAGATCAATGAATAAGTAAGTATAAATAATAATGTAAGTTTTTCTACTGATATATAATGAAAAAATGAATATAAAAATTTGCAATTTCCAGGATTTTTTTAACATTATACGCAACATCTCTGCCAAATTTCAAATTATTTCATCAATTTTTATAGGACATGAAAAAAAGAGTAACTATTTAACAAAATTACATGTATTTTTTCATCTAAAACTTTCAAAGCTTTGGGGTATGTGTTAATCTTAAAATTAAGAGCTCAAATTGTACGGGATTTTTTTATATATTTGGAAGGTATATAGGGGGTGTGTAACCCAAATTTCAAAAATAATTGATATAAGGGTCACCCTAATGTACGTATATATATATTATATATAGGTGTTCATATTATAGAGTATTCAACTTAATGCATCATACTGTCGCATAGAGCATGCACACTGAGCCATTTTCATATAATATATTAAATATTGGTTGTAAAAAATAATTTGACATTAATTCTTATTCATTTTACCCACTTGATTTAAAGAAATGTTTTTGATTCAAAAAACAAAAATAGAGTCCATAATTTTCCATTTTAAAATACTATTTCTCCTTAGTTTCTTCTTGTTAAGATCTCAGATTATAACAGATATTTTAATAAGTTTTCCCAAAGCACTCATAAATAACAACTAAATGTTTATTCTGATTTAAATATCGATTAAAACCAATTGACTTAAACTAGTTCATCTTAATATCATGAGTCTTGTACTTGACTTCTCTTGAATCTAGAAAAAGTAAATATTTATAAGGGTAGTATTGATTTTTGTTTTCGTTTTTTTTTTTTCTTTTTTGAAATATGAATGATGTTCCAGTTTTTCCTCCCTTTCTCTATGAAATTGTCCCTTTGGTGAATGCATCGGAGTTGAATGGAGAGAGGAGGGAAGCCCTGGCCTGGTCAGGATTGGGTCGATACTCCTCCTGCTTCAACTTTAAATGCATGTAGCAAATTGCCCGAAAAGAATCGATCGATTTGGCAAACCAAATATGAAAAAGAAACCAACCGAGAGCAAACTAGAAAAATTCTTTTTTTTTTCTTGGATTAAAATTTTAATAAAATTCATATTTTAATATTCTTGAAATTTAGAGGGGTGGTAGTCACAAATACAATAACAAATTAGTAAATTACTATTATATATTTATTACTTTTTATTCACTATACAGTTTCTATCACAGCTATTACACCATTCTCAGTAGTAAATGTCGTATTAGTTTCTGAATATTGTCAAAATAATCTTATTTTTTCATTATTTGTTCTCAAAGATGTAACATTAATTTTGGTTAAAATTGATTCAGATGAATAAATCTTATATCTATGAGAAAAAATGAAAAATGAGATTTTCATATTTAATAGGACTTTTACAACTGAGGATGATCAACAAGTAATGAAATAAACTATATAACGATTAAAAAAATAATAAATAATAGTAATTTACTAAATCATAAGTTTCCTGTATTTGATTCGATCTCGATGATTTTTATCAAATATTAAGTGAAAATAATATCCGAATTTATATATTTCTAACTTGAAATAGTGAAGTTAATTTTCTCATTAATATATCAAAGAATAATTAACACAAAAGCGCAATCAAAAACTATTCTCGTTAATGTGTTAATTATTCTTTATTAATGAGAAAATTAACTTCACTATTTGTAATTTACTAAATTTTCTGAATAGCAATCCTCGAAATTTCAAGAATACTAAATCCACAGAAACGTATGCTCTGGAAGAATAAATTAATAAAAATTTTAATTAATTTTTAAATATTTATCTGAGTATCAAGGTAAAACGAAATTCGTAAATGTAATAGAAAATAATTCAAATATTGTTGAAAATTAAATGGTAGAGCCAATCAGGCACAAGCGATACGAAAAAAAATGTATTTTACTTTTTTAAATACATTTATATTTTGAATCATTTGAATGAAAAAACACTCAGAAAACATTTTTGAAAACAGATATCGAAACGTTGTATTTTATAATGTTTCAATAATATAACTCTAATAGTTCTTGAAGGAGACAATAAAAGAGTGTGTCTTTTGCTGGAATTATAAATTTTATATTCTAATAGTTCTCTTTAAAAAGTGATGTTTAAACTCCTCAAGTATATTGCCAGTAATAACTGGAGTTTTTTATTTTTTTTTAACTTTTAAAATCTCAAATATAGCCTTGTTTGAAAAGGAAGACATTTCCAAATTTCATTTCTCTAAAATTATTGTGAATTGTTTTAATAACAATTTAGATTAATATTTTAGAAATTGTGTACCTTAATGTGCTCTTCTCTTAAAGATGATGTTTGAGAGACATGAATATGATAATAATTGTGTACTCGAGAGAGTAAATTAGCCGTAATTCTAAGTTTTCAAATACCCATTAAGTTTATAATTTATAAATAATTTCAAATTTCCTATCAGCAATTTTAAATATGTAGATTATTTTCTTAATTCAGGGCCGAATCTGGGGGGCGGGGCACGTGCCCCCTGCGGCAAATTTGAAGAACCGCCACATTTTGGGAAATTTTTTGTAATGTAATTTTAAAATAGAATGGTGTTAAAATTTAAATAATTTATTCTTGACACTATAAAACCATATGGTTATTTATTATAATCCATTTACTATTTTATATCAATCTTTACTTGTTTTATATTTTTATATAGTAATGCAAGCTTGCCCTCCTGACAAAAGACCTAGATCCGGCTCTTACTTAATTACCAATAAATCCTAAATAAATAAATTTAAAAGTTTCATTGATTTCATTCTCCAGCTTTCTGGCAAATTTTCTGTAAGAAAATACTCCATATAAAATATTTCTCTTTATTTTGAAGGTTAAATAATACAATTATACATATCTATTGAAATGAATTGAAAGAAAATACTAATATAATTGTAAATCTATCTATCTACGTTAAACTATAATTCTAGACAGATGTTTTTTTTTAATCCCTTGCTATCGGAAATTGAAAACTTTTTCAGCGCCACACGATTCAATTATTTTTTTTTTCCAATGTTGGAAATGTAATCGTGTTTTATTTATTTAGTGAAAAATGAATAAAAACTTGTTTGTTCTTTCTGTTTGTCATAACAATATCACTCAACTCGTTAGATACTCATTCATCTTCATTTTTTTTTAATTTATCTCTTCAAAAATGAATAATTTATTACTCTTTCACTCTTTTTTTTATTTTTTTATTTTTTTATTTTTTTTTTAATCCAGATATTTCGAGAGTAGAATTTAATTTGTCTGATTTATATCTGTATCTTTGTCCAAATAATAATAATATCATTTTTTGCAGAAGTAATTAGAAAGATTTCTCTTATTTTTTCTCTCTTTTTTTTTTATTAAAGGTCATTTGGTGTGAACTAATGGTTTTGTTATCATAAGTCCTATTTAATTCATAATTTTTTCATATATATACAATATACATATACATATATCAGGGGCGCGCAGTCCATGGATGCTCTGAATGTGGCGCATCCCTAAAATTTAAACATTTAGAGTATTTTCCTAAATTTCGACTTCAAAATTTTAGAAGGATCTTTAAATTTTCAAATTATTATCCGTTATTAAGTGGATATTGATGAGGCAGTCCAAAAAAAGAAGAAGATAATTTACACAATCTTTTTATTCATAAAACCGACGTTTCGGAGGATATTCCCTCCTTCTTTGTAAATTATCTTCTTCTTTTTTTGGACTGCCTCATCAATATCCACTTAATTCACTTATCAGTCCGTCTCCAAAAATTATCCGTTATTTCAAATATTTCTATAAAAAACATTTTTTTGTTTTGAAAAATATATTGGTTCTTGAAATGAAATAAAATTGTTGCATAGTTTCAAGGGGCAATTAAAATTAATGATTTTTCCGAAAAGGGTGCGGGTAGAAGGTTTGAACTCCCTGCCTGGTATATCTTCCAGTGTAAGCATGTCAAAGACAAGTTAAGACGAGTTCTAGTCGAATAGAAATAATCCAAAAAAGGAATAAATAAAGATGATTCGGGAATTTCTGGATTAATCAATCAAGATCGGAAATAACTAAGGGCCAGTTGTATGTCGGTTGGTAAAGTCTTTGTAAAAGTTGACAAAGGGTAAAACCTTAGAATTCATCTTGGACCCGGCCGGAGGGCCCATCAGATGACACTCGCTTTCACCTGATTGGCCATCCCGCCGGGGATAAGGTGAATTCTAAGGTTTACCCTTTGTCAACTTTTACAAAGACTTTACCATCCGACATACAACTGGCCCTAAGAGTACAATAGACAAGTCATAGCTTGCTTATAGCAATAGAATCAGGAGAAATGTAAAATTTTCTTATAGGACAGGCTGATTCATTGTGGAAGATGGTCGATTTCCATCTCAGGGACTGTGGAGTTTAAGACATAAGAGGTCATTTCTGACTACTACCCTCACTCACACAAAGCATCCGAAAATATATTTTTTAAAAATCTAATGCTAAATTTAAAAAATAACAAAATGATTCCGTATTCGATGAAATTTGCAAAAAAAAAAAAAAGCGAAGATTAAAATAATATTTCAAAAAATGAAGGGTACTTTTTTAGTCACCATCCCCGGGTTGAAAAGTCCCCAACCGCCACTGACATACACATCCTGAAGATATAATTTATTTACGCACTATAAATTTTGAATGAATTTCGCTTTATTCAAAATACCTTTTTTTTGTAAGTTAAGTTGAAACCTTTTCCGTATTCAAACAGCAAAAGCTCTAATCTGAAAAGAATATTTTCTTTTGTGGGAATATGGAAATTTAACTTTTTTTTTTAGAAAGTGTCTTGATCTTAAATTCAAAAGTTTTAAAGCTGAGCTTCAATGCTCATTATAAATAAAATGCTTAGAAGTTTCCAACAACTTTGAAAAGATTAATTTTACGTTAAATATTTATTAAAACAATGATGATACAAAAAGCGCAACGTTTATGGAAATTTTAATTAAAGAAATATATAGTTTTTAATAAATATTTCCCTTTATAAAATTTTCCGGACACCCTCAAAAACCAATTAAAAATAAAGTAGAACATTATTTAGGCGGAAATACACTAACACATTGTTACTAATGCAGTAACCCTAGCACAAAATTTTATGTTAATGGGTCATTGCATAATATTTTAATAATTAATAAATAATATCTTAATTTTAATTCAAACTCTTAAGTCTAAATTACACTATTTATTGTAAACTTCATTTTCACTCAAGTCAAGACTTGCTATCCCAAATACACACGTTAGGTCTGATTAATATTTCATTCAAGTTTTAACAAATTTTCTATTTTTCATTGTTTCTTAGAGAAAAAACAAAAATAACAATTATTTTTCAATGTTCTGTTAAAGTTTGCATAATCAATATTGATAGCAAAGTTGTTCGAGACACATAGATGTTGATTGAAACTATATTACTTCTAGTCTGAAACCTGTATGTAGTATTTGAAACTTGAAGACAAAGAGTAAGTGTACTAAATTTGATCCAAATATTTAGAATTTCAATATATTGCCCCCTCTCTCGCACCACGAGCTTATTTTTGTAGTTTGTTTTTACAGAAATAAATTTACAGTATTCTAAAGACTAAGGGCCAGTTGTATGTCGTAAAGTAAATGCTTTTTACCACTAACGCAGGGTAGATGGTAAATGGAGGGATTGGGATGGTCAATCAGATGCCAGGCATTTACTTTGCGACATACAACCGGGCCTAAGTGTGTTAAGCTTTTAACTTTTAAGGAGATGGGTGTTGGTTCAAGGTGAAACATTTTTTAATAATAAAAAATTAAGTAAAATTACGTGGTGAGTTTCATATAAAATAAAATAAAACAAAAATGAGTTTTGTTTTATTTTATTTTATATGAAACCCACCTCGTAATTTAACTTAATTTTGAATTAAATTTGGTCTAGATCGAAAAAAAGCATTTACAATCTGAATATTATCCCCCCTTGTCCCCCCCCCCCCCCCTCTGGTTTATTAAATGGAAAATATATATTAGATTTTAGTTCTAATTAATGTGTGTCTGAATTTCAGCCTTCTATCTATTAGCGAAGTACCTACTCAAAATAACCTTTTTTCTATGAGACACGGAAGTATTTTATTTATATAGATACGCGTAAACGAACAATTTATATTTAAGTTTATTATCAATTTCTTATAAGGACGTCTTTAGTGTTAATAAATTTTCACTTATTTTGTTATTTAATAAAAGTGTGGGTGAACATTTCATTAGAATCAAATTACAAAATTACTCATAGTGTCATTCATAGATAAAAGTATATAATTCAGACTTTATTAAAAAATAACTTCGGTAGAAGGATAAGGAAGTATATTTACCTCTCTAATTAGCAGGGTTGGTATGCGTAGTGGTTGCCGGGTAAGTGGTATCGTACACAGTTTGAAGCCTTTGAGGTGTGTAGAAAGGTGCCGAGATGGAAGGTGTTACAGGGTAACCAGCTTGACCGGTTTGGTACGTTGGATTATTCGCCCTGAAATAAAATCATTACCAAAAAATATATTTTTTTTTCTTAATGAAGAAGTTAGTCTTATGTATTATTAGGATTGGTTAAATGTGTATTTGTTTATATCAGGGATGGCCAACCCACAGCCAGCCTTTCATCACACTTTTACAAAATATATTTATTTTATAATGGCCAAAGTAGTGAAAACCACTGATGTATTAAAAAATATATTATTTGTGCATCCATAATAACATTCTTGTGAATATATGACAAATATTGCCTGTTTTATTTATGAGTAATTGATATGCAAATTGATGTGCAAATACCCTAATTGAGATCGATTTGCAAAAGCTAAGGGAAAAAGTGGAGAAACAAATATCTCACTAGTAAAATAAATATTTTTTTATGATTTCATTTTTTTTTATTTCATTTATATTTATATATTTTTTATATGTCATTTTTAGTGTTATATATTTCTTTATTACAATGTTTGTTTTAGTATCATTATTATTATATTATCTATGTTTACATGTAAGAATAATAGTAAACACAATAATATTAACTCATTATGTTTCAATTTTTCACTCCAAAAAATGTCTATAGAGTGTCTTAATCTAATATGGGGATATATAATTTTTTAGGCGGCCCACGGAGTTATGATGCATTACCAAAGTGGACGGCAAGATCATTTGGGTTGGTCACCCCTGGTTTATATCATCAGTTTCATTTTAACATGAATATATTTAAGGTGCAAGCAGAAGATAATCGTTAATTTTTGCAAAAATAATAGGAGTAATTATATATAGAGGGAAAGTATCCAGTGGCGCAATCCTGGGGCGGGGCTAATACACACACACACACATTTACAAAATATTTTTTTCATTTTCATTGGTTAAATTTTACTTTTACTTTCACATATAAAGTGAAACCCTCAAATCCGAACTAATTGGGGCTGTAGCCTGTTCGGATTTCAATTTGTTCGGATTAGCCGAAAGCAGCTTCGACAATTGAAGATAACTAATATCAAGTGCAAGATTAAGTGATATTTTGTGTGTTTCTATTATTATTTCATTGTTTTTGCAAAGTGATTAACCTAAAGAATTTCAATAACCAACTTTTACCGTTTTTCAATCCTGGATGACATAAGTATGTATAAACATTTACAGTTTATTAGGTATGCAAACTGTACTTCTTTGTTAATTTTTCAACTAATTATATAAAATAAAGTTATAATGTAGAATATATACATAATTGTTTTATGACTAAATAAATAAGTTTCTCTTTTTTGCGTTCGGATTTCGGGGGTTCGGATTTGAGGGGTTTCACTGGATATGTATTTTTTCTTGTCCTGGGGGGGGGGGGGGGGTCTGAAGCCCCCTTAGTTGCGCCAGTGGATGTATCATTTAAATTATCTCTCAAATAACCAAACAAACCATTAAAGCTTAGAAAAAAATTATAAATAAAATTTAGTAATTAAAAAACCAATGTCATTTCCGGTTGATTCAATGTCAATAACATAACTTTTCTAGATTTTGGAATTGGACGTGTTTTTTTTTTATCTCTCTTGAGGTCAATGTTTTTTTCGAGTTAATTATTTGTTTACTTGATATAGCTTAAACTTAACTTGTCTTTATTTTATGTGAAAAGTTTCTGTATGGAAAAACTTTATCAAAAAAAAATTATCGTCATAAATTCTAAAAAGGGAATATATTTTATTCGATATTGGATGTCTTGAGGTGGAATAATTCTTCAGGATCTTTCTTGAAAAAGTATCCCCGTCCCTCTCCTCGTTCAACCTATCTATCTCCTTTACCCTGGGTACAAAATGCAGGTAATAAATAACCGCCGTGTCTCATGTCTATTGGACTTGGCGTCGACTCCATTCGACTGACACTTGACCCGAGAGAAGGAAACCTTAGGCATGTCTCGATATCCGATGACGTCCACCGATCATTGGATCATCGGCTCCTCCACGTCGACTTTCGACTAATCCCCTCATGTCAGGCTTATCTTCGTATTATGCACTCACGCTAAAATAATAATTCGCCAAACGCTCTCCATTTTGGAATAGTTATTTATTTCCTTTTATAACCAAGCTACATACATAGCTTACTAAGTGCTTAGGAACATTTGCCTCGCTTGTATTAGGAATTCATGACGATTAATAATTCGCAAGGGTTTTACTATAACCCAGACTCACTTACTCTTGGGAAATAAGATAAATTATATTCACTCTACGATTTATTTTATAAATTTTTATTACCGCTTTGCAACCAAAAAAACAATTCACTAAAAGTACCAGCCTGTCATTTAGAAATATTATATTCAGTAGCTACATTGCAGCAAGTAATTTTGTCATATTCAGCTTTTAATTGAGTTAATTAAATTTATCAATAACTCAATGCCATTTCATCAAATTCTCCATTAATTTAAGTCAAACTTTTCTAGCCTGGATAAGCTGACTAAACAATTCGTGTGATTTTTGCAATTTTTAACGCCATTTTTCTTACGAAAGAGACTTTATGTGCGGGGTGTTTTTGGCATTTTATTCTAAGTCAAAACCATAGTGTTTATCTAAATAATTTTTTGTAATACCAGCTGCGATAGTCCAATTTTGGAAGTAAACCTATTACTAGCTAGAGAACATACACTTTTCTTTTAAGTAGATTCTAGGTTATACATAGAGCTGGTGATTTTTAATTTGCTTTATTATGATACTATATACCAAGGTTTTCGATAGAAAGCCGCACTTCTTGAATAATATTTGACAACAGTAAATTCATATCAAATAATTACAAAGATTTAATTAATTTTTGTTTTTAAAGAAATTTAATTTTTTATAAATATTTAATTATGTCCTTTATTTTTGATAATTCCGGGGTAAATATTATTAGCCTGCGAAATGTAAATGATATGAGCTAAATTTGTGGATCAGATTAAAATTAAATAAGATATTACCAAATTTCTGGTTTGACCTTCCTCTAAGCCCCGACTTTAGTTATCACTAATTAAATAATTCATGACCTAGTTTTCAATGCCTATTTGCCCTTAAATTGAGTTTGATGTAATTACAATTTAATGATGATTCCGAAACAAATAAACAAACTGTAAGATTTATTGAACTTTGCTTGTCAAATTTGAGATAAAATGAAATATCTTAAGGAAATTTGTTAATTTAAATTCACAGGCAGAAAGAATAGAAAGATATCACTAGGGCCTGTTTGACTAAAAGAAATTAAATTAAACATGATAAACCTGTCTTTTGATTGATATACTAGTAGTATTACTTTGTGCCTCTGGCCCATGCGTGTACAATACCGTAAGAATCAATTTAATGCGATTAGTTCTTAGATGGTAATTGTATATAGATAGCCTTCTCAGTCTAGTCGTGTTGCTTGTATCTTATTGGAATTGACAAAGGAGGCCTAAAAGAGGATTTCGTGTGTGACTATTAAATAGAAGCAATATGTATTATTAAAATCTTAATTCGATTATTTGTTTATTTTATATTCGGGCCTAGAACCTTCTCAATGAGATTTCTTAAGATAAAATAAATAATACTGATATGAGCAATAATTTAAACTTATATTCTGTAATTTTATTTATTTATTTATTTATTTTTTCAATTTAATTTTAGAGAGATCTGTCAGAAATGATCCCTTGTGGTTTTGCCATTACATTCACTTTGAAATGACGGAATTTATTGACGTCAATATTTTTGTCACATTCATTCAAAGCTGTCTTTTTATTAATTCCTTTAATCCTCATATTAAATATGACATAATTTAATGTTTCTTCAGCATTCATTATTAACATTAATTAATATTTTAATATTAACATAATTACACTTGCTTTCTTATAGTCTTAAGATACTTGTATACGTGAGTTTTGTGTAAATAAATGTCTTAAATTAAAATAATGCGGTATTGGTGAATTGAATTCTACACTAATGCTTTTGTTATATTCTGTTGGCTGCAAATAACTTTTCATTATTTTTTTTTTTTTTTACATCTATGAATAACTAATTAACTAGACTGTCAAATCTATTGAAAAATGTATCATTCGATTCATAAAAGTTGAATTATTGATCTGTATAAATTTGTTAAAAATTATATAATTTATATAGAAGTTATAACCCTTTTAAAACCTCGCTCCATTTACTTCCATGTTAAAAGGACAATTTTCAATAATTTATGTCTCGGTAATGGGACTGAGGATCAACTTCAAATTTCGGGAATAAATATTTAATACATCAATGATTTAATGGTAAAATTTGAGAATTTTCTTATAAAAATGATAAACGGTCCCGAACACACTCTACCTTGTCAATCCCATTTGGATTCAAGCAACTCGAGTGAGTTGGGAAGAATTGTCTTAGACAGATAGGCCCTCAAGAATTAATTGTGTAACATTTTGCTTAACATTCTAGATCTTTAGGGTCGGGTGTTATCTACATTCACGGTTAATTGTATAATTATAGTTTCATTACAATTACACATAAAAGAAAATCACCCTCACATGAGCTAGGTATATATATTTCTGGTTTGTTTTATAAATTAAAAAAATTTAATAGTTTTTCTAATGAATGGATCAGAATGACCGGTTAATTTTACTAATTTTATATGCATATATTCTATTTTGAATATCCCAATTTGTTTAACTTCTCCCATATCAGAAATATAATAGATAGAAATTTAAATAATAATTAGTAATAAATTTCTCAATACCTTTTTCTTATAGATAATTTTATTTACTCTTCTTTAATTTTATGGAAAATTTAAAAAACAAATACAGCCTGTCATTTCAAAATCTTAAATAAACTATAAAATGAAATGTATTGTGTATTTTCATCAAAAATACCCCAGACTATTTTTTACTAGTTCGATAATATCTCAATTTTCTTATCTAGATATATATAAACAAATACTCGTGGTTCTTAAACTTACATTTATCAAATGTTATACAACCAACTAGTTTCATTTGAGTGTACGAGAAAGAAAGCAATCCTGATAAGAAACAGTTGAATATTTAATAATTTTTTTTTTCTTCTCAAGTCTCGTTGTTTCTTCCTTGTACAATCAACATACATTTTCTCAGTATTGAATCTTTAATAGAGAAGGTGGCATATTTTTCGATAAACCGCAGTGCGAAATTTCCAGTTCTGGAATAAATAATTCTAAGCTTGTTTGTAATCCGATCGAGGTTATGCAACCAGGTGATACCGGAGCGCGCTTCTCGTCCTCTTTGGCCCCCCGCTTACACTTCTTTGGCTTTGGAAACCGGGGGCAGTTCCAAGCCAGCCCTCTAAGTGTGAACAAGTGATGTGCAGACGTCTTTGAGGACATCCAATGAGTGACGGGGAATATTTGAAAAGGCCTTCGCAAACTTTGACCTCTTTATCTTCGCTACGCAATTCCTTGAGGGATTTGACTCGGCGGCGACATTCGGAACCTGCAGAGCGAAGCAAGCGGAGTAAACGGAAAGAACAGAAACCAAAAGAGAAAACAAAATCGAGTTTAGCCAAGAAACTCGGATTATCAAGATATCGTAATCAAGTTAAGCCAATATCTCCGCCGAGCCCAATGTCAAGCCAATCCTCGGATGAAGAGATTCAAGCCTCTGCTGAAGAGCTCTATAACCATCCACCAGAGAGCTCGAAAGCATCCGGAAGTAAAGAGGTCGAGGAAGAGAGGAATCCCTCACCCAAAAGTGTCCGATTTGAAGAAGATGATGATCCAATAGAAAAAATTGTTTGTTCCTCTCCAGAGAAAAGCTCCGACTCACCAGAATTATTAAAAATGGAACATCCCTTACAAATGGAAAATCCACTGTCACCAGAAGAGCCAAAATCAACTAAAGAAATTCTCGCGGAATTGTCTAAAGTTTCCGATCCAATGGCCTTTGAGGTCCCAGTGAATAAAATTCAAGAAACTACTGCTTCGAGACCTCCACGCCCTCTAAGCCTCGAAGGGGTAAGCGACCCCTGTAAAGAATCACCCCTAAATGTATGAAATCTTTTCCATGTTCCATTTTAATATATTTTTCACTTTAGTGGAAAGTTTTTTCCTATAATATATTCAAATATTTGTATTAATCGATAATAGAAACAAATAATCTTACAAAGATCTCTAGCTTCTAAGTGTCACATATTTTAATTTAAAAATAAAAATACATGTTGACTTTTCTTTATCTTAGAATGGAAAATTTATATATCTTTCTATTAAGTAGTAAACATGTAGGTACTCACTCTTATAAATATTCAAATAGTGTTTTTAATAATAGATTACTTAGCATATTTAATTAAAATTGTTTTTACGTCTAAAACGAAGTATTGGTATGAACCCTCAAGACTGATCTTTTTAAAAAGAGGTTCATCTACACAATGGAAATCTCAAAGATTAAAAAGGCCCTTGAGACATAGATATCAATATTAAATAGCTATTGAGTTTACTCTTGAATAGGTCTATCATTATTAAATACAAACTTCAATTTTGTAATAATAAATAAACAAAAATACAATAAAAAATCTTTTTTTTTTCTGAAACTCCTGAATAGGAGCAAACGCTTCACCTTACTTGTTTGTACCCGACCACCTCTTTGGTATTTTAGTGCCATGCTTTACCAAAATTTTCAATTTTTTATTTTATTTTTTGTGACCAACTAATTGGCTCTAAAAATAAATAAAACTAAACATTTAGTTTTATAGTATATAGGCAAATACATTATTACACCTATTTGTTTAATTATTAATTCTTAACCCATACTTATTATTATTATTTATTTTTTTGCTATAGCGTTTCATTAACACTTATAACGATAGAAAATATTTAAAAAATTAAAGAATAAATTTAAATAGACGGCTAGAACTAATCGAAATTTCGAGCTCCGACCAAAAATGGTTTAAAATTATAAAATTAAGGTATAAAATGACCATTAAATAGAAAAAATCGTAAAATTTTCTAAGATGTAAAACAACAAATCACATCAAAAAATAATTATTATAAAATTTAGAACAATATATATTCAAACTTGTTAGAGTTATTTAAAACACTGAAATTTAATTAAGAAAAGAATGAAATTTTTTTCCAAACTCGGTACGCTTTCTGTTTATTTTAGTAATTTAATTTTTTTATCATCGAACGGTTTGAAATTTTAAAAAGAAAGAAATTCCTTTTATTGGTAGAAACTTCTGTGTACAAATCTCAGATCATTAGCAGTAATGGTTGATAATTATACTCAAGTCCTTAAAACACATTTTAATTTAAAATTAAAAGTGTTTGTCTAGAGTAGTAGAGCTGTTTTATTTAAACAAAATAAATTAAATTAATGATTCTTCGTCTGCTTGATGTATATAAAGTATAGATACAAACAAATTATATATATGTGGGAATATTTTATTAATTTGAAGCATTGTTAGCGAAGATTTTTTTAATTAGAATTGAATTAACTTAATGGGATTTCGATAAAAAAAATTTATTGAGTTTTATTGTATCATCAATGTTCCTACTCTTGGCCGAAAATTTTTTTAATTTTAAGCTAGAATTTATTTTGACGATTGAATAAGAAAATATTTTGGGACACACTCCCAAATAATCATCTAAATGATAAGACTGTCTCGCTATTTTTATCAAGTCAATTCTATTTTTAACTAATAAAAACCTTTTTTGAATATTCATGTGAAATATAGTATAATATATGATAATGAAAGCAGAGTTTTCAAAATCTATTATAAAATAGTTACAAATTTACCGTATACCTATTTACTATTTACATCAAAAGAAGATGCATTCATTTTTTATTAATTTAATAATTAATTTTTTATTTAGTTCAGAACACTTTGATTAATTAAATTTTTATTTAATTTTTTTTATCGATCTTATCATTAAAAATGTTTTTGTTCTGACTGTTTCAGGCGCAACAGGGCCTTGCGTTAGAAAAACGCGAACATCTGTACAAAATTCTTGTGATTGGAGAGTTGGGCGCAGGTAAAACCTCGATCATCAAACGATACGTTCACCAGTTCTTCAGTCAACACTATCGAGCAACCATTGGAGTTGATTTCGCTCTCAAAGTACTTAACTGGGACAGCAGTACCGTCATCCGATTACAGCTTTGGGATATTGCTGGTACGGGTATGAGTTGTCTAGGGTTTTTTTTTTTTTTTTTTTTTTTTTTTTGTTCTAAATTTTTAATCAGTATTTCATCAAAACACATAATCTCTGTCTTTACAAAATACCATAGATTGAAAATTTATAAATATAATAACAAACAACTTTGAACTATTTATTTCAAAAAAGTATAATAAACTATTCAACAACTAAAATTTTAATCAAATTAATATATTATACGAGTATAAATAGATTTATGAATATTTGGTTTGCTAATAATATTAATTATTTTGATTAGTTATGTCCATCGATTAAATTATTAAAGTTGTTATAGGGAAATAAGGACTATGTTTTTTATGCAGATAATTTATATTTTATTGCCAACGTTTCGTCAACTTTGTTGACTTCTTCAGGGCTCAAATAGTTAACTTCCCTGCATATTTGTCTGATTGATGTTGACTTGCCTTGATATGTTGTTTACTAAGAAAAAATAATTATAAAAATGACAAATATACAGGGAAGTTAACTATTTGAGCCCTGAAGAAGTCAACAAAGTTGACTAAACATTGGCAATGAAATATAAATTATCTGCATAAAAAACATAGTCCTTATTTCTCTATAACAACAATAATAATAAAATTAATGTTCCGTCATTTTCAATTAAACTGAAAATCACATTTACTTGCAAATATGAAACTCTAATTTTTTTAACGTATTTGAACAATCGCTTTCTTCTTTTCAATGATAAATTGTTTAATTCGAAATTTTAAGAAAAATTTCCTGAAAATATGTTTTATTTTGTAATCAATTTTGATTGCCTTGAGCAACATACCGAGTGATTTATTTATTATAAAACCGAAATAAAATTATTTTGTTCGACATAGGTATGCGTCTGTTGGAAAAACAATATCACAGAATACATTGAAAAAATATATTTAAATAAATTGACACGTTCTGATGTGGCCATCCAATTAACTTTACCATACACTTCTGGTTGATTTTGGTACAAGGGATTAGATTTTAATTTTTTGACCCCCCCCCCCCCCCTTTTTAAGGGGTTTGTTTTTGCAATTTTAGTGTTCTAGAGGCCCACTGATTATGTATACAAAATTTGGTTGAGTTTGCTCAAATGGCCTAGATTTTTATTTTTTGACCCCCCCCCCCCC